>CAKNXH010060965.1:229842-262209 GCA_932178445.1 Andricus quercusramuli
TTTTTCAAAAAATAAAAAATTTAAATTCTGATCGCACAACAAAATAACGAGAAATCAAAAATTCCATTTTGCTGTGAAACTATGCAAGATACGACAAAAGATGACTGGGCCAAAATTATGCACCTAAAAAAGATCTACAAATTTGTTATTATTCACTTTTTGATATGACGCGTAGTTTTTGTTTTATTCATAAAAAACAGCATTGAAAATAAAAAAATAAAATTTTAGACGAATTACACAAGCTACGAAAAACATGACCAAGACAACATTTGTTCATTCAAAGAAGAGGTACAAATTTGTTATCCATCATGTTTCGATAGGACGCATAGTTTTTATTTTATTCGTGAAAATAACATTGACAGTAAAAGAAATCAAATTTTTGGAAAACTTTGGAAAAATCCATTTTCGTTGTAAGAATATATTCAAAATGAAAAAAATAACTTTTTTGAAAGACGGAAAATCTAAAATAACATTTTAACTAATGAAATTTGTCGCTTAATTTATATAATTATTCTTGATTTGAAATCAAATACAAATCGCGAAGCGCGACGCCCAAATCGCGCGCCGTAAGTGCGCTCAAACTTTTTTGTTTCTATTATACGGTGCACAGAACTGAGCGTGGAACGCAAGGTTCAAATGAATTTGAAATCAAATATCGAGCGCGAAGCGCGAGTATCTGGATGAGAATGTGTTCCTTAAGGTCGATAGAACCTTGAGTAAATAAATTTCCTTTTCAGTCTAAAATAAAAACAAATTTAACAATCACTTCATATGTAGAGGTTTTGATAATTTTCTAATATTCAGAAATAAACTTTTTCTTTTCATCGAAGTCGAACACGAAGTTCAAAGATCTAGAGGAATCGAGCGTAAAGCGCGATGTGAATACGCCCGAGCGCGTAGCGCGAGGTGAATACATAATCGAGCGCGAAGCGCGAGATAAATATATGATCGAGCGCGAAGCGCGAGATCCAACAGTCGCGCGCCCTAGGCGCGCTCAAACTTGCGAGCGAAGCGAGCCGCGCGCGAAGCGCGCGATGAGAATGTGCCCGCGAAGCGGGCAGATTTTTTTTAATATAAATATCTTAGGATGTAAAAATTTGACGGTTGGATTCTTCGGTATTTTATACATGCGGGGAAAGTTATCCTTAGACATATTCAGCAAAAAGTAAAAGTTCTTTTTATTAAAAATAGTGTTAGTTAGGGGGTAGTTGACATTCTACTAAAGTGCGGAATACATTCGCAGGTATATGTATAGAAGTAGGAATACCTGCTTCACCGACCCATTTTAAAGCCTCTGCTATTTTCTTGTAATATATTTTTGACCATAAGATCAAATTTCCATGCTTCATTTTTTTCATTCATTTCTCTAATCAAATATATTATTTTATGCAAAAAAAAAATCAAATGATTGTTTCTTAGGCAATTACATTTTTTTGAAGCGATATAACTTATTTTGCAGCCGTAGATTATTGGAATCTATGTAAATTTCTTTTCTCAATTCTGACAAATTTTTTTTAAGCAAATAAAGTTTAAAGAAAATTTCTGTCATTCAACAAAATTTATTTTGCATCTTGTGCATTGAAAGTAATGAAAATTACTGTGAATTATTGATTCATTCTTTTTTAAATCAAAGAATGTTATTTAATCAATTAAGTATTTTTCTGTTCAAACAATTTATTTTCTTATATTCAAAGATATCTTTTTTTTCAATGGAAGAAGCTTTCTTTAAATCAATAAAAAAATGTGTTCATACAGAGGGCGTTTAGTGTCCACTAATCAGGAAAAAGGGAAATATCCGGGAACTAAAAAATAAACCCGGGAGTGGCCCATTAATCGCGATAACAAGATAAATAAATTTGAATGTTTTCTGTTGAAAATTGTATTAAATATCATAAAAAAGTATTCAGAAATTATAGCATTTCAAAATTTTATAAGATACTATTATATATAATATTTTATATTATTTAGAAATTAAATCATTTTAAACTAAAAATGTGTTTCAAGGAAACAATGTTGAATAAAAAACTTTTTAAATTGAATAATTTTGGAATAAAATATTCCATTTAAATCTTTCAGAATTGTTAATTTATTCGAAAATAGTTTAAACAATTACTAATTCAAAACGTTTCGAATGGTCCATATTTCAGTCAAAATTTAAATAATACAACATTTTTTTAAAGTTAAATGGTTCAAAATTGAAATAATTTGAAATGGAGCGTTTGTGAACTGAAAACGTTCTACATAAATGAAATAAATTTCTTATTGGAACATTCAAAAAATGGACTATTAAGAAATTGAAGCTTTTTAATAGTTGAACCTTAATAAATTAAAACCAAAATCAGATTCAGATTTCTAAACTGGAGAATTTGAATTTGAAAGCGTTTGAAATTGAATACACTGTTAAAAGAAATGAGTTCGAAATCGAATATTATATTTCGTTCACATTAAAACCACTTTTTCAACTAATGTACTTTAAAGGTAAAATATTTTATCATTCAGAACAAAAGTCGAACAACTTCGTCACAAGCGACTCTAAATTAGTACGAATCGTTCCACGACCTTTATCGCTAACTATGACTTCTGTTCGCCATCGATCGCTGTCTTTGTTTCTAGATTTCGAACAACTTAGTTGAAGTCACTCTTTAGTCACACTTTAATGACTTAGGAAACTCAAATTCACTTGATTAACAAATAAAAAGCTTATAGAAATGCCAGGGTGGTCTACCCTAGCTGGAAAACTTTTTTTTTTAAATCAGAGAAATTTTCTCAAGACCGGACTTAATTTTTATTTCAATTGCAATTGGATCTGATATCTGGTCGAATATTAATGTATTTCGTTGAAAATTCGACTATTCTAGTTAGAGATTCGTAATTTCATTTGAAAACTCATCGATTTGGATGAAAATTAATTTTTAAACTGAAAATTTTATTTAAAAAAATTTAATATCAACTATTAGTTTGGAAATCTGTCTTTTTTAATCGGAAATTAGTTTTAAAATCTTCTTTTTTCGGTGTGAAATTAATTTTTTTACCTGAAAATTGAACTAGGTATTATATATATATTTTTTTTAAATTGATCGTTTTTTGGTTTAAAATTGAAGTATCTGGTTAAAATTCATCTATTTTGTTGAAAATTTCTTCTTATTGGTATAGAAAATAAATCTTCTTGGTTGAAAATTCATCTTTTTGCTTGAAAATTCAACAGTTTGTTTGTAATTTTTTCACTCATTTGACTGAAAAGTCTGTCTTATTTGAAAATTCAACTCATGTTGAAAAGTCGTCATGAATATTCCATCATTTTAGTTAAAATTCACCTCCATGGTTGGGCATTAATTTTTTTAACTCAAAATTTAACTATTTTTGGTTTAGTTGGCAATTCATCTTTTTCTGTAAAAATTAATCTTCCTTGTTGAAAATTCATCTTTTTGGTTGAAAATTCAACTATTTCAGGTAAAGATTCATCATCTTAGTTAAAAGTTCACCACTTTGGTTGAAATTTTTTTTTTTTTTTGTGAAAGATTAATTTTTTTCAACTGAAAATTCAATTATTCCATTTTTGGTTGAAAACTGATATTTTTAAATTAAAAATGTAATTTTTTGGTTAAAAATTAATATTTTGTGTTGATAATTGAACTGGTTGGTTGAGAATTCATGTATTTTGTTGAAAAATCGTCATTTTGGTAGAAAATAGTCTTTTTCGTCATCTGTCTTGTTGAAAACGCAATATTTTTACAGGAAAACTTTGGAATTTAAAGAGATTTCAATTTAATTTAATACAGTATACCCAGTATAATATATGAATTAATATCTTGTAGTATAATTTTTTAAAGCTTTCTAAATTAAACAATTTAATTGAATCCATAGAAACTAAAAAAAAAAAAAACATTTATAATAACCTCGCGAAACTGTATACATTTTCCGAGTCAATTGTTTGAAAAAATGCAAACTATTTGAATGGCTCCGTACTATGAAAAATGCTGGAAAAAAAGTACTGAAACAAACTTTAGGTACCTTTCCCAATTATTTAACATACGCTTGTCAAATATTTATTACAGTAAATCTATTAAATATTAAAATAACTGTCTTTACAAAACAAAAATTGACTTGGTATCTCCTTTTACACTCTGCTTATCTACTGCGCGTTTTTAAATGGATTAGGTATCTGTTCTGGGCATAACAACGGATCAGATGGCAGATAAAATAACGCTCACAGAAAAACTCATATTCACTCGATTTGCAGCGTTAGCAAATTTTGAGCACCAGTTGACTAGACTGGAATATACGTCCGACATAAATAAAATTTAAAAGCCAGTTAGTCTTGCAAAGGGCTCATTAATTTCTTCAATCGATTTTTTCCTGATGGGACTGATATCGAAAGAAATGAGCTCAGAAGTTCAGGTGGTATCCTGTTTTTCGAGGGATGCTTGTAAAGAGAAAAACTGTTTTAATTAATATTCTTAGAGGTTCGTTGAAATAGCACTACCGGAAGTGGCGGAGGCTAGAACAGGCGTTCTCCATCTAGGGGCATTTCCTTAATGGCAGTTCTTCCATGGGAAACCATCGGCCCCTATGACACACGCGAACAGGACAAAAATGGCAAAGTAGAGACGACGCAGAAAAAGTTGGAATTAATAATTACCATCGGGACCGTTAAATGTCGATTAACGTCGGTGACACTCTCGGAACACATGTTTTTTGACTCCTGCAAGGTTACTTGGGAAAAATATTAAAGCCAGTATTTATACCTTCTGAGCACAAACTTTTTTAGCAAAATTATTTTCATAGTCTGGCTGGTTGCAAATGCGTGGAATGACATATGAAATAAATTTATCAAAATTTTTGGAATTTTTTAGATATAATTCTTTTTGAATTTATCTCAAACTTATATATTTATTTCGCTTCATTTTAAATCTTTCCAGAACTTGAATTTATCATGAATTAATTTGGATTTCATCTGCAATTTTTTACGAAATTTTTTTCAGTTCATCTGGAATTTATCTTAAATTCATATGGTAAAAATATTAATAATTATTTTGAATTTTTTAAATTTAATTTTTGAGAAATTCTGGGCAACAAACAAAAACTATAGTGATTTATATTTTGCATGGAGTCCACTAGTAAATACATTGAAAAATGCCCACTGATCTTGTAAAAATAACATTTAAAAAAAATTTGCTCGAAAAGGGTTGTTTCAATGAAAAAAAAAGAATGTAAAAAAGATGGATTTTACAGAGATCTAAGACATTTATTTAAACTCTTTTTTAATGCAATAAATAATTCTGAAACAAATCAGGAAAATTATGGGTTTTCGGTGTTTCCCGTTAATTTGAGCAAAATTATTCAGATTTTTTTTTATCGGAACAAAATTTTAAGCACTTTCTTCTAACGTACAAGAAAAAAGAAAAGAACTTTAGGGTATTTTCTTTTTCCTTGTATTTGTATTTAACGCTTCGCCCTAATCTTGATAAGAGCGCTCTCATCCTCTTACAATTTAATCTCGAATTTAATCTAAATCGACTTTTTAATGTATTATATATTTTTCTTTGCAGTAATTAAAAAAAAAATGAAATTTCCTATTATTGGGATGGTGATTTAAATTCCGTTGAGAGTACGTGAAGCACAATATCTAAAGTCGCGAAGAGGGATGTGACGTCACGAGGTTTAAAAATATCTTCATGTTTGTAACTAACGCAGTTTGCTCTGACTTGAACCCGAGGAAGAAGGCGGTTGAAACAAAGGGTCGCTAACCGTACAAGAAAAAAAAACTTAATTGCTCCCTAAATATCGAATTTCTCAAAAATATTCCGCCCTACACATGTTACGGCCCATAAAGTCACTTTAAGACTCTTTTCCAAGAGATGCACCAGTTTTGACAATCCCATTTTCTCTGTATTTCGTTGCATCTTTAACAAAAAGTATTTAATTGTTCTTGATGTTCTTTTTTTGGTCTACTGGTATTCATTAATACTATTAAAGCAATAATATGTTTTTATTCTGTAAAAAAATTATCTGCTTTGCTGGGATTTGAACCCGGGTCTTCAGATTGCCGGCCTGGTGCTCTTGTTAACTAAGCTCCGGAGAGGACAAGATTTATTTTTCAGACCCCTGAATCTCAATGAAATGTATCATTTTCATACCTGTAGGTGATTCCAAACCTTATGATTCAAATTTATAGTTTTTGCTATTACAGTTTTTTAAGCAGTGATAGATGTATATTGTTCCTGATGTTATTCTTCTCGGTCTGATGGTATTTATTAATAATGTTATAACAAAAATATATTTTGAGCATGCGAAAAAGTTCTTAGCACCGCTGGGATTCGAACCCAGGTCTTCAGACTGCCGATCTGGTGTTCTCACCAACTAAATTATGTACAGTCCAAAATCCAAGCATTGCCGCTTGCCAGGCTTCTCGCTCGAGCGCTGCCCCCACTTTATATAGCGTAGCTCGCGACCGATGAATTTCATAGTTAACGCCCCGAGGATTGCCGGGAGCGAAATGGCCGAATCTGAATGTTTTCTTCGACCAAAATCTTGAAGTTTTTCATTCAAACAAAATTTTTATTTTCTCATACATGTAAGAAATCAATGTAAATCACTTTTGTACACATGCATGTACACGTGCATGAAGCGATTTTCGAGATAGAATTTTAACCTAACCGATGCGCGGCAATGCTCGGAGTTTGTCAGCTGCATTCTTCTCCACGCATTTGAGCGTGAACGCGCTTAGAGTGGGGGTCTATGGCTTCTTGAAATTATACTCCCCTACAGCCCCGAAAACGGTAATGCTCGGAGTTTGGACTGTATTAAAGATCGATAATTCCAACCTCTAAAGTCTAAAATTTAAATTATAAGAGGCGTCCAAAAATTGGTTGTAAATAAAAGGTTACCTCCTGGCAGGAAATAGATTTGTAATTGCCATGTATGTTTTTCATTTAATATTTCTGGCTGGTTAAACTTGTCAAAATATTACGCTATGTACGTTAAGTTCGGAGACAGTTTCGTGAATCGTAGTTCGCCGTAGCGGCTATTTTCTTTAATTAACTCGTCAATTGAAACGCTTGGAAGCGCAGGTTATTCGAAACGGTAACCACCCCCCGGAGGCAGTTATTCGACTTTATCCCAAATTAGTTCGCGCATTTTAGGGTCTCGTGGCTGTTTCAAGGAAATCTACTTTCGAGAGAGTGCGTCTGCCGATCGTTAAAGTGAAAGGAAGAATGCAATATAGGAGGCGACTGAAAAAATGTCCTGAGACATACTTCTTTTCAGCCCGCATGTGCCTTACGCACCTGCCCACCTTCCACAACCAACTCGTTCTCACTGGATGTAAATTCTCCTACGTCGAATTATTACCCTGTACATTTTTATACTTCTTGTCGTATTAACCAGCTAATAAAAATTTCGCCGAGTCCTGTCAGGGTCCCACAGTTTTTACAAATAAAAATGCAAGTGACTTGGTAGAAAGTTCTTCCATACTCACACAGGGTGGGCGCAGGTCAGGGTCACTTTTAGTCCCTTTTTAGTCACTCTTTTAAATGAAATTATCACATTACTAAATACAGTAATGTAAGCGACACTCGACTCCCGGTATAAGAACAGCATTAATCATTTCTGTTAGATTTGGATGCATGGCGCAACCTGATGCAACTAACGCGCTGAGAGGGCGGCCCTCGAGCTGTTTGTCACGCTTGACTGAGCACTGCCTCTCTATCGGCCCCGCGGCTCGTCTCATTACGAAACTGCAAAGGCCATAAGTTCTAGCAATATCGTAAACTGGGGGTTCCTATATCGGGAGTTAAGTGTATTTAAAAATATTTCAAGAACTTTTCGATAGATTTCTATCATTCGAAGGGATTTCGAAGGATTTAAAAGATTTTAGGATATTTAAAAAAAATCCAAGGAATTTTTAATAATGGGAGACCACCATTTGTAAATTTTATTTTTCTTTAGTTAGAAAATCGACTTTGAAATATTCTCCACACGCCATACACTTAAAAAACAATAAATTCTCATCGGCTGATAGCTTGGGCAGTAACGGAACCTTTCTGGCCGGAAGGTTGACTTGCTGACTGCACACATTTTTTATTTATTAATTTTTTATTTATTAGTATTAATATAGTATTCTACAATTTAAAACAATTTTATCAAAACATAATTTTTTATTGCCTTTTTTCACGGAAAAACTGTGTAAAACTTGTATTCAAAAACATCTCGTTTATACTTCTAATTTTAAATATAATTGGTAAGAAATGGTAACGATTAATAAAAAATTTTCAAAACACATATGAAAGGTCAGGGAAAAATGTTAATTAGACAGAGGAATTTGAAAATGAAGTATTTCGACCAACCTCATTAAAAAAATCTAGCACGAAACGTGCAAAGACAATTCGGTCCTTCGAGATGGATCCGCGCACAAATTCAAGTGAACATTATGATGTCTTGTGACGACCAGAGAAAATATTGTGTGACACCTTTAGGCTTTCTTGGACACCCTTAAAATTTACTATATGTGTTTCGAGAGACGACGTGTACTATTAATAACGTTTTTATGACATTTGACGACAATTTACTACGTACACTTAGCGAGAGTCTGCTTTACGAGGTTTCCCGTCACGAGAGCGCGTTTATGAATGATCGTCTCTTCGGACTTGGAGGAGGAAGGACAGGGATTAGTAGCGTGAAATAGGAGACTCGAATGGTTATTTTCGTTAAAAATAAAAAAAATTAAGAAGAAATTTTCAAAAGAGGTAAAGTGAGGTAGATGGTGGTGTGCTGCGATCGGATCGAAAGAGTCCGGTAAAACTGGTTTGATCGAGGCGCGCGCCTCCGCTCTTTCATCCGAAGCCAGTGGACGGTGTACTCTTGAAACGATTAATCCGACTTCTCCTGGACCACTTATTAAACCCACATGCCAACAACCGATACTATCGGTCTCCAACCTTCTCGAGAGTAAATTCGCTTTCCTTTGGGTTTTTATTTTTTAATTTGATTCCATCATTCAACTGAAAAGGGTTCAACTATTACTGATCTCGGGAGTTCAAGTGTTTTTAAACTGATCTTAAATTTGAATTTTTGAAAAGAATTCTTATTTTTATTTAGGAGAAGAGAATTTTGAAAAATCGCTGTTCCAAGTCAGAATTCGTCAAATTTTGAAAATTCCTTATTCCAAATCAGAATTTCTTTAAATTTCAAAAATTTTTTGTTTGCAAATAAAAATTTGCCAGAATTTGAAACTTCCCTCTTCGAAATTTTAGAAAAGGGGTTACTATATTGCTTAATTATAATAAAAAATGTTGTAAGTAAATATAATTCTTACTTGGAACAGGGAATTTTTTAAATAATAATTATTTGACTTGGAAAAAAGAATTTTGGAAAATAATTAGAATGCTGATTTATAAGAAGGGTATTTAAAAAAATCCTTGGTCAGATTCAGAATTATAATTCTGTTAGAAAATTGTCTCTTCCAAATCAGAATTGCAATTCTTTTCCAAAGTTTCCTGTTCTAAATCAAAAATCTTTTAAAATTTTCAGAAGTATTTGGAAATGTTTATAAATCGTTTGAAATCATTCAAAAATTGTGAACTCTTTTGAACATATGAATTTCTTTTTGAACTTCAATTCTTCTTTACTTCATCTGGAAATCGTCTTGAACTCCTTTTATATTTATCTTGAAATTGAATTCATTAGGAAATCATGTTCAATTAATCTTGAATTAATCTGAAAATTATCTTCAATTTGTCTTGAACTTGAATTCACCCTAAACTGGAATTCATCTTACACTTGCACTTTTATTGAACTTGAATTGATATTGAACTTAAATTCATTTTGAACTTAAATACGTCTGAAATTCCTTTGGAAAAAATTTTCAATCAATCTTCACTTATTCTTCAATTCACCCCGAACTCGTCTTACATATACATAAGAATATTTTAAAATATTACCAAATATCATCATTTTTCATGTTTAAGGTCTAAGCTAAATCTTGAATCATTAATTAACCATTTTTTTCTCTTTTTCGGTTTCAGGTGAGTGAAAAAAGTCAAGTTGGTTCTTGTTGGATTAATTTCATTCTGCATTGACGAGTATTGATAAGTATTTTATTATAAATACACATATAATTATAATTTTGTATGCATGTTTGAAGGTTTGTAATTTATTTTATTATTCAAAATAAATAATAATAGATTATCCTTAAGAAAACATTTGTTAATAAGCTGTTTTTGAGGAGGCTTTGGACCCACTCTGTCGGACTGTAGGTCCCTCCTTCCACCGTCAAGTAAGTGTGGGGGGGGGGGGGGTGTAAAGGAATAGGGAAGAGTTACAAGAAAAATCTAAACCCTTAGGGGACACATTAGAACAAATTATACTTGAAATTTGAAACTACTTTGATGAAAATTCGTTTCAAGTTTGATTGAAAATAACTTTTATTAACTGATAATTAAACTATTCCGTTTTTGGTTGAAAATTTAACTATTTGGTTAAGAACTTACCTTTTTTAGTTGAAATTTCAACTTTTTGGTTGAAAACTCATGTATTTTGTCGAAAATTCGTCTTTCTTGGTAGAAATTTAATCTTTTTGATAAAAAATTTATCTTTTTTGTTTAAAAATGCAATTGTTTGGTCAAAATATCAACTTTTACATGCTTCGTTGAGAATTCATGTTTTTTTGTTATATTTTCGATTATTTGCGTTGAACTTCTTTGTAAAAAAATTTTATTTTGGTTTCACAATTATAGTTAAAAATTCAACTATTTGCTTTTGAATGAACTTTGGTAGAAAATTAAGAGCTAAAAAAATTTTTAATTAGACTATTTGGTTGAAAATTAATCTTTTTAGTTGAAAAATCATATTTTTGTGTAAAAAATTCAACTTTTTTTTATCTGAAAATTAAGTATTCCATGTTTGGTTAAAACTTTATCCTGTATATTCTATAAGTTGAACTTCAACTGTTTAGTATACAAAATTCATGTATTTTGTTGAAATTTGGTCTTTTTGTGTAAGTAATTAATTTTGTTTGTTGAAAATTCAAATTTTTGGTAGAAAATTTAACTATTTGGTAGAAAATTCATATACATATTTGATTGAAAAGTCGTTTTTTTTCGGGAAGAAAATTATTTTCGTTTGTTGAAAGTTCAAGATTTTGGTTGAGAAATTCAACTATCTTATTGAAAACTTACTATATCTTAAAAACTAACTTGAATTATCTTAAAAACCTTACTCTTTCGTTAAAAATGTATCTTTCATGGTAGAAAAATCATCTTTCTTGGTTAAAAATGAACTTTTTCGATGAAAATTCAACTGTCTTCTAAAAAAATTGGTCTTTTTGTCTGGATAATTCAAATATTTGATTGAATTTTTATCTTTGTTATTAAAAAATCGACCATTTAATTGAAAATGCATCTTTGTGTGCTGAAAATTCAACTATTTGGTTAGAAATTCGGCTATTTTGTTCAAAATCTAATTATTTGTTGAAAATTTAACTATTTTGTTAAATTCTTCATTTTTGGTCTAAAATTCAACTAGGTTGTTCAAAATTTATTCTTTTGGATTGAAAAATCATCTTTTATGGTGTAAAAGTCATTATATATTTACATATTTGGTGAAATATTTAACTATTTTTTGGAAAACTCGTCTCTTTTACTGGAAAGTTCGTCTATTTGGTTGCTAATACAACTGTTTCGTTAAAAATTATTATTATTTTTTTTTTAATTCATTTTTCTTGTGTAAGCTTATCTCTTTGGGTAGAAAATCTTTTTTTAGTTTAAAATTGAACTATTTTGTTGAAAATTTAATATATCTCGGCTTGAAATCTTACAGGTATTTAACGTGTTTCGTACTGAATTCAATACGTTATCTACATTAATTTTATTTAAAAGAACTCAGCACTGTTTAAATCCTAACCACAGGTATGACCAAAGGTATGATATAAAGGGCTTATATGAATCTATTGAAACGGCAAAAATCTGTATTTCCATGACGAGGCGATATATTGAGACATCGGTGGCAATCCCTTATTGGCCAAGGGTGTCCGGAGATATTGAACTAAATCAATGTAGGACATTTATATTGGTCCGGAAATTGCTGACTCCCGCTGTATGGACACTCTGAACGTATTAAGATTTCTGATCCTACCTCGCAGGAAGACCGAGATTTTTATTATTGCACGGGAATAAAAAGAAATGAAATACTGCATCGTCAAATCCCGCCTTTTCTGCCCATAAAACTCGCATTTCCGGATCTAAAATATCCGAAAATATAACTTTTATAAGATATTATCAATTTTAGTTTTTCCTTTCCTCGATTAAATCGTGCGCATCTTAGAAAAGAAAAGAAAGAAACTGCAATGAAATACGAGGCGCTGATTGCCATCAAACTGTTGGTCCGTGTTGGGTGTCATAGCAATTCATTAAAATTAATCGGTCCAGAGGGCGACTCGTTATCGAGCGATTAGTCGTTTTCTTTATTTTTCGTTGAGCGAGAAACCACTTATTTTCCATCTTATCAGGCTCTCGTTTCATAAACTAGGAAATTATTCTGAGCTCTGACTTCCAATATTTATGCACGGCTTAAATGGTTTATTCTCTCTGGAATTAAAGTAGGAAGGGCAAAAATCAAGTTTTGATGCGAACATCGTCTAGGATTTTAATTCAATTCTTAATGAAATGATGAAAGAGGAATTTCTCTGAATTGAATTGAATGATTAGATAAATTTTAAGACCACTAGAAACCAAACACGCACACTACGCCCACGAATATTTTTTGGTTTCCTCGCGCAATTTTTAAATTAAAATATAAAATTATTATTTATACAAAATGTGCGTGTTTCATAGTATCTTATATCTAAAATAACAAACATGAGAAGCAAGGACAATATTTTTGAAAATTAATGAAAATTGTTATTTGAAAAATGAATTTTCATCAAAATATTGCAACTTTCAATCAAGTAGTTTAATTTCAAGCTACAAAAGAAGAATTCTCAACAAATAATGTAATAGTTAATTCTTTAACCAACCACAGTTTTTATTTCTAAATAAAAAACTGTTAAATTCAACAAAAATCAAATTTTCAAAAAAATAGTTGAATCCATAACAAAAACAGATTGATTTTCAACTAAACAGTTGCCCTTTTAACCAAAAAATATTTATTTTCTATCATAAAAGA
Source organism: Andricus quercusramuli (assembly GCA_932178445.1). NCBI lineage: Eukaryota > Metazoa > Arthropoda > Insecta > Hymenoptera > Cynipidae > Andricus > Andricus quercusramuli. The sequence continues at coordinate 243,001 of CAKNXH010060965.1, forward strand.
CGAATTTTCAACAAAAATATATGAAGTTTTAACCTAATAATTGACTTTTCAACTAATAAAGATAATTTTTTAACCAAAAATGAAATAGTTGAACTTTTAGTTCAAAAATTAATTTTTAACTGAAAAATACGAATTTTTAACAAAATAGATAAATTTCCAACCAAAGAGGTGAATTTCCACAAAAAAAAATAATTTTGAACAAAGTAGTTCAATTTTGAACCAGCTAATTGAATCTTTAACCAAAGAAGATTAATTTTCAACCGTATAGTTAAATTTTCTACCCAAAAGACGAATTTCCAACTAAATACATGCATTTTAAACAAAATAGTTACATTTAAAAATAAAAATATCAATTTTCAACAAAAAATGGAATAGTTACATTTTCAGTCAAATAGTTAATTTTCAACCAAAAGCGACAAATTTTCAACTAATGAGATGAATTTTGAACAAAGTAGTTTACCCTTCAACCAAAACTTGATTTTTCAGCAAAGACAAATTCTCAATGAAAAACGTAATAGTTGATATTTAATCGATAATTGTTTTATTTAAAATAAAAAACAGTTGAATTCAATAAAAAAACAATTTTTAACAAAATAGTTCAATTTTCAACCAAGAAGATGAATTTTCTACTAAAATCATGAATCTTTAACCATAATAATCGATTTTTAACGAACTCAAAAATATTAATTTTCTACTAAAATAGTTCAATTTTCAGCCCATTTTTCAACTCATAAAGACTTTATTTCAAGAAAACCGTTTAATGTTTAACCAAGAAGATGTTTTTTCAACTAAAATTATGAATCATCAACCAAAAATATGAATTTTTGACATAGTAATTCAACCAAGTAGATAAATTTTCCATAAAAAAGATGAATTTTCAACAAAAAATGTTATAGTTCATGTTTAAATAAAAAAAGATTTGAATTTTAAATCGAATACAGTGGAATTAAAAAAAAACACGAATTTCCAACAAAACGATTGCATTTTTAACCAAGGAAGATCCAATGTTTACGAAAAGGGATGAATTTTCAACCAAAATTGATGAAAATTTACACTTTTACTTCAGAATTAATATATAAATCAAACAAACAATCAAACCGTTGCATTTCAATTTTCGACGAAGAACAGCAATATAATAAAACAAAAAATTCTTTAAGCTTGTAAATCCATCTTTAAACCTAATGCTTTTGTTTAAAATAAGCGATTTGCGGTGTAAACTGTCAACATGATCTAGCTATTAAAAATTGTGAATCTGTTTTGAATTCTCGTTTTTTTTCATTAAAAATGTTTGTTTTAAATAACCGTTTTTTTTTGTGTTAAAAATGTGAATATAGCCAAAAATTGTTCAACAATTTTGAAAATTTAAAATCCAATAATTTCTGTTTAAAATTTTAAATTCCTGGTAAAAACGTTAATAATCCCGAAAAACGGAAATAATTGTTGACAAATTTTTAATCTTTAAACTATAATAATTTTAAACTGAAAATTACCCATTTACGGTGTAGACCGCTAAAATGACCTCAAAATTGTAGAAAATTGGGAGTATTGATGATGATTTCTATTTAAAAATGATCATTGCCTAAACTTTTCAGAAATTTTAAATCTTCAAAACTTCAGGATTTTATAATAAATTTTTCATTTTATTTAAAATTTTTTTATTTTTTTATTTAGTTTGAAAATCTAGGGTATAAAACAATTAAAAAAAAAAAAAGAAATAAAAAGCCTATCAGGTTTTCAGCCACAATGATTGCGAGATTTTCGAGACATATCGTTAAACTTTTTTTTTCTAATAGGATTTTCGCGTTATTTTTGGTATTCGAGAGCAGTAACTATTATTCACGCGTAGCGCGCACGTGAAAGGAAGTGACAGTGTACAACAAGTAGAAGAGGCAAGGTAAAATAAAGACAGAAGAAATTAACGATGATCGTGTGGTTAATTGTCAAGGCGCTTTTGCCGATAGATCCAGGTGCTTCTAGACCCTCAGCCAAGCAACGCATATTTTCTCCCCCGAGAAACCGTGGGAATTCTTAAAGATACACACAAGGGACCTTCTTCGATTAATCGTTTATCAAGGATCGGATCAAACGACTCGACTCAATATACGAGAAAGACTTGAAAAAAGTACTTCAGTTAAGGTAGACCCAACGAATTCAAAATTAATCGGATTTTGGTTCAAGATTATGCGAATTGGTGTCTTTTTGAAGCGAAATCCGGTTCAGGTTCAACATTTTTTGGAGATAGATCTCGGCAGACTTGAGCATCACTAAATAATTTTTTTAAATAATCTTGTTTCGTTCAAGGTGAACTAGAAATTGGTTGAAAATGAACCTTATCTGGTTTAACTTGAATCAAGACCCAGTTACCTAATTCATTTTATACAAAATCGATGCCTCCACTCCACACTGCTCCACGTCGCGGTTGGATGGTGTACAGCTCTACGTCGCGCGGTATACCGCCCAAATGCGACAAGGAGTGGTATGGAATGGAGACGTCGATTTGGTATAAAATTAATTAGGTAACTGGGTTTTGATTCAAGTTGAACCAGATGAGGTTTAATTTCAATCAAATTTTAGTTTCATTTCATACCACACGGCTCCACGTCTCCTTTAGTCGGTGTACCGCGCGACGGAGAGCTGTACAGTGTACACCGTCCTACTGCGACGTGGAGTAGTATGGAATGGAGGCCTCAATTTTAGCCTGAATTATTACTAAACTGGATTGTTTGTTCAATTCATTTTGAATTTATTCTGAACTTAAATTCAACTTGAACGTTAATTCATCTGAAATCAAGCTATAACATGAATTAATCTGGAATTTATCCTAAACTTGAGTTCATCTGGAATGTGTCTAGAATTCATCTGGAATTTATTTTTAACTTGAGTTGATGTTGAATTCATCTGAAAATGATCTGGAACTTGAATTTATCTTAGACTTGAATTCAACTTGAATTCATCCGGAAATTATAAATTTCACATAAACTTAAATACAGCTTGAACTTCAATTCATCGTGAGCTTAACGTGAACTTGAATTCATTAAAAAAATTTCTGAAATTTTCTTCATTTTATCTTGTACTTGAATTTATCTGTAATTCTCCTTAAAGTAATTTAATTTTTTCTTACGGTCGCTTCTTGCTATTTTTTTTAAATTATTGAATTTTAATAAATCTTGGCTTACTGATCTCAATGACATTTTTCGATTGAACACAAATTTAAGAAGTTCTAGAATTTAAAAATGTTCAAAAACTACCAAAAACCAGCTTTTAACAGATCGGAAAATTTAAGCGCAGATTTTAGTAGATTTTCGTAGATGAAACTTTGTACATTTCACAAATTTTTAATATATACTGTTTTAATGCTTTGCCAGTTTTTAATTAATAGCGTTTGAAATTAAGCAATTTTGATTTTGTAATGTAAGACAATTTCCTTATATTTTAATTCAACAATTTTTGAATTATTAATTGTACATGTACATTTTTCAAATATGAACCATTTTTATCTGAAGAATTACTATTTAAAATTTAACAATATACTAGAATTAATCATTTCATAAATTATTGAACTCGTTTCAAACATTTTTAGAACTCTTGATATTTAAAAATTTCATGTAATTGATTTTCAGATCTCTAGTTTATGTTTTCAATATAAGAAAATGAAAATCAAAATGCACGCGTACAATTTTTTAAACTGTTCATTTAGAGCAATTTAATTAATAATTACAATTTAATTTTTATTCGTGGAATTTCAAATGATTTCTACATATATTGTAGCGGACTTTTACAATTTTAAAAAAATTCAAGATATTTTAATAGGGTTTTACTATATTCTAGAAAACTTTACCAAATATATTAAATGGTATTTCAAGGGATATCTACGGATTCCAACAATTTCAAGGGATATGAAAAACATAGAAAAGTATCACAGGATTTAAAACATTTTAAGTTATTTTAAAAGATTCCCAAGAATTTGAAGAGTTTTTTTTCAATACATTTCAGAACTCCTAATATTTAATAATTTCTTGTTATGGATTCCTAAATACTATTAATTATTAACTAGATACCTAAAAACTATACGATTTCTCGTATAAAGATTGTTTCTTCTGTTCTAAAAATAAAAGTATATGTTTAATCTTTCCCCTATTCTTTCCCTTTTTAAAATGAACTTAAAATTTTTCTTAGATTGACAATCCTCTCCCAGAATTCGATCATTATTCCACGAAGAAGAAGTTTCTTTTTAAGTTATAGTATTTTTTCATAGAAAACCGATAGATCACGCCCCGACACGATTACGCGGTTCATAGGTTAACGGCGTTACAAGATGCTTACCCCGTTAAAGTTTCCGTTCTCTATGCTTTATTATCCTGGTATTGTTCTCAAGACGGTATTTTTTCTGTTATTTGGAGGGGGAAAAAAGGAAAAATTGCACGTCGCTATTATTCTCTAATGAGTGTACCTGCGTCTAGATGACTGATAAACTCTATCAGCCTAATAACACGAGAGCCTAGTAGATAAATTCCATTGGTTAACGATAATATTTATTCACATCAATAAGCGCCCCAGGCCAATATCGACAACTTCCCTATCGTTCGGTTGCATCGCACTGAGCTTTATCCGAAAATCATAAAAGAATTAATCTGATAAAAAAAAAATATTTAAATGGACATTTCGTGATAGGTATAGATAAACATGGGAATTTATAGGACCATTAAAATTCGACCTCGTTTGGAAATCAAGGGTTGCATATTTTTTTATTCACAGTATTTTATTAAATTCCGTGGATGATTTTAAATTATTGAGAGTGATTGATATAATTGTAATAAAAATGCAACCGAAGATTAATCTTTCAAGATTAAAGAGTTTCAATTTTAGAATGTTTACAATTGAAGAATAATTTTCAGTTTAAGACATTGCCGGTTGGAAAATTCTGGATTAATAAAATTATAAAATTAATTAAATTTTACTAATTCAGCATTTTCCAACCGAAAATGTCTCAATTTAAGATGAGTTCAAGTTCCACGCGGATTTGAATTAAAGAAGATTAATTTAGATGAATTCAATTGAAGATAAAAGTTTATGAGGATTATGCCAGTTAAATTCAAAATGTATTTAAGGCTCAATAAAATTGAATAAGGAATACAAGATGAATTCGAAATAATATAAAGTTCATCATTTCAATTGAACATTCATCTGTTTCGTTGACGAAAGAGCTATTTTGTTGACAATTCTTTTGCTAAGGCTGAACATTAATTCTTCTTACTCAAAATTTAACTATTCCAGTTGAAACTTCAACTATTTTATTTTTTTACTTTTGAAAATTAATTTGTTTAAACTGATGTTTCTTTCTGTAAATGTAATATTCCTATAAATTTAACTATCATTTTTGTTAAAAATGTATCTCTTTGGTTGAAAATTAATTTTTATAACTTCAAATTCAACTATTCAATATTTGGTTGAAAATTTCTATTTTTAAGTTCGAAATTAGTCTTTTTTAGTGGAAATTAATCTTCTTCGTTGAAAACCCATATTTTCGGTTGAAAATTCAATTATTCTTGATGTTAGTTGAAAATGCATCTTTTTAGTTGGACATTCATTTTTTTTTAACTGAAAATTGAAATTCGTCTTTTTTGGTATAAATTAATCATCTTGGTTGAAAAATCATCTTTTTCGTTTAAAATTTAACCACTCCAGTTGAAGATTCGTCATTTTATTTGAAAATTCATCATTTTGGTTTAAAATTTAACCATTCCAGTTAAAGATCCGTTATTTTATTTGAAAATTCATCATTTTGGTTTAAAGTTTAACCATTTCAGTTGAAGATTCGTCATTTTATTTGAAAATTCATCATTTTGGTTTAAAATTTAACCATTTTAGTTAAAGATTCATTTTATTTGAAAGTTCATCAATTCATTATTTGAAATTTAATTTTTTAACTGACAATTTAACTATTCAATTTTAGGTAGAAAATTGAACTTTTTTAGTTGATAATTCAATTATTTGTTTGCAAATTTGTCTTTTTTAAAGTAGAAAATTAATGTATTTTGTTAAAAAATCATAATTTTTTAACTGAAAATTTAATTATTGAATATCTGGTTGAAAATTTAACTTTTTAAGTTAAAAACTTAACCATTTGTTTGAAAATCATTCTTCTTGTTTAAAAATTCATTATTTCAGTTGAAAGTTTGTTGTTTTTTGTGTGGAAAATGACTTTTTTTTACTGAAAATTTAATTATTCGATTTTTGTTAAAATTTGATATTTTTTCTTTCAAAATTCAACTATTTGGTTAAAATGGATCTTTTTAGTTTCAAAATCAACTATTTGATTAATGCTTGTAGTTTTCTTAAAAATCATCTTTTTGGTAGAAAATTAATCTTTCGGGTTAAAAATTCAACTACTATTTGGTTAAAAATTCATCTTTTTGAAAATGCAATATTTTCATTTAAAAAGGTAGGAATTTGAAGCGGTTTAAATTGAATTTATTGTAGACATTCAAGAAATTATTAGTTATGTTTTTAGTATTATTTAATTAATCACATTAATTGAATCACTAGGAATTAAAAAACCTCATTATTTATGATAAACTTGCGATTGTTTTAAAAAGTGCGACAAATTGTAATGGCTACGTACTATGAAAAATTCTACACCTGGGGAAAATCTGGAATGGACCGGGAATTTTTTCTAGGATTTGAGTAGACACCCTGAAATCCTCCTAAGGAAATATCTGCTACCATCCGCTTTCAGAAAGACTCGTGACTCTTAATCCCCCCCTTTCTTTATATTTTATCTTGAAATATTTTATTGACTTATTCAAAGCGTATTTTTCATTGTCATATTGATTTTTAAAGACGTCATGCAGCGAAATCGCGAATCGTTTTTGTTTAAATTGTGTAGTGGGCGATCGGGCGCGATGTCGGACAAACGATAAGCGCCCCTTACGTCCCCACATCTTCCTCAGTCAGCAGATCTCGATCCCGAGGAGACGAATACAAGAGAGTCTCGGACTCGACAGCATCGACAGCGTGCACGAGGCCTGGCGCGTCTTTTCTTCTCTAATTTAGGGAGGGGGGCACGGAGCGCTTTGATTGGCTGATCCATTGCTCCTCTCCCTCCCTCTCTTCGTCATACAATTTGTGCAGCTTGAGCTTGAGGTAAGTCAGTCAGTCGTGCGTAGTCTTCCGTTTTGAGAGGATAGGTTTGTTGCTCTCTTCAAAAAAAGTTTCTCCGAGAAAGCACTTCGTTCTTGAAACTCGATTATTAAAAGTCTTATTTCAAATTGTTAATTTCATTAAATACAATCTTTATCTTCATCAGGTGAAGCTTTGAGTTCAGTGTCAGTTTGTGATAAATCCGAGTTTTTTAAATGTGGTGCATTCGAATTGAGTTTATTCCGTGCTTGAAGATTTAAGACAACAATAACAGTACCATCCGTGTCATCTAGGAGAACCACTCGCAGTAATCTTACCGATTAATATCAACTTTTTAAGATTTCATCTCTCGATTTCGAATCGAGGTGGAGAAGATTTTTAAATCTGCAAGGCTGGATTTTAGATTTAATACAAGGAACTTCACCGTGGAGAGAAGGAGCCGGTGTATATATTCGAATACTAAATTCTTGAAAGTTGTGCAAAGTTGGACGATTCTTTCATGGCCCTTGTAAGGCGTTAAATTTTGGCCCCTCTCGTCATCCCCATCATCGTAGTCGCGTTAGGCGAGCGTGAGGGAAGTTTACTTTTCGAGTTGTCCTCCCAGAGCGAGGCCAGTTGGAAACTTTGGAATCGAGAGAAAGGGGAAGCCTGTGGAATATTTTATCATACATCATCCGAGCGAAATTAGGGCGAAAATACCGTCTCTCGTAGGTCTGAATTCCAACTCTGTTGTTGAGAGCAGCGGAGAGAAGCGGAAATCGAATGCTGGAGATGACCAGTTAAGTCGCGCGGGCTTTTAGTGCCTTTCGGATTCTTTGCCTATTTTGTAGTCTTTCCTATGTCGACGCCACTGAGTGCGTGCATTTTCCTCATCCGACGGTAGCCGGATCAGCACACTGTTGCCACATCTCTCACTCTACCGACACGCATCATGTTCGTCTGCTCCACGGACTACACCAATTACAAAATGGTACATTTATACTCTTCTCTTACTATCCAATTCTTGAATGATATATTATATTTAAAAAAGTAGTGTAACGATATGTCTCGCAATCATTGCTGTTTAAAACCTGACGGGCTTTTCATTACTTGAAGTTCTTTTATATCTTTAATTTGACATTTGAAAATTAGATCTACAAATTATGTAATAAATTATCCCAAATATTATACAGGTTTTATGCTATTAGTTTTCGTTGGAAATTAGTATGAAAAAAAAAAGTTTTATGTAAAGTTTCGAGGAAGACTCAAAATTTAAGTAAAATTTATGTTGCGTAATTTTTTTTTTCACTGAAAATGAGGATTTTCAAATAAAATGATGTAGATAGCCCATTTTAAACAATTTTAGGTTATGTTAGCATTTTTAACTGGATGTTATGGGTATTTTTGATCACAAATTGTTTGATTACAAAGATTAAGATTTGTTCAAGAAACTGCGTTTTTCAGGTTTGTTAGCGTGTTTAATGAGACATTGAGATTTCAACGATTTTAGTTTATGTTACAGCTAAAAACTATAATTTGACCATAATTTAGGATCTATTAACCATTCTTGATTTCAAAGGTTCGTACATTTTGAACGATATTAGGTTATGTTATCGCGTTCTACAATAAAAGTGGTAGTTAAAAACAAAAATCATGATAATTTGAACAAGATTTAGAATCTTTTTAACCATTTTTTTTTATTTCAGTGTTTTTGGTCGGAAATTGGTATTTTTACTATCAAAGAAAACAAGTTTTAAAGAAGACTCGCAACTTTGAACAATTTTAGGTTATATTAGCGTTTTGCGCCAACAATTAGAATTTTAAAACATAAATCACAATAATTTGAGCAAGTTGTAGAATCTTTTAATAAATTTTGAATTATTATAGCGTTTTTAGCACGCAAGGGGTATTTTTCATAATAATAAATACAGATTTCATTAAAACAATAAATGCTTGCACTATGTTGATTTTACAAATCCTTAAAATATTCTTTACAACTGTTTATTTGGTTCTTATCAAAATTATAATCATTTAAGATCCATATTTTCAAAATTGTCCAACTTCGAACAAGTTCAATTTTGAAAAAAAATCCAATATTGAAATGTCACTATTTTTAACGATTTGTTATTAATATCTTATTTCATTCAATTTTTGAACGGTGCGATTTTGAAATATTTTAATTGGAAAACAAATTATTTTGATTCTGGATTTCTTCAATTTTGAACGTTTTTACATTAAAATGGTTAAAAAATAAGAGATTTTAATATGACATTATTTAATTTTGAACGTTTTTAATACGAAATTCGTTATTATTAAAGACGTTTCTGTTTTGTAATATTATTCTATTTTGACTGTTCAAAATTTGAAATTGTCCTGGGATTTTGAATTTGAAATATTGTAATTATTTGACTAAATTTCTTTAAACAACAATTGTTCATCTATTAAGGCTCGTAATTATGAAAAGAAATACAATCTTGAAGGCTTTAATTTGAAATAATTCATCAGGAAATGCTGCTAATATGAAATTGTTTAATTTCGAAAGTTTTGAATGTAATCAATTTAAAAAATGGCATTGTTAATATTTCAATTTAAAAAAAAAATGGTGGAAAAGGCATAACAGGTTGTTGTTTATTACATTATATATTCTGACGTAAAATGTAATACCGTACATTTGTACTTGACAAAATTTGGACGGAAGATTTCTTTTTACGTTTACAGTTTAAAACTTAAAATTATTTATATTTCGTCTAAATTAAGAATTACCTAACTGCATTCGCAGCACTTGACGTGCAATTTATATTAAATAACGGACAATAACGATGATCATTTCTTATATAATTTCCGACCAGTAAAAAAAGAATTCTCCCTAATGTCCAGTCTTGCTCGAAAATGATTTGCAGTTTAGCTTTAGTAGCCAGTGCAACTGGGAATCGCTTAGCACGTTAAACATATAACGACGTCATTAAATTAAAATGGAACAATTATCCCGCTGGATTTTAACGACTCGATATTGTCATCTTTGATGTCATTTTCGAGAAGCTATTGAAAGCAGACATTTTGTTACCGAACTATCCGATCGAGGGGTTTCACGAGTTTTTTTTACCTATGCAAACTTTTGTTTCCATTTTATATTGTCCTTGATTTTTTCAAAAGTTATTTTGTAACAAAATAATGCTGCCTCATCACATTTTTATATTAGCAAATAATTTTAATATCCGAGATGATTTCCAGAGATTAAGCAGATCGATAATTTTCCTTATCTTGAGACATGTTTTTTTTTCCTCTAAATTTGTGTTTCTCGTTTTTTAACACAAAATACCTTCTAATGCCTTTTTATACGTTTTTATCGACTGTGTGTTTTACTTTGTTTGAAAAGAGCCTTGAAAGTGGAGTCCACAGAGGCCGTTCGACACAAAGCGTTCGATCACTCGTCAAATATTTACTCGAAATGGATATCGGGCGTTTTGTTCGCTTTAATTGGATCAAACGTGTCGAGAAAAAACACTATCGTTACTTTATGTCGCGATACTCCTGACTTACGCAATCGAAACTAGAAATTCGTTACCTCTTGTACCTGGAATCATACATTCCCCCGCAATTATCACTAAAATCCCCCTCTCCTTTTCAAGAGTTACTTCAATCTAGATTTTTATCGCCTTGACACGCGAGAGTGCTCTAATTACCCCGAGAGGGAAATCAAGAGCGGAAAAACGTAGGGACGTCGGCGATCCATCCAACACGTGCCACAAACACGTGCGAAAGAAAACAACCCTGCAGGGTGGAATCTCTTCTCATTGAAACATTACGCACCCTTGTACAAGTAAAACATCGTTTCGATACCGCAGTAAACACGTAAACATTATTTAAAGAGATTTTTTAAACCAGGTTGTCTAGTGCCCTGGAAATCCTGGAAAAGTCCTTGGATTTTGCTCATGGTCCTGGAATTTTTATTCCCTTGAAGAAAAAGATAGGTTTTAAAACTTGCTCTACTCTGCTGAACCATTTCTTGGTAGTTTTCATTTGATAATCGAAAATAATTCAAAGTTTCTCACATATTCCCGATTCTTTTCATCTTTAAGGACTGGAAAATCTTTCTTGGTGGAATTGCACTTCTTTTAATGAAAATTCGTGGATGTGGTTTGGCAATTCATCTCTTTTGGTAAAAATTTGATCTTTTTTTTATTCAACATGCAACTTTTATTTTATGCAGTTTTATTTTCTGGGTTAAAAATTGAACTACTTTGTTAAACATTCTTTTTTTGTAGAGAATTAATATTTGCGGTTGAAAGTTCAACTTTTCTGCCGAAAATTCGTATTTTCTCTGTTAAAAATTGAACTGTCTTCTAAAAAATGCAATTATTTCAAAATATATTTATATTTAAAAAAAGCTCTTTACATGCGGAATTGAACTCGCGTTGATTATATCAACAGAAAAAAATGATTGGAATCAAAAAATATAATTAAATTGTTGTTAAAGTTGAAATAATGAGAAACTTCGAGCTATTGTCGATTGTAGCGTCATGACTTTTTAATGTAATAAAATGAATATTACCAAAAAAACGGTGTTTAATCATACAATGAGATTTTTGGGGCGTATCAGAAATTTCTCATACCACTTTTTTATTTCCACTAGACATACAATTTCTATGTTTCGTGAAAAGTATTTTTTCATTGTAAAAAGATGGTACCTGGAAATAGTACATTATGATACAAGTGCGGGAAGTTCGTGATTCCTACGAGTTTGACGTTCGCCACCCGAGCAAACGTCAAACGAGTAGGAATCATCAACCCGCACGCGTCTCATATACTATTTTTTGTAACCCCTGTAAAGGGAAGTTCGTGACACAAGATAAGAAATATTGGTAGATAATAAGATTGTTGGGTGGAGGGCGGGGGCGCCGGGGACCGGGGCATTGCCCCGGCGGGGCGAGGGGCAGAGCCCCCGTGGAGGGTTCGGGGGGCGAAGCCCCCCGAGAGGAAAAACAACGAACTAAAATTATTTACACTCGACTCTCTCAAACGTAAGCTTCCCAAAGATACCCGAAGTTGCACCAGGCAAACTAACCTAAACGGTCAACTTCTCAGCTGACGAAATTCTGACATAAAAAAAAAATAAAAAAAAAGCTGACAAATTCTGCAATTGGGTGTAATCTGGCGCGCGATTCAAAATCGAATTAAATTAATTTGATTTTGAAGCGCACGCGTAAAATTTTGACCAATGGCAGCTTATACTGTTGGATCATGCATCCGGTGGCTTCAGATTGGTTGTGATATTTCTTGCGACCAATCAGAAACTAGCGGTTCCCTTGATTTCCGTGCGTTGAATACAGCAGATACACACTTTCCTTCAAAGTATGCTTGATGGTCAACATTCCCGCATGAAATTTTGTGCGGGAATGTTATGATTCCCGCACACTTTGACTTCATCAAGAATCGGCCATTTTCTGCTCATTTTTTGGTGCATATACTGAGAACTTCCCGTACAGTGTTGCAAAAATGTATTTTTTGTCCCGGAAAACTTCTGGCTTTTCTTTAAGGCATGCTAGATACTGTTAAAACACTTTTCCTAATTTCATGGACGCTAGAGCAGTCCCAATAGAAATGTTGTTGTTAGATTAAAAACAGTTTACTAGAAATTAACCGTGTCAATCTGATTTTTTTGCAGTATGGCTCTGACGAATTTGGACAAGATTCTCCGAGGTACACGTCACCAAAGGCTGCGGCACTCTACGCAGAATCCTATTATATCGGTATGTATTTTGAATTTTCCTAAGATGTCGTACATCTCTTATATTGAATTTAATGAGTGGTAAAAAATTACCATTTTTTTGTTTTTTAAAACGAATAGAAAATTTTGGAAAGTCATTTAGGAATGTGTGGTTGCTACAAAGATAAGGTGCTTGATTATTTCCCAAATTTTAATTTCTCTAAATAATTTTTTCCGAATCACCATTTGACCTATTTTTTCAAATTACTATTTGCCCTCATTTTTATTTGTCCAAAAAGCCGCCTTAAGTAATAAAAAACATTTCGTTGTCAATTTATGTAATTGATCGAAGGTCCGTTATTAAACATTTATTTTGGATGACATTTTTTTCTTTATTGACTCAACAATCTTTCTTGGTTAAAATTTCAACTCTGATTGGAAATTTCTCATTTTGATTTGAAAATTCATGTCCTTTTAGTAGAAATTTCATCTTTTTTTGTTAAAAGTGAAACTTTTTGGTTGAAAATAAATGTGTTTTGGTTGAAGATTCAACAACATTCTTTTGTTAAAAATACGACCTTTTTGTTTCCATTCAACTGTTTTGGACTTTAAATTAAAAAAATATATATTTTTTAATGTCAACTATTACATTTTCTTATTGAGAATTCATTTTTTTTAGGAAAAGAGGGTATGTGGTTTAAAACTTAAGAAAAAAACTGAGTATTTTGAAACAAGAATCAAAATCTCGAAACGGATCTATGGAAAACTTCAATTATTATTATTTTTATTTTATTCTATTTTATTTTTGTTTAAAAATTTTGTTTTCATTATTATATTATTTCCAGTGCAAGGGCCTTCAGGTTGATTCGTATTAAGACCCACTGTGTTTAGGCAAATGATGATTCGGAAAAATAAAAATTAGGCCGAATGGTAATTACGTAATTTGAAAATATTATGACAAATACAATTTATGGAAATGTTGATTCTCTATAATGAAGCTTAGTTGAATGGTGATAAGAAAAAATGAAAATTTGGACAAATTGTAACCTACAAAACCTCCACAGAGCCTGGAAACCCCGAAAGAGAAATGCATTTTTTTTAATTCTGCAGAGCCTAGAAAAGGCGTGGATCTTTTTAATGTACTTGAAAAACCTGAAGTTTGGTAAATTTTTCAAAATGTTTAATCACAAATATCCATTTTTAAATTTGAACTTTAAGCCAAATTAATACTTTCATGTGAAGCATTAAAAATCGATCAATTTAATTTAAGACCTTTAAAATTGAAAAAATAGGTGAAATGATCCACAATTGAGAAAGATGTCCAAAATATTCAATTCGTATTTAAATTATTGAAGAGTAATTCGCTCAAAATTGGTAAATTTTCAATTGTATCTTCTGAATTATAATTGATTATCTCTTTCTCTGAATAAGAAATTTTAAAATCATACATTTTAGCACCCGAACAAGATTTATATAAATTTTTCAAGGGCTTTTTTACTTTTTTTTATGTTTGAGTTTCGTAGTAACGCAACTTATAGTTTAATCAGATTTGTCGTGTGTGATTATTTTCCTTTAGTAACACCTGTTTTTTCTTCTAAAAATCCTCAATTTTTCTGTGGAGTTCTGGAATTGATAAAAAATTTATCTGGGAAAACCTGGAAAAGGCCAGAAAATTTAGAATCAAAGTTCCGTAGCAACCCTGGAATGCAAAAGGTGGTTAAATCATCCCAAATTGAAAGAGGAGTTGAAAATTGAATAGTGAGATGCTAACATTATCATGAATATGCGCCCGAAGGTCCTTTTCGTCAGATTCGTATTTCCGGAAGAGTTTTTTTTTCTTTCTTCCTCTCCCCGGGCGTAGATGGATGAGATCGAAGCGAAGGGTCAGGGAATAGAATAGAGGGATGAAAGAGTTTAGGAAATTGGAGAAAGTTCTGCCGTCCGTGAAACTGCTCTGACAAAGGGATTCGTCGATAGATTAAATGCGCAGGACGAAGCTAAGGAAATCTTCCTACGATCAATATTGGCGATTCTCAATAATCGATCCGCCCCCTTTCACAACAAAATCAACATTACAACAGATATCAACAAAAAAGTACACAGTTTTATCTATAGTAAAAGCAATATTTGATTCTTGTTTATGATGATTCAAAAGTCATATTTGTCGTAAGTTCATAAATAGGTGATTTATATGGATCGATACTTGACGAAGGAAACCGCATGGCGTGGTAAGAAAAACTTTGATCAGACATCGAGCACCGGTTGTTAGAAGTGTCGCTTTAGTTTGGCTTAGTTTCCAGTTTTCACAGTAGTAACGCCACGAAATTATATCGAGCAAAGTAGTATCAGAAATACGCCCGCGAAGCTTATTGCCGTTGTTTTCAACTAGAGTTATGGTCCAGGCGGTTTTTCCTAAGGCCATTACCGTATCCGGTGTTCTGGTTTGTTATCGGTAAAGACGAAGGAATCGCAAGGAAAAAAGGTCGTAAATTGTGTTCCCATTCTTTTTTTTTCAAGAAAATTGGTGATTATCTGACTGAACCGATTTGTTTCCTATCAGCTTGCACCCTCTCGTGAGCGCTAATTGGAGAGGGTATCGGTGACATTTGAAAGACGCGCCTTTTTGACTCTTATTAGTCGTCGATTCATTGAAGCGTTGAGCACGTGCAGCGCGTTCCACGGTCAGTTAGCGACACGTGCTTTCCGCCGTTGGTTTCTTTCTCGTTTCCCCCGGCCACCGATAATCGAAGATTTCGAAAGTGGATTAGTATTTATGAATCCGGCCGATTGATGCGCCCAGGTGCAGCTGCACCTTCTTCGCGATTTGCAATAGCTACAAGTTTTTCGCAAACTTATGAACATGTCTCTTTTCAGATGGAAATGCTGCGGGAACGGGTCCTGGCGACCCCTGGACTGGAGGAGGGGGTGGTGTTCAACCACCCTACAGTGGCTATGCCCCACCCCACCTGGCCCAACCGGCCTACCCCATGCACCTACCCCACGATCCCATGGTAAGTAGATCACCACATTTTTAGTACCTACTGCAAAGTTTTTCTGTCTCATACCATTTTTAAATTGAAATATAAAATTAATGTTAACGCAACATTTTTGTAATTCGTAGTGCCTATTATCTGAAATAATAGAAAGGCAAGCACAATATTTTTGACGATTGATGGAAATTGATGTCTTAACTTCAGAATTAACATACATATAATTTTTTTACAATAAATGGACAATGAAACCGTTGTATTTTTTATTATTTTTAAAACCAATTTCCGGCGAAAAATATTAACATAACCTATTATTGCTCAAATATTGCTAATACTCTTTCAAATCGAGTGATTTTTATTATTTTAAATCTTGTTTGAAATCTTTTTATTGAACATATCAATTTCAGACGAAAAACACTGACATAATACCAAATTATTAAAATGTTCTATACAGGGTATCCCAGACTCAAGTGTCCGGACTTATATAGCCATATAAAAATGAAAAAAATAAATAGAAAATTCCTTTTCCAAAAATCAGTTGAAGTTTTAGTTTTTTAGTTATAAAACATTTAAGCTGGACCTATCAGGAGCGCCGTATAAACAGCCGTGTGTCCTTGAACCAGATTTCAACGCAGTTTTATCGAAGTGAGCGCAGAGGCGGGGTTAGCGACGGGAGAACACTACGTTGGAATCCCGTTCACGTACACTCGGCTGTTTATACGGCGCTCCTGATTGGTCCAGCTTAAATGTTTTATAACTAAGGAACTAAAAGTTCAACTGATTTTTGGAAAAGGAATTTTCTATTTATTTTTTTCATTTTTATACGGCTATATAAGTCCGGACACTTGAGTCTGGGACACCCTGTATATGATTGAAAGTATAATGGTTTTTGTTTCAAATAAACGATTTCCTGTGAAAAAATTTTAAAATATAATGTTTTTTGTTTAACAAAGGAATAATCAGAGTCGATTTTAAAAAATTTTCATAAATTCCCTACTGAGAGTCAATTAAATGTTTACTAATTTGCCGAAGTATTATTTGTCGGTGGCGACGTTTTCGAAAACATCGACTTTTTCACATTTTTTTTTCATGGACTAATTCGGAGTTCAGAGTAACAACTGATTCATGATTTGCATTTTCAAAAGTTAAATTATAAACTGTAAAAAATTAAAGATACTTTAGTCACTTTTTTCCGACGAAAAATACTAACACAATCTGAAATAAATAAAGATGGTAAATTTTATCATTTTAAACAAAGATCATTGGATAAAACTAACATAATAATCAATTGTTCTAAATTGTAATACTTTTTTGAAGTTTAAAGATTTTTGTTTCAAAAAAACCAACTATTTTGTGTGAAAGACCAACTATTTTGTGTGAAGAACATTGATATAAACTTAAATTGTTCTAAAGTCTTCTTCGAAATCTATATTCAAATTCGCTAGCTTAAGCTATAATTGTACCCAAAAAAATTTATATTATTTTTAAATCTAATGATTTTTTACTAAACATACGAATTTTTTATGTAAAACGCCAACATATCTTAAAATTGATGAAAGTTGTGAATCTTCTTTGAAGTCTAATTTTATGAGAATGAAAAATACGAATTTTTGACGAAGAACACTAACATAATGCTAAACTGTTAAACGATTCTAAATCTTATCCAAATTATAATGATTGTTGTTTAGAAATCCGAATTTTCGATGTAAACAATTGAACATTTTTAATATATGAAATCTTTTTACTTATGATTAGAAATACGTATTTTCGATGTAAAGCACTTTGATAACTTAAAATTTTTTTAAACTTTTTCTTACTAAAAGGAATTATTTGTAGATTTAGTTTTTAAAATTTCAAATTTGAGATATAAAACGTATAGCTTTAATCTAATTTGTATAAATAAGAAAATATTCGTTACCATATATAAGTTTAATATATACAATTAACTTCATGACACTATTTTGCTACTATTTTTCAAAATGTATGCCATTAATGACACTACTTTTTATCTCTTGAAGTGCGTCTGAGACTTGCAGTGTCATATTTACACCAGAGGCCAAGTAGGTTACGGCTTTGGCTTGAAATTTGTTTTTATTATAAAACACGTCTTTTTTTTCTTGTCAACTCTGCAATCGAAAACCCTAGTAATGAAAATTGAAGAGGCGCCACGACGGCCTAAATTTTTGTTATTGTTACAGAACACGTCTGTTCTCACTCGTATAGTCTTTTTTTCGCTTGTCAACTCTTCAATCGAAAAAAACTAGTGATAAAAATTAAAAAAAGGGCTTGCGAATTTTAGGCTGGCCTAAGGCGGCCCGAGACCTCAATCCGGCTCTGGAGGTCTGCAGACTGCAGTCGACAAATGATGCTTCGGAATTGGAAGAGTGTCGGAATTCCGTTAGCCACGGGTCCTTGTCCTTCGCTCGCAATCCGTTGGACCAGCTGGTGATTCTTTTGCGTGCTCTTATTTGCACTTTGTGGACTACTCGTCTGTACACACAGTTGAGAGACACTGTTGACAGATCTCGGTACCCAGTTGTACTTACATACGTCAAATGAGTCACTGGGGGCTTCTATATATAGTTATCTTCAGCCCTCCCGCAAGTCCGTGCAGCAGCTTCCAGTCAAGTGCACGAGCAGCCTCTGGTTTGATTTACGCCTTCCCGGGATATACACGACGACTATCGTCCATTCTTCTCAACGGAAAGTTGCGGCCAGTCCTTGATTCTATCTCCACTTCCACCTGCAGTTCTTCACTTCTTCTGGAAACTTGGTCCGCTCGCGAAACTCAATTTTCCGATCCCAACGTGTCCTCCGCAGGAAATAAGTTTCTTGTAAAATCTTTCAGAACTCTCATCGGACAGAGTATATAGACGATATATTATCCAATTTCTGACATCCAAAGCAGAAGAGTAGCTAGTTGGGCCTGGGTTTTTAAACTAAATTCCCAGAAATGAAAGAAAAAGATCGTTTCCGGCTTGAAAACACTGTCAGGTTCCAGAAGAGTAGGATTGCGGCCTGGCATTTTAGTTTAGTCGGACAGTTTTTAATTTTTAGTTGCGTCGTAATAAAGCCACCGGGGAGCATCGAAGCGTCCCCTCTTGAGTCCGACGAGATAACTTTTACGAGCCTCCCGCGCCCGTTTATTTATTTTTCCTAACCGCTCTGGCTTTTCGAAACTTACGCTCACTCGCTGCGCTAAACTTCTCTCGAAAGTTAATACCACCACGGGAGACGAGCTTAGATGCAGCGACTCACGTCCCTGATAGTCGAGGATTCGATGCGTTTTGATATAAAGAACGCTCTTGAAATTTTTAATTTTCCTTGTTCCATCATGTGTATCCCTTCCGCAAACTGAAAGATAATTTTGGTTCTGTAGTCGAATTTTCTACA
>CAKNXH010060965.1:262309-292819 GCA_932178445.1 Andricus quercusramuli
CATGTGAATTTTCAATAAAAAAGTTCATTTTCAACCGAAACCGATTAATCTTTGGCTAGACAGTTGCATTTTTTACCAAAAAAGATTAAATTTCTACAGAAAGAGATTTTGAACTGATTTTCAATTGAAAAAAAAAATATGTTAGTAATATTTTATACTAGACTTTGCAACCGAGAAGAGTGAACTTTCATCCAAAAATAATTTGATTTTCTTACCGGGTTTTATTAATTAAGTTCGTATTTAAGTGGAAACATATGGAAAAAGAGAAAGACTGAGGCCTGCGATAAATAAATAGGAATGTTGATACTTTATTGACTAACGAAAAAACTTTTTTTAATACTTGAAAACTGTAATGACACTTAATAAATTTGTGATACTATTGACACTATTTTTGATCCCTTAAGTGAGTCCGATGCTCGGGATTGGCTTGCCGCTTGGATTTATATACAACAGACTCAGGTATCACCTTTATTGGACGGATATCATTATTCCGATACCGTAATCTGTTTAGTTCGTTTTGCAATTCCCTAATCCGTTTTCCGGTTCGCTATCAGAAATTCGTTCAGAAGTCTGCAATCCGTCAGATTGTATATGCAGATCCTTCGAACGGAGAAGACAAGCGGGGACGCCGTCTGACCAATTTTTCATTTGCACCTTCTCAGAGAAACATTTTCTCAATAATTCCAACGAACAATTCAAGCATGTAGATACAATTTGAGTTTAAGGAAAGCTTACGCTGAAAACGGTTTGGATCTTATCGTTTAAATCGATTAATGGATCCATTAACGAAGCACCAGAACAGTGGTGCCAACTTCGGTACGGAAAATCCTACAAGAACTGTTTTCTCCAAAATGAAATTGAAATCGTTGTGCCAGGAGATGATCGTAATTTTTCAAATTATACAGTCTCAAATTGAAAGCAAATTTAAAGTACTTTCAAGTTTAAAATGTTCAAAATATTTTAAACCCATATTCAGAATCCATCAAGCTTAATGATTAGTGTTGAAAATTTTTTTTAACTTTAAATTTTATTTTGATTGTGCGAATTGTGATTGTGTATGATACCGCTTTTTTCATGGTCCTTAAAATTTTGATGCGACTAATGCGACTTCTTTAAATCCTTCTAGTCGATCCGAGCCCTGCAAATGGCAATTCGGGAAAATAAAAAGTAGGCCAAATGGTAGCTTATTCGGTAAAATAAAAATGATGACAACTGGCAATTCAAAAAACTAAAAATTAAACATCAATTCAGAATGCAGTGCGAAATCCAAATAACCTTGGTTTGAATGTGTCCAATATGAACTATTTTTGTTTTTACTGTGAAGAAAGATATAGCTTTCACTTTGCAATTGCAAAATTATAAATTTTTTTCATTTGTTGATTGTCTGATCTCCAAAGGTTCGCTTTTGTACATAACATTTTAATAATGAATTTTCGAGTTTGAAGTTCTTCAGTTTAAAATTTTAAACGCTTCATGATTATATTACGTTAATTTTGATATTCTGTTTATCTTGCGTTATCTGTAAGATCATAATTTTTTTCTTTTCTTTTAGGCTTACTCGGCGATGTCACCTAATGGTGAGCCGCCAGCGCCAATTCTAGGTTCAGCAGTGACGAGTGCGGCGTCGTTGCCGCCGATGTCGACGTTCCGCGGTAGCGCTGCAGTCGCAGCGAATAGCGGGACTGGTGCTCCTTCCCCGGCGTCGTTGCAATACAGCCATAGTCCCGGTGCGCCCGCACCTGGTGCACCGTCTTCCGCACCCAGTGCGCCCACCACCAACCAGCCCTCCGCCGGAGACACTCTCGGCAAAGCCCTCGCATCCGTAGTAAGCACACCACGAGTAAGCACTACTCATGCTTCCTTCATTTTTTACCAATCTTGAATTACAACACAATGTATGAGGTCGTGCTTCTGATTATGGACTTATTAAAAATATTTGTCCACAAGGAAACGAAAGAACAACGCTTGCTGCGACACGAGCGCCACTTTCGTCTGAACGGTCGTTACGTTCAGCGTGCACGCCTCAAGTGTCCGTCTCACAATAAGAAGCACCTCCTCGATTTGGATAAATTTTTTTTTGCTTCCGATTCTATAACAAGTTTTGTTCATCCTCAGATTTACCCCACGGACCAATCAGTATCCAGTTATAGCAGTAATCCTTCAACTCCAGTGAGTTCGCCGCCGCCCTTGACAGGCTCGGCGCCAGGCTGGGCGCCCGGAGCAGCTCCAGTCTCGCCCCACTTCACAGCGGATCCAAATCGGGGGACAATTCACATGGTGTGTATTCGCTTACTAATGTCTCAAACAAAAAATCATTTTTTGTTTACTACTATTACATTCTCATTTTGTTATTAATCTCTGATTTCTGGCCTCTGAATTTAATTTCGCACATGAACCACATTTTATCACATCCCCATGTCAGAAATAGTCTCAGAGCACTCATTGCATAACGATTGCTTCCGTTTTCACCCCCTTCTTGATTTCAAGTTGCGATATGATTTGCGTGCGTATGTGGATTCTCACGATTTGCTTCACTAATCTCTCGCACGACTACGATGTGCAGTAATCTTCATCATAATAGCACAATCTTTCCAAATTTCAATGTAAAGTTAAATTCGTCAAATTAAAGTAGTGGATGAATATTACTGTTGTCCGTCTTGTGATTACAATAGTATCACCTCATTTGAACATCTGGAATCGATACAGTTTCGATCTTGAGAGGTGAAGGAAACACCGGGTGTATATGTTGAACACGCACTTCGACCTTCATTTTAACACGGTCAACCTTCAGTGTATGCATTCCGAGTTGAGCTAACAACACAGATTAACAGAGCTTTGCTCGATCTTTGAACGATTGAATCGTTACATTCATGTGAAAAGAACCTCTTCCGGAGCGTACGTTTAAAAGAGGATCACTCTGGCATTGGTCGTCTGAAATAACCAATCTGCTTTTTGAATTGCCCCCTCGTTTTAGTACGCATATGCGGCAAACGCATAATTCTTTTGAATTCACATTTGACTCTTTTACGTTCACGTGTTAAGTGTAGATTCAGAACAATGATAAATAATATACTAAACTAGAGAGTATGAATTACAATCGAGGAGAGGTCGCGAGATGTGCGTCGCTGATTCGACTGGGGCTTCACCGGGTGAAAGTACATGAAAATCCATTGAGTACGTATTTTTTCTTTCGATCCAGTGGGCTTTAGTTTCCCAGATATCGGATTTTGATGTACTTTCATCCTGTAAAGTCCCAGTCGAATCGGCGACGCACATTTCGCGACGTCTTCTTCTAAGCCTGTTTGTTGTGTGCCGCATGTGCGTACTAAAATGAGGGGTCAGCTCAAAAAGCAGAGCGGTTAGTTTAGGCTAGAGAAGTTCTTTTAACATGGAGGTAACGAAATGTTCATCTCCATTTCTCCATCGAATCGTGACAACCCATTTTTTCGCACTGGTTTAATTTTTCTCCGCCCTTGTTTGTGTACGTTGTGTTGATTTGGTTGTTCTCTTTTTTTTTTTTTTGGTTTTGTTGTTGCGTTGGTGTTGTGTGTGAAGCCGGCGCCTGAACAGCAGAGGCTAGACGATGCCATTGGCTTCCTTCGCGACCACGCCGAGGTGAGGATCGCCGATTCATTTTGTTTTCTCCCTACTCTAAGTTGTTCATCCCCCGCACGTTAAACGACGACCTAATTTTCGCAGATTCAAATCCATCAATTCACCACCCTTCCATTACTTTTACCTCTGTATGATAAAATTGTTAGGCGTCGTTAAACGTGCATTGCTTACCTCTCTATTTGTCTACTAACGGTGGCGGTTATATATTTGTTAATCAATAACATAGGGATCGATTCTCAGAAGAGGTGAAATTCAGATCTACTTTGTACTTTCAGCCAATACTGATTTTATTAACCAGTGCATGCTTTTCTTTCTCCTTTCTTTTTTGATTTAATGCACCATCAGTGTACAAAATCGTGCGAGATTTTACAGCAAATTTTTACAGGCCTGTCTTTTTTTACCGATTGCGTCTTTCAGGGTGGCCAACTGGAGCGAGAAACGACCGGGAATTTGTTTAATTTTTAGTTTTAACAGAAAAACTGAACCAATCATCTTGAATTTCACTGTATATCGGAATGTTAAAAAATTGATTGTTTGCAATTCAGTGCTTTTAGATTAAAGTATACAAAATTGGTTTAGAATTTTTCAAAATTGTATAATTTATAAATCAAGGTTTAATTGTTCAAGTATTTATAATGCATGCCGTGCAAAAATTCAGAATTTAGTTCGAAACTTGATCAAGATAATTTTTAATTTGTGGTGTTTGAAATTCAACAATTGTTAACTTAACCTTTAATGATTTAACCTTTTTTCAAACTTAAAACCTTAAAAATGGCACAATAAGGCTGTTAGATTCTTGAATTTGAAAATTCATACCATTTCACACTTGGGCCAGTGGATTTTGACGCATTTTTTGTAAGTGCAGTTTTTAGAAATGAAAAATAATCAAAAATTTTTACGTTCAAAGCGTTTCAAAATCGAGAAAAACAATTTTTTTGTAACAAAAAAAAAAAAAAATAATTGAAGAAATAAAATAAATAATTGTACCTTAAATACAAAATTTATATTCCTAATTGTTTATAGTTTTTCACCACAAAAAACCTCATGTACTAGGAGTTTTCCGTAATATTGTCGCCTCTGCGAAAATTTATTTAAATTTTCAATTTTTTTCTCCAAACCACAAGTCTTGTTTGTTCGGCTGAAATTATTGGATTAATTTTAACATTTTCACTTCGCTCTATTTCCCAATTTAAAAATGGTTTGTTTTGAAATTTAAATTTTTGAAAGTGGAAAAATTGAAATTCAAAGTTTTTTTAATGCTTTCATTATTATTTCTTTAAATTAATTGAATCATTTCAATTTAAATATTTTTTAATTGAAAATTTTTTAATGAAGAGCGCCTGAAATTGAATAAATGTGATTATAAACGTTATTGTCCATTATCCGCTGAAAGTCCTTGATATAATTATTTTTTCTGTTTTCAATGAATTTCATTTGGAGATTGTATTCATAAACTTTTAATTGTGTAAACTTTTTCCTGTCATTACAATTCAGATCACCGAGACAAATGTTTGAAAGCCGAGAAATGACCGGGATTTTTTTTCTGAGTCTTGAATGGCCACCCTGCTCTTACTCTCTGGAATGATCCTCTTTCCCTTCTTAAATATAATTCCAAATTTTTGCTCATAACTGGTGTGTAATCGTGTCGGTGTTTCGGTATTCTGTTGGTACAGGGGACGCGGATGGAGGAGCGACTGGACGATGCCATAAACGTACTAAGGAATCACGCCGAGAGCCAAATTGCACTTCAACTCGGACCCGTGGGTCCTCATAGTTCCTTATATTCCCACTCGTCGCCTCAACAGCTGGATCATTTGGTAAGGAATCCTGTTTTAATCTTCCAGAAATTGGTCGTATTAATTGCAAGATGTAATAATATTCATTATTTGGTCGGCAACATTGTATTCAAAGTTATCACCGCATTGAATTTCTTATTTATCTCAAAGGTCACAAAGTCTGAGGCCTTATCACTTATCGATTGTTTTTAGCGACGATTGGGCGCCGATTTGACCTTGATTTTCACATTTCAGACGAGTCCACATCCAGCTGGTACAATGGCGCAAGCACCGGGCTCTTATCCTGGTCTCGCACCCACGCCAGACACCGACGGCTCTATAAAAATTGAAAGGCTACCCGTTACGAATGCCAGTAAGTTGATCTCGATACTCTCCGATAAGCAAAACCACTTTTCATCAAGATTAGGACAAGTATTTCTAAGATAGAGGCAAAGTGGTCCCATCTCTTTTAATTGCAAATCGTTCTCTTCTTGTGTCATCAAAAAAGTGTTAGTTTTAAACGAGAGGTTGACCAGTCGATTTGAGAAAAAAGCTTTAAAGAAATTTCACAAAAATTGCAAAGTTTTGACAAAGATTCTAAAGATTCTATCAAGATATCAATAAA
Source organism: Andricus quercusramuli (assembly GCA_932178445.1). Taxonomy (NCBI): domain Eukaryota; kingdom Metazoa; phylum Arthropoda; class Insecta; order Hymenoptera; family Cynipidae; genus Andricus; species Andricus quercusramuli. The sequence goes on from CAKNXH010060965.1 coordinate 268,325, forward strand.
AGTTTTAAAATCTCTTTTGGAATTTCGGGGGAAGGGAAGAATAAAGTGACATCTCATCAAACAATTATGAAGCTTTGGCAGCTCGCGATACGTTCGTTTAGTCACAAAGCCGTGAAAAGCCTCGATACGGTAGCGCCAATTACGTTCAGGAAGCGGTTGCGATAGAAATCGAGCCCGATTTAGTCGATCTCCTTATAAACCTCTCGAATGACAGTTCCCTTTCGCATTCACATTCGTCTCTCCACAGTCGCTTTCAAGGATAGGAAATGGATTCTACTAAACAGAAATAGAGAAAAGACCTTCTCGGAAGATCCTCCTGACATCCAGGGTTCCCATATAAGAAAAAATTAACGATAAACCTTAAAGGATTGATTTCGTTGGTGAAAAATGCACTGTAAATATTCACTTCTTCAGTTTCGATTCGTAAAGGAAATGAAGTAAAGAGCCAAAGCGATGTTTCATTCAGTTTACGGAACTAGGCTTCTGAAAAAGGATTTTAACCTTCACAAATTTACTTCACTACCTACGATACTATTTCCTCGAAGATATATTTTGTATTTTGTAATATAAATTCATACATTCATCATCATGTTATCAATTCAAAACGAGATTACTAATTCCAATTTGATATACTTGATGTCGTATTTATAAAAGGCTTGCTCTGGGTTTTACGTGAAAACAGCCTATCAATCCTCCTTAAAAGCCTGTTCCAATCATTTTAAAAATATGTTAAAACCCTGTTACAAACCAGTTTCAAACATCTGAAATTCACACATGTATGAAACTGATTAGGAACTAGATTTGAAAGAATTTAGACATGTTTGAAATAGGGTTTGGAACAGGATTTCAAATAATTCAGACGTGTTTGGTACATATTTAGAACATGGTTTCAAAGAAATCGGAAAGGCTTGAAACTAGTCTGGAACAGAGTTTCAAGGAATTGCCTCGAGTCTGACCCTTGAATATGAAACGGAAAACCTAGAAACCCTGGTCCAAACCAATATCAAATGTTTAAGCCCTGTTCCAACCTGATTTCAAACATGTCTCAATTTCTTGAAAACCTGTTCCAAACTAGTTTCATATAATTTAGGCATATGTTTCAATTGAGTTTCAAACAGGGTTTCATATCATTCAGAATGTTTGAAACCCTATTCCAAATCATTTAAAAAATATATTTAAACCCTATTCCAAACCATTTTCAAACATGTCTGAAAGTTAGACATTTTTGGAACTAGATTTTAAAGAATTTAGATATGTTGGAAATAGGTTTGGACCAGGATTGAAAATAATTTGTTTGAAACAGAGTCTCAAGAGGTTTAGACATGTTTGGCACTGATTTGGAACAGGGTTTCAAGAACTTGAGACATCTAAAATTGGGGTTGTACATGTTTTTCAAAAAATTAAGACATGTTTGAAACTGATCGGGAACAGAGTTGGAACATGTTTGAATTTTTATCGAACGATGTTTCAAGGAATTCAGACATGTTTCAAGGAATTCTCTCGTGTCAAAACCCTTGAAACCCTGCTCTAAACCAATTTCAAATATTTAAGCCCTGTTTCAACTCAATTTAAACATGTCTAAATTCTTTGAAACTCTGTTCCAAACATGTTGTTGTTCTAAACATGTTTTGATTCTTCGAAACCCTGTTCCAAACCAGATTCAATCTTGTTCCAATTCTGTGAAACCCTGTTTCAAACCATTATAAACATAAACCCTGATGAGAAACCTATCAAAACTAATTTTAAACCTTGCAAAACCCTGTTTCAAACCTATTTAAATCCTGTTTCTAACTAGCTGCAAACATATTCCAACCCGTTTGATTATACACAAATTAAATAATTGTTCAATCTGAAAGTATTACCGCACATAAATTTCGAAATTAATCAATTTTAAATGCTAGTTATTTGAAAATCAATTTTTAAGGCCTTGGATATATAATAATTTATGATAATTTTTGGTGAAAAAAGCATTTTTGTGTCAAATTATCAAAAAACAATGATTGAAATGTCTATTTTGAAACTCTTCAAAGCAGGCACAAATCTCAAAAGGAAAAAACTCCAAACGAAAGGAAGCGCAGAAACTCCAGTGAGAACGAACAGACAAAATCCAATGTACTTTATCATTACTGATATTTGAATGAAATGAAATTAGACTAAGACTTTGGAATTACCTAATGCTCAGTTGCCTTATGGAGAATTTCGAACCGATCGAGTTTATGGACTCGGAATAATGAAAGGCAAGTAAGAGCCTTTGAGAGATTACAAAGGCTCTCCAGAACATTAGAGAGCGATAGGAACGCACTTGAGAATTCACGCGTATACGGAGACACCCCACGAAGAACAGCAGTAATGGTGAACGCTCTGGATGCCAATGTCCATAGATGGTCAAGGCTGCGATATACTGAATGCAGAAAAGCGCACTTCTGTCCAAAGGACAACGCTGAACTAAGGAGAGATCGGATTCTGGAAAATGCTGCATTCTGTCGTTCTTTACTTCTTTCCAAGTCAGCCGATAAGCTGTAAGTGGTTGTTTCCATTGTCATTATTGAGAAACGGTATAAGGTACTACATCTTGTGAAATGGAGGCAAACAAAACGGAACTCGCGGGAGTCAGTGTTGTAAGTGTCTATCCATAGATAGGCGACTTAAGCCTCGAACAATAATGCACCCAATCTCTATCTTTCTCTTGCTGTCCTTTTGGCTGACTCTCTCCCTCTCGTTTGTCTTGAGTGTTGAAAGTTTTATTCAGAGAAAATTATGGCCGTCCAAGTTTTTAGTAGCTGAAGATTGAAGGGATTAGGAGACTCGTGACGTGTCCAAACAATAAAAATTTAAGTGACTCAGGAGTTGTAATGCGCCCGAAGTGCGTTGTAAACTCTAGTTATACTTTTTTGTTTTGTTTGAAGCCTTGGTACTTTGTTCTTTTAGTTTGACGCATTGTTGTTCTGGCATTACTCGGGCGTTTAAACTTTTCGGCGTGTTATAAAGCGTGATGTGCGTTCCAAATTAAGTTTAAACGTGTCAGAAATTTCATGAAACCCTGTTACAAAATAGTTTTAAGCATGTCTGAATTCCTTGAAACCCTGTTCCGAATTAATTAAAAACCGTTCTAAATCCCTTGAAACCCTATTCAAAAACAGTTTGAAATATGTTGAAACCCTGTTTCAAGTATATCTAAATCCCTTGAAACCCTACTCCAAACCAATTTAAAATGTTTGAACGCTGTTTCAACTATGTTCAAAACATGTGAAACATTTCTAAATTCCTTGAAACCCTGTTCTAGGAGAGTTGATTATTATTAATGGAAATACATGCAGTGTACAAATTTAATGAATAGAATGGAAATAAAAAATATTAAAATAAAACGACGGAATTTGAGTGAAAAGAATGAAAATGAAATGAAAAAACTTAATTGAAATTTAAAGAGTGGAAATTATGAGAATGAACTGAAATGAAAAGAAAGAAAATAAAAAAGGGAATTGAAATAAAAGCAAGGAAAATAAAATAAAAAGACGTAATTGAAATTTAAGGAATGGAAATTATGAGAATGAACTGAAATGAAAAGAAAGAAAATGAAGAAATGAAATAAAAAAAGGGATTTGAAATTAAGAGAATGAAAATAAAGAAATGAAATTGAAAAAACGAATTAAAAGGGGAAAAAATGAAATGAAAAGACGGAATTGAAATGTGAGTAATGATTGTGGAATGTAATGAATAAACTGGAATGCAAAGAAAGAAATAATAAAAAGAGCTATATAAAATGGAATTGAAATAAAACGTAAATTAAAAGAAAGAAAATGAAAAATGAAATTAAAAGAACAGAATGAAAATGAACAAGTGAAATTGAAAGAAGTCATAAAGTATGGAATTTAAAAAATTTTTAATGAATTGAAATTATAAGAAATAAATAAAAATAAAAGAATGGAAATAAAAAGAAGCTATCGAAATGTGAAGAATGAAAATTAAGAGAATAAATTAAAATAAAAAGAATGAATTGGAATGCAATACATAAACTGGAATGTAAAAAAATATAATAAAAATTCAATTCAAAAAATATAATTAAAAGAAAAGAAGGAAAATGAAAAAGTGAAATTAAAAGACGGAATTGAAATTTAATGAAAAAGGTAGAGTGGTAGAGTCTAAAAAAAGAAATGATACAATGCAATAAAAAGGCGGAATTGTAATTTAAAAAATGAATTAAAATGATAAGAAATAAATAAAAGTAAAAGAATGAAAATGAAAAATTGAAACAAAAAGACGGAATTCAAATTGAAATGAAAAGAAATGTGAAAAATAAAATAGAAGGACGGCATTGAAATGATAAAAGCAACATGAAATAAATAGAATGAAAGTGAAAAACTGAAGTTTTATTGAAAATTGATCAACAATAAATTTGAAATCAAGTTACCGAATTTAAAACGATTTGAAAATAGTTTAGAATTTTCAGTCCTGCCCATGAAGTGTAATAAAATTTCAAGTAATGCGACTTGCGAATTCGTAATTCACTGGATTGTATTTTATAAACAGGAAATAATCTCAAATCTGAAAGTCCTTAATGATATTGTTTGCTTCTCTATAAGTTTTTAAGTTTTCTAGAATGATATATAGTGTGAGGACTAGAATTTTTTTAAATTACCCTTAAAAGAAACCCCGGAAAAAGTTTGAAATATTGCACTTTTTTGCATTATCATTGTCAAGCTGTATGCTTTTTTCTCTCGAAATATGTATGAGACTTCTTCAAACCTTCTGGTGGATGCAAGAATTTTTTTAAATTGTTTTTTATCCCCCTTTTTATTTTTTTTGGGCTTTATTGTGGTCACGGATTTTTATCGTAAAGCTCTGCATAATTTTAATTGTTGGCTCAACGTTGAAGGGTCCTTCACTGTATCAAATTTCCTTGTTACTGCTTCATTTGATGTCTTCGTTCCGCTTCTCGAGATCCTCCATTCCTCAGTGTTGAAATCAAGCCTCTGTTATTTTCTTAATAAACTCTTGTATAATAATGAGTGAGCCTTAGGCCAATCGGATCAGACATTATAGGTACAATACCCGAGTGCCTTTGCGATAGCGCTACACCGTGTCGCGTGATTTATCTAACATTTCCTTATCGGGCGTTATTCCCCCTCTTTCTCAAAGACTGTTAAAGAACAGAGAACACCTGGGAACTTAGTTTTTCTCCGCGCATGGGAAAAAGTGATTGTTCGATGATGCGACGCCGGGAATAGAATATAGAAATGCGTGGAGAATGGACTTCTATCGAGGAATCAATGAAAAAAAGACACCGCTGAACTACTCGCGGGAGATAATCATGTCGAGGATCGTTATCACGAGAAAACTTGCACAGATTCGCGTCTAATGGTCGACCGGAACACGCATAAGATTATTTTAGGGTCAAGGCAGATGGCGCCACTCGTGCGAAGGTAATCCACCAGATGACAATCTCGTTTCTCTGATTCTAAATGGCTTTTTAATCAGGATCGAAGATTTATTCTATTTAAAGTATCATTAACTATGCAGGGAGTAATTTATTTCTGATTCGATTAAGGATTTTTCGAATTTATGGGACTTGTAACTTCAGAGATTTTCCTTTGTGATAGGAGGGAAACAAAGCGAGAGAAACTGGAGACTTGAGTGGATTATTTGATATTAAGATTCTTGGAAATTTGGTTTTGCTTATCTGATTCGTCATTATTATTCTTGTGTCCTTTCAAAACCTTCGAAAGTATGTATTTTCACAAATGCAGGCCCCACAGGCCCGACCCTATATCCCCTATTGTACCCTAGATTCAGTTTAGGTCCAATAATGGAACTTAAAAAAAAAATTATAAAAATAATCAGAGAATTTCTGCCATACAGTTACTATTAGTCACTTTTGTAAATTAAAATGTCACATTAGTTACTTTTCTTTAAATAAATTAACTAACTAATGGATTAATCACTATTCAATTGAGGCGTATACCTATTTTTGAATTTGTCTAGAATCCTTTTGAAATATTTAAGGGTATTTTTAAAGTTTCCGAACATTTTTTTATAGATTTCAATAATTTAAAGGGAGTTTTAAGATTTTAGGGTATTTTTAAATTCTTTGGAATTCTTTTGAATTTTATGAATTCACTTGAACTTTTTTAATTTACTTGAATTCTTTTAAATTTACTCAATTCTACTTAATGCAATAGTTATTTTGTATTTTTAAAAGTTTTTATTTAAATGATCTTGAGGATCAGTTGATAAAATGATCAAAGGATTTGAAGTATTTTTTTCAAATTCCTTGGCATTTGCAAGTGCTTTAAAAAATTTGAAAATATTGTAAAGGATTTAAAATATTTTAGGTTATTTTAAAAGATTACAAATACATTTTTAATTGATTTCAGTAATTTAATGGGATTTCAAAGGATTTGAAATATTGAAATATTATATTTTAGGAAATTTTAAACGATTCTTAGAAATTGTTTCGTTATTTCAACAGTTTGAAGCGATTTCAAAGACGGAAATATTGTATAATATTTTATAAGAATCCAGGGCATTTTTAAGTGATTCAAACAATTCACGAGGATTTTCAAGGGGTTTAATAATTTTAAGGAATTTGAAAAAAATTGCATGCGGTTGTGAAGAATTTCCTAAAATTTCGGAAGATATGGAACGATTTTATAAGACCTAAATGTTTTTAAGATAGTTTAAAAGATTCCATGAGGTTTTATCATATTTCCGTGGATTTCAATGATTTTAACGCATTTTAAAAGCACTCAAGGTATTTTAATACACTTTCCTGGAGTTCAAGCAGTATCTCATATTTCATGTAATTTCACGGGATTTCATAGTATTTTAATGCATTTCGATGAATTTATTCAACAAAAGTGAGGGATTTTGTATGGTTTCAAAGATTTCAAGAGATTTTCAAATATTTTTTGCAATTGATTTGGAATTCGCTCTGAATTCTTATTAATTTATCCTGAATTCTTTTAAATCCTTTTGAATTCCTCTAAATTCACTCAAATTTTACTGAAATAAATTGATTTTTTTTAAATTTGTTCCAATTCATTTAAATTCTTTTGAAGTTAACTTGAATTATTTTGTGGTCATTCGTCACTTTTTTGGTAAGAAATTAGTATGGTTTCAAATATTTGAAATTATTTTTGTTTAATGCACACTGAATTCTTATTAATTTACCCTAAATTCTTTGAAATTCTCTTGAATTTTTATAATTCATTTGAATTCTTCTAAATTTACTTAATTCTATTCAATTCAATTGCTTAACATTTTTAAAAAAAGTTTTCATTTAATTGATCCTGAAGTCTTTAATCTCTCATTGAATTCTTAGGCATTCAATCAACTTCTTTTGAATTTACTTAAATTTTCCTAAGTTCATTTCAATTTTTCTCAATTCAATTACGGTCGTTCATATTTTTACATTGTTTCCAATTCGGTTGATTTTTTTTTTATTCACCTTGAATTTTATCGAATTCTTCTCATTTATCGTAAATTCCTCTAAATTCATTCCAAATTTACGGAAATCAATACAATTTTTTGATTTTAAAAACGTTTTCCAATTCATTTGAATTCTTTTGAATTCTTTTGAATTTAACTTGAATTGTTTTGAAATTTTATGAATTTATCCTGAATTTATCACCCTTCGAGCCCGAAAAAAGTACCTTATAAGCGTGACAAAAAGTACCCTTTGGTCCCTATATCTTATTCCAGAGGGACTGTGAAGCCTGCAAAGGTTTCAAGTATTTTTGAATGGTTAACGATTAAGTATTGATTTTGTAAAGCGGCAGTATTAATAAGAAATAGAATACATCTCTTTAGAAAAGAGGAAAGATCCGCCAGACAGCAGTGGCGGTGACACAAAACCTTCAAGCAGCGAATTGGCAGCGGGAGTCATTGGTGCAGCTACAATTAATTCCACGTCGCAAGGGAAGGGAACGAAAAGATCGCGGAGATAGTAAGTGTCTTTAAAATATGTATTTAAATACCCTAATTGTGTTTAACTTCTTGTTCAGGGTGGCTACTGGACCGAGAAATGACCAGGATTTTTTTGTTCTTTATATGGGGAATGGTTAAACTGTGATACGCCATCTGGTGCTAATAATCAGAAGTGGAAAGAGTAGGTAGAATTTTAAAGAAGCATTTCAATTTGTACATAAAAATGTTTTTTACGATTTTTGTGTGGAATTTAAAGTAATTATTGGATACTAAAAATAAGTCTTCATCAAAAAAAAAAAAATGTTTTTAAGATGGAATTTACATCTCATACAGTGAAAAACACATTTTTTGACAAAAATGTTTTATCTGAAAAACAATCATTGTACTATTTATTGTAAATTTCAACATATAAGCCTAGATGAATTTATTTCCAAGCAAACATGATTTCTCAGTAAATTTTTCATTATTTATACATGGAATATTTGCTGTCTGAAAAACAGATCTAAAAGTTGTTAGAATTCTTATTCCAAATCTAATCGCCTACTATTTATATTCTTTGCATAATCTGGGACACACGTGTTAATTTATTGAAGTTAATTTGTGCTATATAAGATAAAAATATTTCCTGAAACGCTTTATTTTGGATAAAGACTTATTTTTAATAATAAATAATTGTTTTAAACTCCACAAAACAATCGTAGAACCACTTTTATGCCAAAATTAAAATGCATATTTGAAATGTTAACTATTTATTTTTTCTAATTCTGGTTTTTGGTACAAAAAATTGGTAAAAAATTTTTTCCAATAACTGTAAATAGTTGAGGAATTTTCAGTTCATCCTTGGTGTTTAAAATTCAAGAATTGATATTTGAATCCTTCTAGATTTAATCAATTTATTTCAAAATGAAGGCAATAACAGTTAAACTTTTAGAAATGTAAAAGCTTTGAAAATGCAGTAATTTCAAATTGAATCGTTAAAAATTATTTGAAGCCTTACATGTTGAAAAAATTAATTTATTTAAAATGGAAAGCATTAATAGTTGAAGTTTTCGTGGATATATCAAATCCTTGCTAATTCAATAATTCCAAATACATTGAAAGTTAGATAATTTCAAATTTAAAATCTTGATAGTTTGGAAATTTTAAGAAATCAAAATTGTTCAATCTTGATAGCTTCTACTTTGGAATTTTTTAATTTTTAATGTTTTCTATTTTGGGAGATTTTTTAAATTCTAATTATAAATTATACAATTCTAAAACCATAAATTTGAATATTTAAATGATTCTGAAATATGTTTAACATCCGCTTAATGCCTGGAACATTTTCCTGATTCTTGATTGGCCACCCTGCTTGTTAAAAAAAATCATAAATATGCGTCGTCACCTGAAAAGAATATTGGTTTCTAAATTGAACTCTCAGATCTTTTACCTAATATAATATAATTATATAAACAATGCTGTGGCCATTGCACTTTTTTGAAGAAATTGCAAGCACCTGAAAACATTTTTCAAATGTAATGAGCAGTATTTCAATTAATTTCTAAAAGCTCCCTTTTTGTTGAAATTAAAAACTGTTTCTTAACGGCAATCACGCATTTTATGAACCTCTACAACCTAAACTAACTTGCCTTGTCTTTGAACAATCGTTGTTCGAGCGCCGACGAAGATTGTGACGATCCTGGCACCAAAGCGGTGCGCGAAAAAGAACGTCGCCAAGCCAACAACGTTCGCGAAAGGTTAGTGAACACACGCAGTACGCAATTTATCGCATTTTGATATCAATCCCTCCTTTCACCGATCCTAAAATTACCCCAGAATATGCAATCGACTTTTGGGAAACTCTTCAATTATATTTTTTAATATAGTCTGGTGAAATGAGTACTAATTAAACTAAAGTACAAAATTCTATCCTTTAAATTCCTGAAGGTCCTAGAAAGTTGTTGAATCCTTGGTACATGTCCTGGCCTTTCTACCGAAAATCCTCAAAAACCTGTTGCACTTTCAAGGCCCGTATTCAGGCGTAAAAATTAAAATGTCGCTGGTTATGGACAGAGCTGAGATAAATAACGATGTCGGCATTTCTCATCCTTAATTCTAAATCAGTCTCATTTTAATGCGGCTGGGAATTGGCCACTAGGCATGCTTTTCTATCCGTTAGAAACCCACTACTCTGCATCAATTAACGCTGCATCTTTTCCTTTTATTTATTTGTTAAAAATTAATTACATTTAATAACTTTCATTCTCTTATTAATTTTAGGATATAGTTTTCTTGTAAGATTCTATTTACGTAATTTATTGACCGATTATTGCTTTTTCAGCAGTTTTTAATTTTAATTTCACAGTTCATCTGACTATTATAATGTTTTGCTACTATTTTTAAAACTGTGTCGCATTTTTGTGTTTAGTGGTGACATTACGATCGTTTTAATTCCGTTTCTTGCAGACTCCATAATCCCATTTCCTCGATTACGAAAGAAATAATCTGAATTCTGAATTAATTTCTGTGACGTCATTTCATTTTTTTGCAAAGAATATGGGCCTTCTCTGTTTTTTGAACCTACGAAAACCCGTGCGTGTGTTCACTCAAGTTAGGAGATGATTTTAAAGTTTGAAAGTCATTCGCTCGAACAAACGTTTCATGATTCTAAAAACTGCTTCGATCAGTTTTTTACCACAAGCAAAGATCACTCGCAAAGTTGAATCGATTTTCATTTATTTGAACGTATTGAATTTATTGAAAAAAATGTTGTATCGTTTCTCTAAATTAAATGTTTTCTTTTTCAAATTATTCTTGATACTTATTTGCGAGTGATCTGAAGTTTATATGGGACTAAACTTCAGTGAAGTGAAGTTTAGTCCATCGTGTGTGTAATCAGGTGATTAATCGAGTATTGTTATTGCGCAACTGTTGTTCGAGCGCCGAAGACGAAGATGACGATCCTGACGTGAAAGCCCAGCGGGAAAAAGAAAGGCGACAGGCCAACAATGCTAGGGAAAGGTAAGACGAAAAAAGTCGCGAAGAAATATCTCGAGTGAAGTGCACGAAACGAAATACGAAAAAATTGAAAGTTCTTAGAGATTCAGATTTTAAAAGGATACAACTTTGAAATTTGCTCTTAGTCAAATATTGGCCCGTATTCTCTGATCTTAGAATCAAGTTAGAATTGAAAAGATTATTAAGAAATAATTCAGATGTTGTAGAAATTAGTGATCCCAAAATCAGAATTCAAGTTTTTACTTTCTGGCTTTTTACTTCACTTTACTTTTTATTTTATTGGTGTTTGCTTTCTTTTCTTCTATATTTTATTATTATTAATATATTGCTTTTTCCGTATGCATGATAATTTGTAGGCGTTAGGATTCTTGAATGTTTGATACTGAGACTTGTGTTTGATTTTGGCAGGATACGTATTAGGGACATTAATGAAGCACTAAAGGAACTCGGCAGGATGTGTATGACGCACCTGAAGACGGACAAACCACAAACGAAGCTTGGCATTCTGAATATGGCCGTCGAAGTCATCATGACTCTGGAGCAACAAGTCAGAGGTAATTTAATCTTCCGGAACAATAATGTATTATTATGTAATAATCTATTATTATTATTATTACACTGAAGTGTGTAAACTCGAAGTAAATCAAAACAATATTGCTCTCGAACAATAATAATAGTGCGCTAGAACAGTAATCAGCTAGAACAAAAATAAGAGTTTGCTTACCTGGAAAACCTGGAATTGTCGGGGAATTTTTATATGCCTGGAAATACCTGAATATTTCAAGATTTTTTTTTCCAGAGCGTGGCTAAAAATTTGTTTAAAATTGTAATACTAAATTATATTACAATGTTCTTTCATTTGTAAAAGTAATAAATAGTCAATTTTGTTTCACGATTCGTTTTTTTTTAACTTAGTTTTTTACTGATAATTTAAATATTCTATTCTTGGTTGAAAATTGAAGTATCTGGTTGAAAATTCGTGTATTTTGTTGAAAATTAGTTTTTTCTTTTATTAGAAAATAATTTTTTCTCTGTCTTGACTTAAGATTCATCACTTTAATTGAAAATTCATGTCTGGTTGAAAAAGAAGCTATTTTGTTAAAAATTTGTTTGTTCTGTAGCTGAAAATAATTTCTTTTGACTGAAAATTGAACTATTCAAGTTGAAACTATTTTTATCACATTTTTTTGTTTTGTTAAAAACTAATTCTTTTAAAACTAAACATGTAATTCCAGTTGAATGTTCCATCATTTTGATTAAAAAATTAATCTCTTTGTTTGAATATTAATTTTTTTTTAACTAAAAATGCATTCAATTTTCGGTCTTTTTTGGTAGAAATGAACCTTCTGGATTGAAATTTCAATTATTGTAGTTACAGATTCATAATTTTAGTGGAAAGTTAATCTTTTTTGTTCAAAGTTTAACTATTCCAGTTGAAGATTCATTATCTTAGTTGAAAATTGATCAGTTCGGTTGAACATTATTTTTATAAACTGAAAATGTAATTATTCGAATGGCATATTCTATAATTTTAGTTGAAAATTCATGTCTTTAGTTGAATCCTTATCCTTAGAATCTGAAAAAAATATTTTTAATAAACTCGCAAAACTGTATACATATTTCGAGTCGATTGTTTAACAAAATGCGAAATATTTGAATCGCTCCGTTGTCCGTACTATGAAAAATGATACCTGGAAGAAACTTGATAATAATTCACAATAGTATCTTAATTCTACATTTATCATAAGAGTCTTCGAGAATAGTCTACTTATTTTTGATTTTTAGTTAATAACTGTGAAAAATAGTACAGCTTATTTTGATCTTAATCTTGAGTCGTGTGAATTAAAGTCCTAGAATTTGTGAATTCTATTTAAACTTATCGTTAGAGTGCTTCCAAAATCAAAACCCTACAAATTTTGAAGTTCCGCGCATTGTAGTCTTCGATGAATTATTTTCTTATATTCAAACTCTGGAAAATCAAAATAATGATTTTCCTGATTAAAAATAAGTAATAAAATATGTGAATTTTGCTAATAAAATCTTTTTATTCCACAGAACGAAATCTTAACCCAAAGGCAGCGTGCTTAAAAAGGAGAGAAGAAGAAAAGGCGGAGGATGGGCCAAAATTGCCGGGCCATCTCGCAGCACACATAGGTCATCCACATCCTCATCCACACCCGCATTCTCAGCCACCTTTCCCTACAATGCCGGTTAGTATTTTTATCAAATCCGTATAGTTCAATATAAAAAATAACATTAGATTTTGAATTTGGTGCAAATCTTGAATTTTTATTACTTTTTTGCTTTTATTGAAAAAAAATTACAAAAAGTGCATTTATGAGATAAAAAAATTGTTACAATGAAATAACAATATGATAATGAAATTGTGCAATACACAATTAGCCAAAAATTAACCAAATCTAACCCATCACTTAGTACTTAGCGTCGAATCCGAACAGGCATACTAGCCTAAGTTGTAACTTTTTAGAAAACAAATTTTTCCGAAAAAAAATTAAATCTGATATAATTTAAAGATCCCCTATTAGGTATTTTCACTTCAACCACCAGCTAACTTCACTTCGTTGAATGCTGAAGGGGAAACAATGGACCAAAAATGCATGGGATTCGTTTCCATGTTTGCCCTATTTTGATAATATCTTCGTAAAAATTAATTTGGTGTATATCAATGTAATTGAAAAATGGTTCTTACTTTTACAGAATTATTTAATGAAATAATAAAATAATAATCATTATTATCCATTACGAAGATATTACAAAAGTAATGTTTTGTTCCCTGCATTTGGTCCATTTTTTCTGGTGGTTTAAGTGAAAATACCTAACTGGAGTTTTGTCTTTTTTTATTGATTCTTTGTTGTTTTTATTTCCTGAATGTCTTGAAAAATACATGTATTAAATTTTATGCGTATAAAATTATCCCCTTTTATATTGTCATCATTGTAAATAATTTAATGAAACTCGAAAACGAAAAATAAAAATACGGTTCGTACCAATTTTTTGTAATTCATATTGTCTAGTATCTATTTTGATAATTAATGAACATTGATGTCTTCACTTTAGATTTAATATATCATATTTTCGGCTTAAAAATTCAAACGTTTTATAGATAATTCATTGGTTTGGTTTTAAAATTAGGAAATGTTGTTGAAAATTTATGTATTTTTTTGTCGAAATTTGAGTTTTTTTGGTAGAACATTAATCTTCTTGTTGAAAAATTCATATTTTTAGTTGAAAGTTAAACTTGTTTTTTTTTTTTAAAACAACTTTCAATGTTTTAGATGAATTGTTTCTATTTGGTTTAATTTATTTGAATATAAACAATATGAACTAAGTCGTTGTTAAAAATTCATATTTTTCAAAGATTTATCTCTGATTTAAAATTTACCCTTTTTTTTGGAAAATTTAATATTTTTGTTGTTGAAAATTCTAGTATTTAATTAAAAATTTTATTATTTTGTTTAAATGCAACTATTTCATTAAAGAGTTATATTTTTTGGTCAGAAGTGTATCTACCTGGTTAAGAATTGAACTAATTTGTTAACAAATGTTGTTGTTGAAAATTTGGGTTGAACTCTTGTCGAAAATTCATTCATTTTTTTTATTTGTTTAAATGTTGAACTAGTATTGGTTTTTTTTTCTTAAAAATTAACATTTTTATCTGAAAATTACATTATTCCATTTTTGATTAGAAATATATACTTTATAAGTTGAAAATTCAACTATTTGGTAGAAATTCATGTATTTTGTTAAAAATTCGTCTTTTTGGTTAGAAAATTGACCTTCATTGTTGAAAATTCAATATAATTTCTATTTGAACTCTTGGGAATTTAAAGTGTTTGATATTGCATTCAATATGGTATTTACATTAATTTTATTTCAAAGAATTTATTCCTCCATTATTACCCTATTTTCGTGAGAAATCACCCTCTTTTCCGTATTTTGATAGAATTTTGGGCAATATTATTATGGCCTATAAACGTAGTTTATGGACCATCTCAATGGATATAAACCATCAAAGCTTCTCGATGTTGGTAACAGGTTCCGAGTTCAATCCAAAACCCAATTTCTGTAAAATTCTGAAAATAAGAAAGCATCCTTTTTTTCAGGGACCGCCACCTTCCCTTCAGCACAATCCGTCGCAACCGCAGTAGCAGCGGCTCGATAGTGGCGTCATTCTGTGTTAAAGTCGTGTGCGTCAGGTCCAGTTACAGCCTGTACAGAACTCTCGACGAGGCCAGGACTCGAAACTCGAATAGATCCTGCCTTGCTACTGACAAAGAGGAAGTATCGCATTATATATAAATACGGATGGCAAGAAGTATATATATATATATATATATATATATATATATATATTATGTATACAGACAAAGAATCTATGTGAGTATACATATGTAAAGCATAGCAAAGGACACTTTTTCCCGAAAGAGCCACCGCGGCCAAAATTCTTGTACATTGAGTTGCTCAGTTTGTGATGCGACGGTGGTTTGTTTGATTTCCCTTTCTTTATTGTGTTCCGGTGAATCGCGAGAAAGTATACGTGCGAGCGTGAGAGAGAAAGACAAGAAATGTCAGGAATATTGAAAGAGAGAGAAAGGCACATCGAAAATTAGTGTACATTTCGTGGAATGTTGTATCTCGTGTGATTACCGAACCGGCATCAAATGACAATAAATAAGTATTATTCGTAATCGAAATTCACGATAGTTTTCCTGTTTTTGGGACATATCAGAAACTGTAGACACATCGAAACAGAAGTGAGAAAACTAGGAGAAAGAGGGAGAGAGAGAGACAAAAGAAATAGGATCGACAAGCGTTCCTTCCAGTTTCGACTTTCGCGTGATTCCGCAGGAAATCTTCGTGAATGCAAGTGGGGGAAAAAGGAGGAGGTTATTTGAAAGACGCCTGCATTGGAACTGCAGAGCGTCGTGACGCCTCCGTACGTTGGCGACCTGCGAGAGACGCGCACGATTGTAATAATAATTATAAAGATAATTGTAATGTGCAAATCGAGAGCCCCGCGGCAACGAGTGTGCAGGGGCTACGACAAAGACGAAGACAATTTCGGTATAGTTTGTAAACAGAAGCATATTAATTAGTCGACTCGTAGATGACGGTTGATAAACGATGATGATACATACGGATAATACTGTACTGCTAAATGTAAAAGTGCAGCGGCTTAAAATTATTTTTATAAATAGGCGAGAGACTAAAGATATGGTTCCTCTTTCGAGATATAATAGCGCGATCCATTTCTATTTACATTCACCCCGCATCCGACACCGTGAGACTTATTATTGTTGCATACGAGATTCAAAACACTCAGCTTGATACGATCGTTGACCTGAAACAGTGGTTGACTCGGAGATTTTTAGATTATTTTAGAATTTGAATGCCGGACGTGGACAATTTCAGTTAATTGGAGATTTTTATTGTCGACTCTCGAATAAAATCTTTTCAGAAAATTAGAATTAAGTCTTTTCAGTTTCGTTTCATGAGATATTAACATATGGGTAATATTTATGCGATTTTCTTTTATGTGAACATGCTCATAAGGAGAGGTCTCGAAATGTGCGTGGCTAATTCGTCTGAGGATTCACATGGTGAAAGTACGTGACAATTCATTAGGCTCGAAAGGCCCGTTGTTGCGTCGAAAGAAAAGTTATGCACCTAATGGCGACGCACATCTCACGACCTTTCCTTGTCAGTGAATTAAGTGTAAATTAAGGTGAATTGAAGTAAATTCAAGTGAATTTAACTCATTTCATAGTGAACTAAACTAATTTCAGGGTGAATGTAATTGGAATTTAGAATTATTTTTAATTTACTTGCATTCCTTTAAATTTGTTTGAATTCTTTTATCTTCGCGAAATATATTCTGAATTCCCTGAATTTACCGAATTTTTCTAAATTCATTGAATTCTCCTGAAATCCTCTGAATGAGTTCAAAGAAATTCAAAAGATTTCAAGGAAGATGAAAGAATTTGAAAGCATTTCAAGCTATTAAAGAGAATACAAAAAACTCAAAGAGTTCAAAGGAATTCAATTTGAATTTAAAGGAACTCACGTGAATTCTAAATAATAATGATAATCAACATTTGAACGAAATTGTGAATAATTAGAAAATGTATATTCTTAAATTTTAAGCGTTCAATCGAGAGTCGATAATATTTTACCTCAACGAAATTTTCCATGCTCCTTTAAAAAAAAAAAAGATTTCGCATTTACTTTATGGCGTGCAAATAATGAGAGAGTGAATAAAAACTCGACTTTTTATACGTCAACTCTTCATCCCCTTAGATAATTTTTTCCACCTCCCAACGTGCCGAGTTTTTATTCCCCCTCGGCGGAAACTTGAGATCTCTTTTCTTTTCTGTCAATTGAAAATATATATTTTTAAGGATCTGAAGCAATTTTCCTCATTGCTCTTGTCGCTGATTTTCGAAATTTTGGAATCTCGAGTTGATCTTCTTACAAAAGAAATTTTCTTCGAGGAATTGAAGAAACTGAAAATTCAAAATTCAATTCCGACTTTGTGAGAGAATTTGTTCTTCAATTTCGTGATTAATCTTCATGGCTTTTAAAGAAAGAAGAAACCCAAGAGACTTATTTGTAGAATTTTTAAAAATTTGAATTAATTGATACCTCCATTTTCAAAGAGCCTCTCTTGGAGTTTACTCTCTGGTTTAGTATGTTATTGATAATTATTGTGCATTCTTTCTTTAAATTTTCTTGAACCCTCTGAATTCCTTGCATTATTTTGAGTTGTTGGAATTCGGGAAATTGTGATGGCTTTAAGATAATGCTAGGAATTCAAAGAATTCTGAAGAATTTAAAGAATTTAGAAGAATCTGGAGAATTTAAAGGAATTCTAAAGAATTCTAAATACTATACTAAACAAAAGAGTATCACTAAACCTCTATGCTCTTTGATTTGACATTTTTCGCCACATGTGCGTACGAAATCGAGGGACAATCAGTAAGCAGAGTGGTTTTCTCCGAGTAAAAAATTTTTTTTTCTTTTTTTGTAGAAAATTTCTTTTGTTGAGAACTTATTTTGAAAGGTCAATGTATCAGGATCAAAAAGACGAGCGAAAGCAAAAAAATAGGATGTGGCGATCGTCATGAGGCGAACGAAACGTGTCCGTTTTTATCATACGGACAGTTTCGAGACATATCTGGCGCATAATTGTACATAATAGATCAGCGACGCATGCCTAATCAATTTACCGTAACTACGATTATTATTACTATGCTGGCGATTTATTATTATTATTATTATTACTGTCAACGATCATTATTATTATTATTAATTATTATTATTATTATTATTATTAATTATTATTATTAATTATTAATTATTATTAACGATTGTCAGTGAGCCAAGAGATTCTCCCGAGAGAAAGTGGAAGAAAATCTAGCAAGCCGAAAGGAGGGGAGGGAGGGGGGGTCATTTTTGTTTTTGAACAAAAATATAGCTCAACGATGTGTACCCAGTTGCCATGTATTTTAATTTATTTAGATTCATAAATAAATTTTATTGATAAAAAAGACATGAAGAATCTTAATCTCAATTATACTCCCGATCCTGAATTAGCTATATTTTTCTTCAAAAGCAACTTAAGTTCAAAATTTCGGGAGAAATTATTTCCCTCTTTGTGAATTGTGGATTCTTGAATGTAAAAAAAAATGTCGACGCTCTTTGTGTTTCATTCTTTTAGTTTTATGGTAGGCGTGAAAATTCGAATTATGATCTCATTTTTAGGTTTTGATTTCTGCGAAGCAGAGTTTTGTGAGAAATTGTATTTTTTTCTTGTAATTGTGACAAAAATTGTGGTTTGGGCAGCAATCTGCTTTATCGACTACGCATTGTGATCAATCAATAACTTCCGCACTCAGTTATAATTTAATGCAATGAAATATTGAAGTTCGAGAAAATTAAGACACTCCAGTAACGAGCGTTTTCGGTTACGAATTTCCTATTTTTCTTTTTACGATGTCGTTGGTCGAGTGATTTAATTTTGTTGAGCGATCTAATTCTCGAGCGAGTTAGACTTCAAACGCCATGAAATAAAAATTTCGATAGATATATATTGTTGAATTCAGCGAATGCTAGTGATCAGGATGGATGAGAAAGGAGGAATAAAAATGAAATATATATATAAATATAAAGTATAAATAAAGAAGAGAGGAAATCCGTCACTGCTCGTTCCTGCGTTCGAAAGGTCGCGAATTTAGAAATTTAGATGTAAATTGTACTGATAGGTGAAAAAACTGCGATAGCAAGCTCGCGCACAGGTGCACTTTATTATTATGATTATTATTATGAAATTAAAAAAAGAAAAGAGGATTTGAGAAAAAATTGTTTAATTGCCATTATGACTATTATCACTAATAACATAATAAATGTGCCATTTTTACACAATGTGAATTGTTCTTACACACCTGTCCATGCTTTTTTGAGAAATTCTTTAATAGGGCAAAGTGAAAATGCTTAAATTAGGCGAATCGTTTGAGCTATAGGATAAAAATTTGTTGGTTGACATCTGCAAAAATTAAAAAAAAAATTGAAATCTGTTAATATCTTCTGTTCTGTTTTTTTATTGAAAAATTCCAAAGAAATTTTCCGGTTGGTTCGAAAATTATTGCAAGCTTTTTATATGTTCCAGTGTAAAAATTTAACAATAATTGACTTTGCAAGACGATTCTGAATCTGTTCAAAATTAAAGAATTTACAGATTTTAGTGTTTTTAAAAAAGGTTTATATTTGCGCTTTTATTAAATTTAAAATCCTATTCAAATATTGTTTCAGTGTAAAATATTCAATTTTTAACCAGTCAAACTTGAAATTTTTCAATTAAAAAAAGAGATTTTTTTATTTAGCAATATTTGACTGTACATGTAAAATTATAATTCAAATTAATCGTTACATTTTCACAGTGCTAAATTTAGACTTTGAATGTTACAATTTTTATTGTTCCATTCAACAAATTTGAATTTGTGAGCGAAAGTCTGAAATTTTAATTTAAAAATGAAACTGAAATTTGATTTTGAAGGGTTTTATGGGGATAAACAAATTGCTAAGATTTTTGCGGAAATTTGGAATGATTTTCTATTTTTAAAAGTTAATTTAAAGAGAATATTTAAACATATTCTAAGACATTAAAAAAGATCTGAACATTTTTCACAAAACAGTCAGGAATATTTTGAAGTAATTTTTTATTTTTGCAAGATTGTTTTAAATTTTAGCAAAAATACGGATCATTTTAAAACTTATTTAATAGTTCTGAAAAAATTTCAAAAATAATTTATAATTTGGGATTTTAAATAATTGAAAACGGAATGTAGAGATTCTTAAAGATTTCTAAATAAAATTTTGAAGCCTTTTTAAGGATTTTGAAAACTTTATAGATGATGACAAAATTTTCCTAAGATTCCTGGAAAAAATTTTAACGATGTCTTATTCTGAGCAATTACTTTTAAGAGAATATTTTTAAAAATTTCGAAACAAATTAGGATTCATAAACAAAAACTGTACAGTTATTTGAAATGACAAGAACAATAATTCGCAATTCTAATTTTAAAAGAAAGGGAAGTAATTTTGATATCTAATTTTTTTCCGAATTGGAAGAGGAACTATTTTGTTTATTATATTTTTATTAAATAAATTGAAGGCAGGCAAATGTTGTGTTTAACAAATTTTTTATTAAGTTTGCAACGAGAAAACTATACTTTTTAATTTTCGTTGAATTGGCAGAGGGACATTCTATATATTTTAAGATTTTTATCGAGTTGAAAGGAGGAAATTTGTGTTTTCAATATCTTATTAATTGAAAGAGGGATAATTGTTTATTTTTAATATTTTGATTGTCTTAGAAGGGAGGAAATTTTGTTTTTCAATTTTTTGTGAAATGCAAGAGGGAAATTTTTTATTTTTACGATTTTTATATATATGGATGGGACGAAATTTTTATTTGTTTATTTTCTGTCTTGGAAGATGTCATTTCTTCTGTTTATTATTTTTATTGAGTTGAGGGGAGGACAATTTTATTTTCAACCTTTTTTTTTTTTAATTGTAAGAGGGTTATTTTTTATTTTAAACATTTTTATCATTTTGGAAAGGAGGAAATTTAGGTTTTCAAGCTTTTCTGAACTGGAAGAGGCACTTCATTTCTTTAACATTGTTATTTAGTTGGAAAGGAGGACATTTTTGGTATTCAATTCCTGAAATGGAAGACAACAATTTTTTAATTTTCAGAATTTTATAGATTCGAAAGGGACGAAATTTTCGTTAATTCTTTATTTTTTAATTGGAAGAGGCAAATTTTTTCTTTGAATATTTATATTGAGTTGACAGGGGGAAATTTTTGTAGTGACTTGGAAGAGGGATATGTTTTATGATTTTTATCTTAGCCTTTTTTTAATGTGAGTTGAAATGGAGGATAAGTTTTAATTTAGAGCATTGATCTGTTCAAATAATAAGATTTAAATTTGTGCAGTTTAATAACATTTAATTAAAAAAACGTTTAATTGGATAGATTAAAAAGCTTCAGATTTAACAAAAAAAACTGTGTTATTATTTTAATTTCATGGAAAAAAATGTTTTTCGTGACGGCTAAAGCGTTTAAAGAATGCGAAAAAAATCTAAAATTCCTAAGTAATGAAAAAAATGATGAATCTTCTAGTGTAATAGTTAAATTTCTAAACAAGAAGATGAATTTTCAAGTAAAATGATGAATCTGTAACTGGAACAATTTAATTTTCAACCAAAAAAATGAATTTTCTAACAAAAACATTCAAATATTTGACGAAAAATTCATCTTCTTTGGTTGAAAATTTAATTACTTGGTTTAAAGTTGAATTACTCTGATAAAAATTAATTTTTTTGATAGAAATTCACCTCTTTGGTTGGAAATTTAACTATTTTGTTAAAAATTCGTATTTTTAGTTGACAATTTATTTTTTTCAACTGAAAATTTAACTACTCCATTTTTGGTTGAAAGTTTAGCTTTATTAGTTGAAAAGTCGCAAATATTTGGCTGAAACTTAATCATGTATTTTATAGAAAATTCGTCTCTTTTATAGTAAATTATTCTCTTTTCGTTGAAAGTGCAACTGTTTGGTTGCAAATTAATCTGTTTTTATTAAGAATTCAACTATTTTGTTCAAAATTCGACTTTTTTGGTTGAAATTAACTGTTTTTCATTTAAAATGAAAAACTTGTTTGGTTAAAGTATAAAATATTACATTTCTTGTTGAAAATTCAACTACTTGGTTGGAAGTCATTTGTTTGGTTCAAGTATCATAATTTCAAATATCAATTTTCATCAGTTATCCAAAATATTATACTTACTTTTCTCTTCTATTGTTTTAGATATAAGATAATATGAAATACAAACATTTTGTATTAATATTAATTTTATTTTTTAATTTGAAAATTGCGCGAGACAAAAAAATCCTTTGAATTAATTTTAATTAACTTTGAAATTGTTCAAATATTCATATCATCCATTTTTCGTTCCATATACCGTTATCAAAAATTACTTTTTTATCGCATAACGCTACGCGTCGATTATCGGTAATACTTTCAACCAAAAATTACAGATTTCCTTCACTGAGAAAAAAATCTGCTTCTCCCAACACGATGCGTCGTAGTTTTTGTTTTGCCGTAACACGATGCAAGTTTTGGGAGAACTCTCCTGTGAGTGTTACGGAAAAACGATGGCATCGTGTTGTGGCAACACGATCATCGTTTTGAGACGTTGCGTTGAATGCGAAGAAAATGCAAACATGAGAGCCACTGCGTTCTTTGAAGTTGCGAGGCATACCCCCACGCTGTTCTTCTCTGGGTCGTAAATTGCAAGTCACTCATAGATACCGTATAATTTTGAATGGAAAGTTGGAAAAAGCTCTTCAATAATATTATTTGCCGTTTGTTCATCTCCAAAGCCTTGCCATCAGGAACGACATTTCTCGAAAATATTATCATTTGCACTAGAGTCCCGCTATAGTGATTCACGCTATTAGTCGTACAAGGAGGTCCAAGGGGGCGAGAGAGAGAGGCGCTTGCAAGGTCAGTGGAGTTGCGACGTTTACTGTTCGGCGCTATCAGAAGCCACAACAAAAAGAAAGAGAAGAACGGTTTGGAGAGTCCCGAGATAGTGTGAAGCGATTAAGAGTACCCCGAAACGGCTATTTCCATTTCTTTTTTTCACATGCTTTCTCCTGACAATTATATTTTCAGTTACAAATTTTATAATTTGCTTGCAAATTTACCAAATTTGTTTTTAAAAAAACATATTTTTTTTTTAAATGAAAATGCAACTGTTTCGCTGAAAGTTCGACTAATCTAGTTCTCTAGATTTAAATAGATATAAATCTCTAGGGTTGAGACCCCTCTTTCTGTTGGATAAAAACTAATTTTTTAAGTGAAAATGTATCCACTCCATTTTAGTTGAAAATTGATTTTTTCCAATTGGAAATTTAAATACTGGAGGAAAAGTTGAACCACTTTACTAAAAAGTATTTTAGGCTGCAAATGTACCTATTCCGTTGAAAATTCGTTTTTTTCTGCTTTAAATTAAGTCTTCAACTGAAAATGCAAATTTTCCACTTTTTGTTGAAAATTTATCTGTTTGTTGCAAATTCATCTTCTGTAGTAGAAAAATAATGTTAATGAATTAAAAATGTCTTCTTTTTTATTAAAATGAAACTTTTGGGTCAAAAATGAACTTTTTTGTTGAAAACTTAACTGTTTTTGGAGAAAATTCGTATTTTCGTTTGAAACTTAAACAATTCGGATGAACTCTTTTTTCTTGACTGAAAAATCTTTATTCGTAGATGATTCGTATTTTTTGTTCAAATTGATTTTTTTACTGAAAATTTAACTTTTTCACCCTTGTTTAAATATTTGTCCGTTTTAGTTGAAAGTTCAACTAATTGTTAGAAAATTCACGTATTTTGTTAAAAATTCATCTTTTTTGGTATAAAATTAAGCTTCTTCGTTGAAAATTCGCGTGTTTGGTATTAGTATTCATCCTTGTAGGTAGAAATTTCATATTTTTCGGTTGAAAAATCATTTACATTTTTTGGAGTATTCATTTTGGCATTGACATTGACATAGAATATTTGGTTGAAAACTCAACTCTTTGGTTAAAAATTTGAAGATCTTGTTGAAACTTCGTTTCTTTTTACTTTATCATCAGAGAAGGTATTAGATTTGTGTAAAAGTCGACCGCTCCTCCAGTTTTTGTTAAATGTCAGTGAGCTCGAATGTTGAAAAAATTGACAGATTGGATTTGGCTTTGGCTTACTCTCCAAGTGTCCTAAAATGAACGCCAAGTTAGTTAGCCAGCCATTAAGGATAAAAATTAAAAAAGTGAGCGCATTTTAAAAATTTTTGAGACCACTTTTTTCAATATTTGTAAATTCTATGTACGGTTATTAGTAGTACTAAAAAATACTAACAATTTACCTTTATGACTCTATTTGATAAGAAAAATTACTGGAGTTACGGCATTTACAAAATTCAAAAAAAAAAAAAAAAAAAAAAAAAAAA
>CAKNXH010060965.1:300364-331761 GCA_932178445.1 Andricus quercusramuli
TATAATATATAATATATATATTTTAATATATATATATTTTAATATTCTGCCCGCTCAGAAAATTCAGAATCGCGAGACTTAAGCCTCCATGGTTGACTCTGTTTTTTTGACTCTGTCAAAAAAATCTCAAGGACCAGGGATAAGGTGCGGTACAAATGGCGCATTAACAAAACAGATGTAAATCATGTGAAATTTACTTTGCTTCGGAACATGGCTACGGCGACCATGCGGCGTGGAAAGGCGGGACAGAACCAATATTCATGGGGAGACTTGCTTCCCGATCCAACGGCGATTAACAATTTCATCCTCGATACCCTCACACTAGCATCTCCATCGGATAGGGTCATTAAAGACATTCGTGCGTCAATAAATTCCAACAGACGACCTACACCTTTCGGTTTCATGAAATCGACCTCGTACAGTTGTATAAAGCAGTTAAATCTATTAAATCGATGGCTACTGGGTGTGACGGTTTTAACAGTACTGCAATATTCCTATGTGTCCTTTCGTGCCTGCCTTCCTTTCTGGACATTATCAACACTTCGTTTAGGTCAGGAATATTTCCATCGGCATGGAAGCCTGCAACAGTTGACGTCCTACATCAACAACCAAAACATTCTACCGCGCTTTCAGTCGGGTTTCAGGAAGGGGTTCTCGGCAGCAACAACTCTTTAACATGTGACAGACGAGATAGGGAGAGCCTTAGATTGCTCAGAAATCACTATTATAGCTCTGCTAGACCTAACGCGAGCGTTCGAAACTCTAGACCACAATCTGCTTTAGACAACGAGTCTCTATAACTGACACAAAATCGTCTCGATCATCTCCTTCTCATTCAAGCAGTTCTCAGCCCTCCACTGTGTTCGATATATACCAATGATCTACCAGAACCCGTGCATAAATATTTATCTTTGTTGGAGACGGTTTCCCAGAAAAAGGTGAAGGTTTCTTTACACATGTACGCGGATGACACACAAGTATATGTCCATTGTAAATTAGAAGACATTGACTCCGATGCCTCCCTCACAACAAAATGATATCCTTGGCATATCCCTAGGATATCTCGGCAGGATATGAGATATCCTGAAAAATGTCCCATAAATCTCCCGGGATATCCGTGAAATATTCCAGGGATATCGAGATTTCCGCTCCTGAGGATATCGTGACAGGATATCCTAACGATATCCCGCAGAATGTCCACAAGATAACCCAATACCATATTAAAATGTCCCACAAATATCCCGAAATTATTATAATAAAAAATTCTGCTGATATTCTAATTAATTACTAGGGGATTAAAAATTCAAGAAATAAAAAGGAATATACATATAAGAACAACAATTTTATTGCTTTTAATAATTTTTTATGTATATTTCACATATGTATTAGGTATATGGAGGCTCGCTGGAGGTTAGATATATCTGCGTGGCATAATGGATAAAACTCATGAAAAATTTTATGTTTTAACTAATTACTTTTATTTTTCATTTTACTGAATAACAATTTTTGTTCATTACTTTTGTGACTAATGATTTGATTTCCATTTTAAACTAATTAAATTCATTAAAGTTTTTTATATTTTTTTTTTTATATTTTGTGCACTTTTGAGGTTAAGTTAACTGTATAATGAAGAAAAAGCCGGTCGGCTTTTCGAAACTTCTGATATTTTAAAAAATGCAGCTTGCACTGCCTGCATGCATGATTCATTGAATTTTGTATACCTACTAATTTAAAATTTGTTTACCTTTTTTCATGATTTTGCCAAATTTTGATTATACGGTCAACAACATGTCATAAGTGTTGAAAAAGACTAGACTGAAAAACTATGAAGACGGCTCTATACATAATCTTTGCTTCGGGGAAATATATATATTTTTTAAATAATGCTGAATTTGTTTATTCAAAGTACAGTGAGTATAAATTATTTGCAAAGGGTACGTGTATGAATTTTTTAATGATATAATAATAAATTATATTATTAGGATATCTTGGGACATCTTGGGGACATCCTTGGCATATCCTGCATTTTAAATATGGGACATCTTAAGAATATCCTAGGATGTCCCGAATTATAGAATTAGAGATATCCCGGACTTGAAAAATTGGGACATTAATGGGATATCCTCAGCATATTTTGAGATATCTTTGGGACATTCCAAGGATATCGAGATTTCCGCCCCGTAGGATATCATTCGTGATGTCCCTGGAATCTCCTGGGATATGCCTGCGATATCGTGGGAGATAAATGGGATATTCCACCGATATCCCTTGCTGTGAGGGCTTAGTCCTCCATTTAGCTTTGGAATATATCGCTAAATGGGCAAGGGAGCACACTCTAGTGATGAAACCAGATAAGTCTGCCATTTTGCAAATAGGCGAAGAACTTGGGCCTAACTATACAATCAGATTGGAGTTTTGAGGAGCACGCGTTATTAAAAATCAAAGCTGCGTATTTCCGGCTGAGGAAATTGGTTCCCAAAATACAATACTTTTAGGTAAATTTTCGTTATTTTTTACATAATTCACTTGAATATTCATGTAGCCCTAAATTCGTGAAAAAAAATTGTTGATCAAAAGCAAAAAATACGTGTCTCATATTTTACCTTGGAAAACAATATATTTCAGCCCCAACCAATTTCGTGGCATCACCCGGGTCAGACTGCTCGATTTCATATGAAATCGGTCTTATGATATTATAATATCATATAAATTTCGTTAGTTTCTTAATTTTTTTTATGACTGTATAACTTTAATTTTTTGATTTCAAAATAAACCTTTTTTCAACGTATAGAATACATTAGAAATATTTTTAATGCATTGAACTAAAAAAAAAATAATCTTCAGGCACTTTTCTTAATGTAAGAAATTACGTCAAAAACGACGTACTAAAGGACGTACCAAAGTACGTCCTTTTGTATCCCAATTCGGGACGTATTTTGGTACGTCCTTTTGTACGTCCTTTTGTACGTCCACATTTTCAAGTGGGTTGGACATATTTTGATATAATTCGACCCCAGGAGCTCGAAAATAAAGTTTTAAAAAAATTTCCGTGTGTGTGTATAACTTTTTTCTGTCCACCATATTCTTGAGAAGTAAAAGAGCTATGATCATGAAATATTGATGAAGATTGATATCTCGGATGGATATCCAGGTCTGATAGGTACTTTGTACTTTCATAAGAAGATATCTTGAATTATTTTGTTCGAAAATCATTTTTCTCAAACTCGTTTTTTTTTGTTAAAAATTAATTTTGTACACTGAAAATGTAATTTAAATTTTTCGTTGAACATGCATATTTTTTCATATTCAAGATAATAATAAAATACATGAAAATTAAAGAAATTTTTTTTTTCATTTTAAATTAAAATTGAAAATTATTCTACCTTTGTCCTTGAAATTTTGTTGAAAATTAAATAATTTAATTTAAATATTTAATTCAATAATACCTACTTTGGTAGAAAAACAATCTTCTTACTTGACATGTAATCTTTTTTGGTTAAAAATGCACCTATTTGGTTAAAAATTAATCTTTTTTATTTCATAAATCAACTTTTTTATTTTCAATGCGTCTATTTGGCTGAATTAAACCCGGCAAGAAGGCTTGAATAGAATAAGATTAAAAATTTCTGATTCTAACGTAAAATCAGAGGTAATTCTATTATTTTTAATACCTGATTTTCCCTTTAGGCTTCAATGTATAAAAATAGAATAGGTTATCTCAAAAATGTAATTTCCGGCTATTCATATAGCGTTAATGACATCTCTCTCGTATTCCGTAAAGCAGGATAGGTTTGAAGTGTATTTAATTCACTCTAATTCCTTCAAATGAAATGTGTGCCTAAAATTGTTTGAATGATCAATTTTGGAATATAAGTTAGGAAGGGTCTATTTAAATAAATTCAAGTTTGCACTTCGGAGAGATCAAGTGATTTAAATTCAAGAAATTTACATTGGATTTATATGTAATGTATTATCCTCAATTTCAATATAATGAACTGAATTAAGTGTAATACATTTTGTGATACCTAAATTCCAAATATAATTTATGTGTTTAAAAAAAGTTAGTTATCTTAAATAAATTAAAAATTTGAATTCAATGTAGATGAAATAACTTTTAATATGACTTTAATAATTGTACATGCATAGTAATAGTAAATAATTTACTAATTGTGAATAAATTGTATGTAAGTACGATTGATGTAAGTCAATGACTGCATTGACAGGAATAGCAGTTGCTTCCTTCTAATACTGTTTCTGATATAAGAGAACGAAGGGAAAACCAGGTATTCACAGGAGTTGCATTTTTCAATTCTATTCTATTCAATCCTTCTTACCGAGAACTGCTTGTTATTTAAGATTAGCATCTTTTTTGTTCGAAATGTGAATTATTACATGTTTTGTTGAGAAGTCATCAGCTCTTTGGGTTGATAATGAAACTACGGTTTCAATTTTTATACTTTTGTATACTTTTCATACTCTTATTAATACTTAATACGATGAAATTACTATGATACGTTAAAAGTTGAAAATTCATTTTTTTGTAGAAAATTGAAACTGAAATCTTTTGAGTTAAAAATTCATCTTTGCAGGTTCGAACCCAACTATTAATTTGAAATTGTAAATATTGTGTTGGAATATCAACTTTTCAGATTAAAACGTCAACTATCTTCTACAAATTTCGTCTTCTTTTGCTTGAAAATTCATCTATTTTGGAAAGTTGTACTTGACAATCATTTCAATAATTTCAGGATCCATTACAAATTCATTCTTGCTCTACTTTCAAGACACTTTGAAGACGATTGGAAAAAAAAGCGGTCACTTTTTATCTATAAATGGTCAAATTATGAATTTCTTTATAAAATTTGCTTATAACAACAACTAAAAAATATCGATTAACAATTTTTCTTCAATATACATCACCGCTTGTGTAATTTGGAGACGATTAGGGAAAAAACTGTTGGGAACATTTGGGAAAGATTAGGAAAGGAGTAAGAACGTTCCGAAATCTTTCGCGGCGCGAGCCATGGACGGAAAAATTTTATTATTGCGTGAGAAAATGTCGCTGTAGAAGGACAGAGGTGCAAGGGTTTCGTAGCAGTAAAACGATCGGAAAACACGTGTTTGAGAAAATCCGTGAAAATAGGAACACCGTCCGAGATTATGCATTTTTTACATCGGAAGAAAACGAAAGACGAACGTATTTTACTTGTTGGATAGTGACTATTTAATGTAATTTTTTTACCAGTAATTTTTATTCCTCATTCACGTCGCGCATTCTAGGATACCTAGAATATAATTTATAATTGTTATTCGTCAAAATTTCCCATTTCAAAGCGATAACACATTTCTCAACCCTCATTTCAATGTAGCCCTGTATAAATATTTCGTTTCGCACACAGCTATTGTATAAAAGGAACCTTTTCAGCTTAAGGATCTTAGTGAGATCCTAAATGGTACCATAGAATAAATTTCTATTCATCCTTTGAATCTTCTCGTCGTTTAAGAGGTTTATGATTTAATTGTATATTTTTGGCTGGTCGAACCAAAATCTGGAATCTTTCGATTTTGTCACGTACACCAGGTACCTTCGAGGAGAGCAATGTACAACCGCCCACTATCCCTCTCCTCGCAGTTACCCAATCAGTTTTCCTCGTTTTTCCCACTTCGAAATTTTTGTGTAACTCTTCCCTTGCTCGTCATTTTCACTCCCCCAAAAAATGCATCATTCGCTTATCAACTCTCGACTTAAAGACTTCAACTCTTATCTTGTTACCTAATTATCTAGGAGCGTTTAACAAATTCTACTCTCCTGTGTGCCGCTGCATATCTTCATCTCCGAAATCTTCCTGCTGTAAATCCCCCCCCCCCCCGCCGTTTTTTTATGCTGTATATCTTCCTCCGAAAAACTTTTTTGGCTACGGCCTTGAACTTTCGTCTTTGTGTCGTTGTGTTGGAGTGAAAAACAGGTTCTTCGCAGTGTCGGCGTCGAAATTTGTGTTCTCCAAACCTCCGAAATAGAAATATATTGAAAAACAATTGAACTCCATCAATCGGGTGAAACATCGAGGTCCAGAATACCCTCCAACAAGGAAACTGGTCCAGAATAGTTCATCAACCAGATCTCCATAGCCGCTGTCACAATTAGTGAATTTTGTCGACAAAGTTGGGCTTCCTGGAAATACAACGAGAAATAGTACATGCCGCAGGAGCAGCATCCATGGATCCAGAGCACATCTCATCAAGTAAGCAAGTTATGTACCATCAATAATTCCTTCTCTAATTCTCTTGTCTCGTATTTCGCATTATTTGGTCTCATTGCTCCTTTTAATAAGTCTTCAATCGTATCAAAATGTAGCATGCAAAAATTCAAACTTATATACTCAAAATCGCGAATGCACAACGTATATTAAAGAATTACACTAGGTTTTTGAATGATTTCGTGATAGAAAAGGATTTTCCTGTTATAGAAAAACAATAAAAGAAAGTAGAAGCCGAGCGCAAAACATTTGAAGCTGCTCAATTTGCGTTAGAATTACTTGTGGAAGATGGCTCGCATGAAAAAACTAGAACCGAGTTTGATGAAAAATACTTCGCAGCAAACAGTAAAGCTATTATCGTCGCTCAACCTGCGATCAGGTCTTCAAGTACCCTTACGCCTTCCAATTCAGAAATTCTCAATACGTCAGGTAACGGAACCAATATAGAAATTCAATCAAATTTAGGAGGAAGCTCCGGTCGATTTTATAGAGGAAAGCTTCCATCATTATCGTTGCCTCAATTTAGCGGAAGCTAGAACACGTGGTTGGGCTTTTATGATTTATTTAAATCTCGTGGATAATGACAAAAATATTTGGGACATTGGAAAATTGTACCATTTAAAAAGCTGCTTAAGGCCATATGGGTCACGTGACCGGATTCCTAGCTTACCGACACTTTTTTTATTTGTAAACTTATGTTCACACGAATAGCCACATCGAGTTGAAAATTTGGGATAATAAATAAGAAGCACTAAGAAATGCGGCTCTGGTCCTAAATTTTTATAATATGAAAAAAGTTTTTCTTGTAAATAATTTTTTCTTGCTTTTTTCCTAATTATTCAAATTTAGGACCAGAGCCGCATTTCTTAGTGCTTCTTATTTATTATCCCAAATTTTTAACTCGATGTGGCTATTCGTGTGAACATAAGTTTACAAATAAAAAAAGTGTCGGTAAGCTAGGAATCCTCCCCTGGAGGCTGTAACACCTTGTAGTTGGTGGGGAGGCTTAAGCATGCGGGACATAGGGGTCAAAAGGACCTCGGCCTGCATGCGTATGCATATGAATGAAAGGATCCCTATAAACGGGCTCTCCTGGGTGAAAGGAAAATGATCCCTATAAACGGGCTCTCCTGGCATGTGTGATTACGGTATGGTAGAAGGGTGAAAGCGTAGCTAACAAGGGCAAGCGGATATTTGCACATTGAGTATTTCACTCAATGTGACCACCCCCCTACGCTGTGGGTGTAGAGCGATCGTGCTCATGGTACTTTGGCACCTAGGGGTTACGAAGGTGTCTTAACGGCCTCTCGGGGACACTGGACTACCTCCCCCAGTAATTACAGTCTTACCCCTGCATGCGGGGCTCTGCAGGGGCGGACCTTTATTTCCCTAGCTTTTCGTGGGATCGATATGGATACTCAAAATAATAAGAAGGAAGGAGGAGGAAGAAGGGCGGTGGCGAAGGGGGGTGAGGGGTTGGGCCTTTACAGGCTCAACTTAACCCTTACCCTTCTATCTGTCTCTCCGGCAAGCCAAGTTCAGTTGAAGGCTGTGCCCCCAGCTCCCTTGGGAGCTGAGGGACCGACGGTACCTCTGAGCGAGGCTATGGTATTGGGAGAGGCCAATCGGCCCTCCAATGAGAAAAATGGAATCAACGGTTCCCAGAAAAAGAGACTGAGGAGGAAAGCGCGGCAGGCTAGAGAAGCAGCTGCAGGAGCTGGAGCGTCGGCAGCTAAAGGGCTGACATCCAGCACTGAGGTCCAGAAGAGAGGTAGAGGCTCGGAGGGCACCCCCCCCGGGGGTGGCTGGGCCTGTGAAGAAGGTTAGTTCGAGATACCATAAGGGGATTTGGGGGGGGGGGGGCTGGTCTTTTTTGTTACAGGGACCCCAAAGCGGCCAAACCAAGGGCATGTATACTGACGAAGGGAGTTAGTGCTATCTCGCTGCTTGAACTATGTTCGAGAGACCTGATGGTGATAGCCATGATTCTCAAGGGTATAGGGAGGCTAGTTCTAGGATCAGCTTATTTTCCTTATGACAGCGATACTAACCCACCAGTGGAGGTATGTACACTGGTGGAATATTGCAAGGTAAGAAGCATTCCTCTTCTGTTGGGGTGCGATGCTAATTCCCACCATACTTTGTGGGGTAGCACGGACGTCAACTCAAGAGGTAATGACCTACTGGAATACCTAATCACTACTGACTTAGATATTCTTAACACGGGGAACACCCCGACGTTCCGTAATTCGGTCAGGGAAGAAGTCATTGACATCACTCTCTGCACCAGCAGTTTTATGGATAGTATCAAGAAGTGGAGGGTTTCAGATGAACCCTCTGTCTCAGATCACTCACAGGTAGAGTTCATGTTGGAATCCGTTGTACCCGCTGGCCCTAAATAGGTCAGAAATCCAAGAAGAACGGACTGGGATCAGTTTTCCACGGAACTAAGATGTGCACTCTCAGAGGTTCCCAGGTCAATTCGAGACGTGGACACCCTGGAGATGGCAGCCCAAACTTTCACGGAAGCCATCAAAGCTACTTATGAAAGTAATTGTCGACCTACAAGAGTTCAAAAGGCTGGGGACACATTATGGTGGAAGGGGAAACTCGAAAGGCTTCGCAGGGTAACCAGAGAGAGGTTCAGACGTGCCAGCATTGGCAAAACGAAGGAACTATGGACGTCATTCACAACGATGAGGGACGAATACAGAGGTGCAATACGTAAGGCAAAGCAGGAGAGCTGGACCAACTTTTGCGCAGACATCGAGAAGGGAGCTGAGGCGGCTAGACTGGACAGGCTGCTTTCTCGAAATCCGGACGCTATTCTCGGCACTCTGAAATTGCCCGGAGGGGGATACTTAGAGTCCGACGGGGATACCTTGGCCCATCTGGTCAGGGCACATTTTCCAAGCTTTTCAAGGTCTGGAGAAGGGGCACGGCAACTCAGAGGCAAGCAAAGTCACCTGTGACCCAACTGGGCCCCAAACGATGGCTTGCCAACGAGATTGTCACCCCTGCCAGGATCAGATTGGCCCTGAAATCCTTCAGTCCTTACAAGTCTCCTGGCCCGGATGGCATATATCCAGCCCTCTTACAGAGGGCTGGAGAGATCATCATAGGGCCGCTAGTGAGACTTTCTAGGGCTCTTTTGACGTTGGGATATGTCCCTACGGCCTGGAGGGGTACGATAGTAGTCTTCATTCTGAAGGCAGGTAGGATCGGTTATACTTCACCCAAGGATTTCCGGCTCATCAGCCCAACTTCTTTCCTATTAAAAACAGTGGAAAGACTTATGGATAGATATATCCGCGATAAGGTCCTGTCAAGCCGACCGCTCCACAAGGAGCAACACTCCTATAGGGCTGGTCACTCGACGGAGACGGCCCTAATCGGAGCAGTGAACCTAATTGAAGGTCAACTGAAGGAGAAAGGCCTTGCGATTGGACCCTGTATGGACATCGAAGGGGCCTTCAATAACACCTCTGGAGAGGTGATCAGGGTGGCCATGATTACACATGGTGTGCCTACTGCAGTCGTGGAATGGAGGTGCCACATGTTGGCCAACAGGAATCTAACCACGACTAAGGGTGACGTCACTCTAAGTGGAACTATTGACTCGGGATGTCCGCAGGGGGGAGTTTTGTCGCCCTTGCTGTGGTGCCTGGTAGTGGATGAATGGCTTCATCTACTCTCGAGTCAGGGCCCTCACGCCGTAGGCTATGCGGACGATATATTGGTTATCGTGCGCGGTCAGCATCTGGATGTGATCGTCGGAGTAATGCAGCAAACACTGATGATAGTAGACTCATGGTGCAAGAAAACTGGATTATCGGTTAATCCGAGTAAGACAGATGCGGTTGTTTTCAGCAGAAGGTACAAGTGGGGAACTACGAGTGCATTGAAACTTGGAGGACAACAACTGGAAATCAAAGAACGAGCTAAATATCTAGGAGTAATTCTGGATAAGAAGCTGTCATGGAACGAGCACCTGGAAAACAAGTGCAAGAAGCTAGTAACGACCCTATGGCTCTGTAGGAGAGCCATAGGGAAAAGCTGGGACTTGAAACCGGAGACACTTATGTGGATTTATATTGCGATCTTCCGCCCCAGGTTAACCTATGCGGCGGTAGTCTTGTGGAGCAGGGTCGAGCTGTCCACGGTGAAGTCTCGGCTGGAAAGGATCAGGGGACTGATTTTGAGAGGCGTCACTGGAGCTTCGAAGTCGACACCCACGATGGCACTGGGGGCACTAATAGGCTTAGAGCCCCTCCATCTTACCATCAAGGCCGTGGCTGCGAAGACGGCCTGGAGGCTAAATTTGGTGAATGACAGAAGGATCTCGACAGCAGTGAAAATCCCAGTCGACATCGCGAGAAGGCCGACCCTGAACATCCCCAGGGACAAAATGGTCACTCGCTACCTCTTCGACAAGAAGTATCGAGTTAGCCTATCCACGAAGGAGGAATGGGTTAACGGCGACGCATACCTGCCCTGTGATGGAGACAACTTGTTTACAGATAGCTCCAGGAATGAGAAGAATGCAGGAGCCGGCGTATATCGTAGAAGGAATGGAATGAGCTTCACAATTGAGATGGGGTCCTACGTCACAAATCTACAATCTGAGATTATGGCCATAGTCCAGTGTGCCTACAAGGCAAGGGAGTACGGCGATAAAAGGAGCATCCGTATCTGCTTAGACAGCAGGGCTGCTATATTGGCCTTGAATGGAACAACGACTACGTCGCTATTAGTATGGGAATGCTTTGAAGCACTAAATACCTTAGCGACCGAAAACCGAGTCACTCTGCTATGGATCCCTGGACACAGTGGTATCAAGGGCAATGAGATATTGGATAGGCTGCCCAAGCTAGCAGCAGGAAGAAATTTTACTGGACCTGAGCCAGTGGTAGGTATTTCCAGCAAGTTAGTCACTGAAGTAATTAACAGTTGGTTGACTGAGGAACATCAGAGTGAGTGGGACTTGGTTTCTGGTTGCAGACAGGCCAAAACACTCTTGGGCTCAAAGCTTAACTCCAACCGAGCTAGGGAAATACTCAAGCTCGGGAGGAATGAAATCGAAGTCCTAACAGAACTATTCATAGGACATGGGAAGTTAGGATATCACATACATAAGATAGGGCTTGCAGAAAGCACCCTCTGTCGTCTGTGCGACATGGAGAGGGCTATGGGGTCATGCTTAGGCTCACAAGGGGACGCAACGGGATTACCCAAGCGTCAGGGGCTGCTAAGGTCTCAACCCAGAACTAATGAAAAAAAAGGTAGGAATCCGGTCACGTGACCCACTCGTCACATGGCCTTAAAGAATGAGGCTGCGGAAGTTCTCTCTTCAATTGAAATAACCTCAGAAAATTACAAGGTCGCTTGGTCATTATGAAAGGATCGATATGCCAATCGGAAAGTGATTCGTGAAAGTCACGTAAAATCTTTATTAAACCTTCCGATCGTATCAAAAGATTTAACAGTTCGTTCATTGTTGGATCAAGATCAAAAGCATATTAGAGCACTTGAAGGGTTACAAGTACCAGTAGAAAGCTGGGATAATCTGTTGGTAGTTTTAATAAAAGAAAAGCTAATCCCCTATATTCGCGAAAAATGGGAAGATTCTAGTTGCGAGTCAACTTAACCTAAATTTAAAGAAATTGTGACCTTTCTACAGCGTCGCGCGCAGTTTGAAGAAGCCAAAGTTTATCAAGCGCCAGTAACGAGGGCACATTCGTCAGATAAAAAATCATCTACGAATTATCGTCCAAATCATAAATCACACCAAGCATATGTGGCTTCAACCACGAATCCAGTTTGCCCCCACTGCCAAGAGGAAAACTCAATTTTTTCGTTGTGAAACATTCAAAATATTGTCACCTCAAGGACGTTTTGAGTTCGCCAAAAAAAGTCTCGCTCTGTTTGAATTGTTTGCGCAGCGAACATCGTCTTATCGATTGCACTGCCGTTTCGTGTCGAAAATGCAATAAAAAGCATATTACGCTATTACATTTTGAAAAGCAATCTCCTGGAGAATCGAGTAGTGGAAATCACAAGCCTCCAGACAGTAACTCCCTGGTTAGTTGCCATGCTTCCATTTCTTCTCATGCTTTACTGGCCACTGCGATCGTGGACCTAGTAAATTCTCAAGGAGAAATTAAAACTTGTCGAGTCTTTTTAGATGGCGGATCTCAGGTCAATTTTATTACCGAAAGCACCGCTGATTTTCTAAGATTTCCTAAAAAATCGGTGGACATTTCAGTCTCTGGGGGTTCACGATATTTTCACTGATCTTCAACATTCGGTTTCGGCTACTGTAAAATCTCGCTTTAGCAATTATCAAAAGAAACTAGACTTTTTCGTTTTATCGCGTATTACTAAAGACATGCCCTCGATTCCGATTAATCGGGCTAACTTTGAAATTCCAGAAAATATATTTTCAGCTGATCCTGAATTCCACAAGACAGCTCAAATTGATATTCTTATTGGCATTAAGGTATTTTATAAACTTTTATGCATCGGTCAAAAGTCTGTAAAAAATCACCCTGAACCTGTGCTTCAAAAGACTAAACTCGGTTGGATTGTGGCGGGAGAAATAAATAGTCCCTCTCCCTCATTCGGTAACGTTCAGTGTCATTTAACGATGCACTCGACGCCTCTCGAAGCAAATCTCACTCGATTTTGGGAAATAGAAGAAATTGCTGCTTTAAAAGTACTTTCCGCAGAAAAAGAGGCTTGCGAAGCGCATTTTAAAAACCATACTCAGCGTAATGCCGAAGGTAGATATGTAGTAAAATTACCCTTTAACGAAAGCAAAGCCAAACTAGGTGAATCTCTTCTCCCAGCCACTCGTCGATTTAATTATCTAGAAAATCGTTTTATAAAAGGTCAATCGCTAAAAAATGAGTATAGCAACGTCCTAGAATAATATAAATCATTATAGGTCTCATGTCACTAATTAAATCAGAAAAACTCGCGGGACCTGGATTTTATCTCCCTCATCATGCAGTCATAAAAAAGGACAGTTTAACAACAAAAATTCGTGTCGTATTCGATACCTCCGCTAAAACTTTGTCTGGAATATCATTAAATGATTCCTCAATGATCGGTCCTACTCTCCAGGACGATCTTTTCACTTTGCTTACTCGCTTTCGTTCACATAGGTACGTTCTCACTGCCGATATAGAGAAAATGTATCGGCAGATTTTAGCGCATCTTGACAATGCCAATTATCAAAGAATTCTTTTTCGTGACAATCAAAATAGTCCTATTGATACATATACTTTGATCACCGTCACTTACGGTACCTCTTGTGCTTCATTTCTCGCCACTCGTGCGCTACATCAGTTAGCCGACGATGAAGGATCACAACATCCGATTGCAGCCGCAGTGCTAAAGAGAGATTTTTATGTCGACGATCTCTCAACTGCTGCAAATACGCGAGAGGAAGTCGCTTTTCTTCGTGATGACCTCATGCAACTGTTGCAAAAGGGAGGTTTCCTCCTTAGAAAATGGGCCTCGAATGACCCATCGCTAGTTTCAGAATGCGCAACCGATAATTCTAGTACACATATGTCGCTCGATCCTAATTACACGGTTAAAACATTAGACATACAGTGGAACTCTCGGGGTGATTTAATTTGCTTTTGTGGAAGGCCAGAGTGTCATGGGACGCACCGATCCAACTTAGTGTTCACGACATGTGGACAGAATTAAAGGAACAATTACCACTTTTGAGTAAAATTAATTTCAATCGCCTTATAATTGCTCCCAACTCTTCTAAGTTTCAAATGAAAGGTTTCTACGACGCTAGTCAAAAGGCGTATGGAGCCTGCATTTATCTGCGATCAACCGATGACCAGGGAAATAGTCATGCGACTTTAGTTTGCTCGAAATCGGGAATCGCCCCTGTAAGTATCCTGTCATTACCGCGCTTAGAGTTATGCGCGGCCCTATTCTGCCGTCCAAACTAAAAAGATAATAAGTGACATTTTTATGAAAAATGAGTTTTTGGTATCGTTCGATTCGTAAGAGAAAAGCGTCATAAAAAGATACACAAAGCACTTTGCGCGTCCTAAAATTTTTATAAGGCATGTAATACGTGATCAGTATACAAATCAAAAAGAACCTAATGAACTTTGTGTATTTTTTGCCTTGTAAAAGTGACCGAGTGTGGAGCAAATTTACAAACGAAAAGAATCGTTTGCCCTTACGTATGTTTTAGCCTTGTGAAATAGCTCGGACCCTGATCGGAAATCCAAGGGAAATAAGTCCCGGCTAAATTCTGCTATACATTAGCGACGATCGTTCGGGTAAGTTCGGGACAGCCGCTGAACACACAGTATCCCTTACGTATGTTTTGCTGTTGTATTCTGAGGTCGTGCTCGAGCTCTCCGATAAAGGCATCGTCCGCAAGTGCCTTTGTGTTCTTTTTGCCTCGCATTTTTGACTTTTCGCGACTAGTAAAAAATCGCAAGTCCATTTTCTAATAGAAATTGTTTAAAAAATAAATTCTTTATTGCAAAATATGGAAGAGCACATTATTTTTACCCAAATAGTGTATCTAGTTTATTCTAAATTTTATTCGATCTCAGAGTTCTTTGGACAAACAGTTTTTCTCGATTTTCTCAATCCGAGTGAGATTGGACTAATGTATCTTTTTAGTTTGTACGGCAGTATTGCTTTCTCGATTGTACACCTCAACTGTAAAGGCCCTTCAAATCAGTTTTGAGAAGGTTTATCTTTGGTCAGATACCACAATTACGCTGGACTGGATCAAATGTCAGCCTCATAAGCTACCCATATTTGAATCGAATCGAATAGCAGAAATTCAGAGGTTCGTTCCGTTCTGTGAATGGAGGCACGTGCCCTCGCAAAATAATCCCGCGGACATCGTATCCTGCGGCCAAACTCCGCAAGAGTTTTTAGAATCACGTATCTGGCAAAATGACTCACGTAACGTCACACGAAAAATAATTGACCAATGCATTCGGTCCATTCGCGTCAAACCTCGCGGTGCAGATTACACCATGGGTAATCTTCCACAAGAACGCGTTTACTTTTCTTAACCCTTCCCTAATGTGGCTGTGGATTTTTGTTGCCCATTCTACATTAAGGAAAAGGCTACCAGAATCGTAAAAGAATTACATCCTATGTCGCGGTATACACTTGCATGGCCACGAAGGCTGTGCATCTCGAATTGGTCAGCTCCTTGACAACAGAAGCCTTTATCGGGAGTTTAAAAAGACTTTTCTCTAGAAGAGGAAAATCCAAATCTATCCATTCTGATAAGGGAAAAAATTTCTTTGGCGCTAGTCGTGAGCTTAAAGAGCTTTACGAATTGTTTGAATCGTCCGAGCACTCTAAAAAGCTGCAGCAGTATTTATCAGATGAAAAAATAACTTGGAAATTCAAACCCCCTTTATCACTACATTTCGGTGGTCTTTGGGAAGGGCTCGTGCATAAATTACGTAACACTTTTTTGGGGGGAGGGGGGTCTAGCTTAATGTTACACAATGGTGAAAAACTACAGGGAAAAGTCGGAAAAAGAGTTACAAAGGGGGGGGGGGGGTCAAAATTGTCGGAAAACTGCGTTACGTAATTTATGCACGACCCCGAAGCGGCAGTAAAGTCATTCAAGCACCATTTTTTGCGTACGGTAGGGGATACTTTATTGACTTTCGAGCAACTTGAAACATATGTTATTGAAATCGAAGCAATCCTCAATTCTCTTCCAATCTCACCTACGTCTTCCGATCCCAATGATTTTTGTCCCTTGACTCCTGGTCATTTCCTTATTGTTGGTCCATTAACTAGCTTCCCACAGATGGACTTTATGGATACAGCCACTAATCGCTTGTCGAATTGGCAGCACGCTCAGCAGATGCGGCGAAATTTTTGGAACAGGTGGCATAAAGAGTACGTGAATCAACTTAGCGTTCGCAGTAAATGGCAATATGGAGGCCATTGTATCAAGGTTGGATCCCCAGTGATGATTGAAGATGATATTTCTCATCCCATGCATTGGCTAGTCGGCAGAGTGACTGCCACCCACCCTGGCAAGGATGGAATCATCAGGGCAACTACAGTAAAGATCGGTACGGAAGAGTATAAACGCTGTATTAAGAGGCTTTGTCCTCTTCCTATCGAATCTCCTCTCAACGTCGGAGACAACTGAGAACAAATTTTTTATCTCATGTTCTATCAGTCTTTTTTATTTAAATTTCGCTAATGTAATTTATAATAGTTATTATTCAAAATTTCCCATTTCAAAGCGATAACACATTTCTCAACCCTCATTTTAATGTAGCCCTGTATAAATATTTCGTTCCAACACAGCTATTGTATGAAAGGAACCTGTTCAGCTTAAGGATCTTAGTGAGATCCTAAATTGTCTAGAGTAAGCTAATTTACTAATTTAGCTAATTTACTGGAAGCTTTCGAATTTGTCACGTATACTAGGTACCTTCGAGAAGAGCAATGTACAACAGCCCACTATCCCTCTCCTCGCAGTTTCCTACCCAATCAGTTTTCCTCATTTTTCCCACTCCGAAATTTTTGTGTAACTCTTCCCTTGCTCGTCATTTTCACTCCCCCAAAAAATGCATCATTCGCTTGTCAACTCTCGACTTAATCACTTTAACTCTTGTCTTGTTACTTATTCACAATCGTGAGATTAAACATTACTAAAGAAGTATATTCAGGGTATTCGAAAAACCAATGTGAGATGTATATAAAATCTTTGCGAAATATTTAAAATCTTTGTGAAATAATTGAATTGTTTGTGCGCTCTGCAATCTATATCAAATTTCTGTTGAACAACTCAAGCCTTCGTGAAATATTTTAATCCTATCCGAAATCTATCTGAAATCTTGGAAAGTCTTTGCGAAATATTTGAAACATTTTTAAAGCACTTGGTAATATTTGTGAAATTATGGAAATCATTGAAGTCTTTGTGAAATCTTTGAAAACTATTTGAACTCTTCGCGAAATATTTGAAATATTTAGGAAATAATTGAAATCTTTGTGAAATCTTTTGAAACCCATTGGAATCTTTGGACACTCTTTGAAATCTGTCTAAAATTTTCGTAAAATACTTAAAATCCTTGGAAAAAGCTTTGAGTCCATTCA
The DNA here is from genome assembly GCA_932178445.1 of Andricus quercusramuli. Classification (NCBI taxonomy): domain Eukaryota; kingdom Metazoa; phylum Arthropoda; class Insecta; order Hymenoptera; family Cynipidae; genus Andricus; species Andricus quercusramuli. The sequence goes on from CAKNXH010060965.1 coordinate 317,755, forward strand.
AAATCTTTGCGAAATACTTGTTGAATTTGTTGACGTCTTTGGGAAATCATTGAAATTTTAGTGCACTCTTCAATATCTATTCGAATAGTCTGCGAAATATTTGAAATGTTTGTGAAATGTTGCTTTGGAAATCTTTCCGAATTATTTGAAATTTTTAGAAAATGTGTTACAATGTTTGTAAATATATTCACTTTTGTTCTATTTTATTTATTATATTTCTTTGTGAAATCATTTGAATCCATTCTCAAAATATGGGGTAATATTTGAAAAATTTGTGAAGTATTTGGAAAATCTTTGAAGTCTTTGTAAAATTTTATAAATCTATCCTACCTATGTGCCAAGTATTTGAAATTTTGCCGAAATATTTGAAATGTTTGAAATACATTGAAACCCAGGTGCAATGTTTGAAATCTATCATAAATCTTTTTAATCTATCCGAATTCTTTGAATCAATATTGAAGGTAATCTTAATTAAAATGCAAAATTACCAAAACTCCTAACAGAAATTGAACGGGTTAACTGATTTTTTCTATCTTTTTTTAATCGTCTCGTCATTATGTAATGAACCTAATGCAGCATATTAAAATTCAATTTCTGCATATTTTAATAATTATCAATTTCGTTCAAGCGGCTCGAATCGTATCACGCTGAAAAAATGGAAAGGGCGGATTGGTGACGACCGACCCCCTGGTTCACCGTGGGTACTTTTCCGATGGCGGATTGCTCGCTTCCAGGCGCACAAATGAACCACATTTTCGATTAATTAAAAAAAAAATCAAGACCATTTTTCAAAAAATGGAGACTTTCTTCTTGTGTATTATGCCGTTGAGATTGTGTGGTTGAAATATTACATCGAAAAATTCATCCGTGTAGGAGGAAACATGTACAAACGAATACATGGACTAAAAATGAAGCCTGACGAAGCGCCTTAAAAAACTCACTAGCGTCATACTCCGTTACCACATTGACAGTCGAATTATTTGATTGTTTGCTTGCGACCCTATAAGAGGCAACCCCAATCTAATACTGCGGATATTTGTAGTTCTCTCTGCTCTATATAGTCTCTCTCTTTATTTTGGAAACATATATCCATGTCCATATATTTTTTGATTTTAAAATAGGTTTACCTAGGTAATACAATCTTCTTTCCTTCTCTTCCATTGCATCAGTTGAAACATGAATGTACTGTATAATTAGGAACAAGCGAAATGTATTCTAAGAAGGATGGTTTTTAGTACACTGTACGTTTTCTGCTGCGTTAGCTTTAGTCTCAACCTCTTAGTGCGAATTACATACTTTTTATATGTTATAGTTAGTTTAAGTTTAGATGTAGAGGATTGGGTTGCAAAGCAGCTCTAAGCCGTACCTCGGCCCCTTAAATGCCCATTCAATTAATATTTTCTGAATACTTTGTATATATTTTTGGCATCTTAATAAAGATCTATTTTTTTTAAATCTTGTTCTCAGGTGAACCCGGTTTCTCATCATAGCCACGGACTAAGTCAAGTGACTTATGAGATGAGGATGTTATAAGTTAATATAATACGATGTCTGAAATCTTCTGCAATGATAAATTTTTTTTTTGTTTAAAAATGAATTTCTTTGGTTGAAAATTTAACCTGGAAGAAGAATTCATAGCGTTCAGGGAAAATTGAAAGTTTTTCAGGAAAAGTAGGGAATTTCAACATTAGTATTTTCCTAGGAATCTATATTATCATTGGAGATGGTAACGATCAATCAGAAGAGAAATCTTTACAGACACCGTGAAAATTGAAATCTACCATATCGATCAAAGTTATCTCCTTTCATACAGAAAATCTGCAACGTCTTTCCTGACTAGATGGAGCTATAAATTAAAAAAATGTTCAACTAAATTTATTCAGAAAAAAGTTCTTCTCCTTTCACTACACTGGTTTTCGAACGCCAGGTCAACTAATTGCCGGTTATCTTTTGTTTGTATTAAAATAGTTTCAATATAAGACAATTTTACTAGGAATGTGTATTATCATCGGAGATGGTAACGATCAATCAGAAGATAATTCTTTACACACAGTTGACTTGTATTGAAAGATAACATCTTGCAAAAGAAAGCGTATTCAGAAAAAGGATTCTCTGATATCTCCAGTAGCTTAGTGGCAGAGCACCTGACAGGCAATCTGTTGACCTGGCGTTCGAATCCCAGCGAAGCGAAAGAAGATTCTTGTTCTGAATAAATTTAATTCCTTAAATTAGTATTTTGTAGAAACCCTGTTTTTTAAATAGCGTACCTTAAGTTAAATTGTATTAGGGTTGGAGGAAATTGGGAAAGTGAGGATTGGGACAATCTCCAGATTATCCAAACAAGCCATCTGATTATCCTTCTTTAGTATCACGTAGTTCGATGGTTTGTAACATATATGTCAAAATGAATAATAATATCCTCAAGTTTTGGTAAAAATATTGTTTTCCTTATTTCTTATTCTTTCATTCACTTTAATCGTGAATTAGTAGGTAATATAAAAAAGATTGTTGAAAACTCGGTCAGGTTTTTTCACAACTTTCGATACTGTCCTGGTAGAGTTATTCTTATTTCTAATGCTGTTTTGGTATTTATAAATTACAAATTAAACAACTTATATTATTTTACAAACATTTGATTCGATTCTGACAAATTAAGAATGAGGACTTAAGTCAACACTTACAGATAAAGAAGCCAAAATAGAAAATCAGTCAGGAGTGGACGAAAATAACTGTACAATTTTTTGTAAAAAAGTATAGTTAATAGAAATGAAATTGACAATGTGCGTGACCGTTTCGCTCTGTCCATTACGGATTTTGTTTTCTTTTGCGTATCTTTCTACGTTCAAATATTTCTACTTTTTAATTTAGTAGACTGAGCTACTTAAAAATGTAAATTTTTTCAAACGTGTGCCGATTCTCGATGCAGATCGTCAATCCAGTCTTCAGGTGTCCTTGAGCCTTGACACCGCTTATGATAATTTTTAAATACAAATTATAATGTTATTATAATTCTCGAATGCCTTCTTTTTATCTGATTCCAAAAGAACTTCTTCAGCATCGTCAAAGATGAAGAAAATAGGTTCTTGTAGTATTTTCCAGTAAGTTGGTTTTAATCTTTTAATTCCTTCTTTGGAGAATTCAGCTTAACTGACTGACCCTGAACTACTTGTTTCGCATACTTCAGAGATACCTGCAACATTGAGACAAAAGAATAGTGAAGAAGAAATTAAACCAGTAAATAAGACACAAATAGTTTCCGGCCAAAGAGGTTTTTAGGAGAGATAACAAATTACGTAATTGATTGAACAAATAAGGAAACGCAGATGCTAAAAATATATGAAAAAGGAAAGCATAAAAGAATCAGAATAATAAAACTACATATAGTATAATATAGGATCCAAGGAAGGACAGCAAAAAGTAAGAAATAATAATGTAAAACATTTTTGTTCGAGAAACAATGAACAATCAAGTTTTATAGTAGATCCTATCGTTTGCAGGATAACTCAACATAAACATTATAAATAAATATAAATAACATGTAATAATAAATAATATGTGTAAGTGAAGCAAAATAAAAGTGAAAATTACCAGGGTTTATAAAATGTTGACGCTTAAACTTCACCAATTTATGATTTATCAATACTAGATCATTGTGCGCGCTATGCGGGTACTAATGATCCATTCTTAAAAAAAATCGGTTCATTTTGCATAATTTTGTTATAGATTTTACAGGAAATTTTATATGATTTGAAAACATTGTATATGATTTACAGAAAATTCTTCATTGTAGCAAGAAAATTCCAGTAAATTCAATATGAATGACACAATTTTTTGTATCTACTCAAAATTCTTTGAAATTAGCAGATTATTTTTCTTATTCACAAAATATGTCTCGCCACGTGTGGAATTAACCGACACAGTATGTATGTACTTTCAATATTTTTTTAACACTTAAAAAACATAAAAAATACATTTTTAAGGCATTTTCAGTAGAATTAAATTCGACCATTTGAATTTGAATCGAATTTTCTATAAGATTCCATTCACCACGTTTTCTGGACAGATTTGTTTAATTAAATATTTAATCAAGACAGAAGCATACAACAAAATTTTAATTTATATTTGACATAAGCACATTTAAGTAACTTTATTGTTAATTAACAGTCAAAATAGTATTCTTCACAATAAATTACAATTAACCATTTTTCTATATTTTCATATTGTGCTATTTACATTTAAATAATTGTTTAGAAAATCAAAACTTACCACAAACGGTTAATTTTTGCTAATTTTATTCAAAATGTGAGCTTCTCTTTATACCTTGTTCCTATAATATGACAAATTTCACTTCAAAAGTTGACACTTTAGAGCAAAAACCATTTTTGGTTCAAAGTTCAACTAATTAGTCGAAAGTGGAACTACTTTGTTGAAAATTCATTTTTTTGGTTGATGATTCCTTATTTTAATTGAAAACACTTTTTTTTCTTAAAATCTTAACTATTTATTTTGTTAAACTTTGAATTTTTTTATTTAATTTATTTTTGTTGTTTATTTTGTTGAATTTTGTTTACCTTCTTCATTTGAAAATTCACCTTTTTGGTTGAAAATTCATTTCTTCAGTGGAAAATTCAAGTATCAGATTGGACATTCTTTTAAAAATTAAAAATTTAGTTGAAAATTCATCTATTTTGTTAAAGATTCATTTTTGTTGTTGTTGAAGATTCATTTTTTTAGTTAAGACTTAATTTTAAGTATTTAAATTCGTTAAAAATTGATCTTTTCTGATTGAAAATTAATCTTTTTGGTTGAAAATGTTATTCTTGGATTAGAAAATTATTTCTTTTATTGAAAATTAATTTTTTTAACTGAAAATGTAACCATTCCATGTTGGTCAAAAATTCATCTTTTTTGATATACAGTTAATGAGTTTGGTTGAAAATTCATCTGTTTGCCTGAAAATTCAACTATTTTGATAAAAATTCGGGTTTTTGTTGTTGAAAATGAATTTTTTAATGGAAAATTTAACCGTCCCATTTTTTTGTCAAAAATTTATCTTTTTTGATAGATTTTTGAACATCATGTTTGAAAATTCATCTCTTTGGTTGAAAATTAAACTATTTGGTTGAAAATTCATCTTTTATGTTGAATAATCGTCTTTTTTTTTGTAGTCAAATTTGGTTTTCAAAAACAGTTATTTCAATTGAAATAATACAATGAAGATATTTAAAAATGGCCATTTATCGCATGTTGCAAAAATACACCTTCTATTGATATTTGACAATAAAGTTACTTTCGCTAATGTCAAATACAAATTTTTATTATGCTGAAAATATGTCTGGCTTTGATTAAATAATAAAATTTTACATTATAAAATCTTACATTTTCTTTGGTTATATGATGCACGCAACCATGAGATTCTTTATATATCTGCCCTTCAACTAAAACTGAAATTTTTAATTATGTATGTAAATTTGGCAACTTTTTTTCCTTCGAGTTTTTTTTAAATTACCCAATCGGCATTGGGGAAAAGCGACAATAATGTTTTCGAGATTTTCGTGACACACCTATTTTTTATAAAAGGATCATCAAACTTGCATCAATATTAACTGAAGATTTCAAAAATTAAAGTATCTGTAAGAGGTATTTTTTTTAGACATTTTTAAAATCGGCGAACCCCAATCATTTCCAACCTGAAAGTTCTTGCACTCGACTTTTCTTTGCAGAATATTTTTTTCTAATAATTTTGAAATGATTTATACTCGAAACGAAAATAAATTTTAAATCAAGTAGAATTTAAATTTGTGATAATTTTTACATCTTTTAAATTATTGGTTAGGAAGTGTTATTCTGCATTAAAAATTGAGTAAAAAAGTATGTTAAAAGAATCGAAGTATCTCGTTGTCCCGAAATTCGGGATGAGTAGTCAAATATTTTTCAAAAGCTTGGCTAGTCTTCCCGAAATTTCGGGACGACTAGTTCACCCCGTTTTCCAACTCCCTAATTATTGTTGAGACGACTAGACACATCATTTTAAACCAAAAGGATTAATTCATTACTATTTTGAGTTAAAAAAATAATTTTCAACCACAAAAAAACTAATTTTCAACAGAATATTTGAATTTTCTGCCAAAGCAATGTAGTCAGCCAAAAAGGTGGATTTTTGAGCAAAAAGATTAATATTCTACCACAAAAGATGAATTTTCCAAAAAAATCATGAATTTTCAACCAAACAGTTAAATTTTCAAATAATGAAAATCATGTTTTGACCAAACATGGAGTAGCTAAATTTTCAATTTCAAAAATTTTAACAAAATAATTTTGATAACAAAATTAATATTATAATTCAAAAAACGAATTTTCAAACATAAATTCATGCATTTTCAACCAAATAGTGGAATTTTCATCTAAAGAAGATCAATTTTCGACTAAAAATAAAGTAGTTAAATTTTCAGTTGAAAAAATTCATAAAAAAAAGAATTTTTAACAAAATAGTCGAGTTTTTTTATCACAGAAATGAATTTTCAACTAAAAAGATTAATTTTTGACCAGGAAGATTAATATTCTAGCACAAAAAACAAATTTCCGACCAATTTTCAGCTAAAGAAAATAAAGTTTTGACCGAACATGGAGTAGTTAAATTTTCAATTTAAAAAAGGTAAAAAAAATACTCTTCAACAAAATAGTTGAACTTTTCACCGAAGAAATGAATTCCCAATCAAAAAGATAAATTTTTGGCCAAAAAGATTAATATTCTACCACAAAAAACGAATTTTCAACAAAATGCATGAATTTCTCAGAATATAGTTGAATTTTCAAGTAAAGAAGATCAATTTTTGACCTAACATGGAGCTTCACATTATTATTTATTATTATTATTATTATACCATTAAGCCTTTTCCCTTCCGGGGTAGGCGTGACTTGTTCGGTTGGAAAGTAGTGAAATAGGTATATGAGGTTGATCGGTATATGGGTATAGGGTGGATGGGCATGTAGGTGTTATGTATAGATGTTTTAGATTGATCTGGAGTTCTCGTGTTATTTATATAAATGACACGTTCACTCCGCAACACTGCTCCGACCCAGGTTGCTGATCAATCTCTCTAGCGATCACCCCAAGTGAGGAGCCTCACAAAATTATTATGTATGGTTCCCCACCTGGGCCCATTAGTATCCAAGGTCTTTGTTTCAGGCATCATTCACTCTATTGTCACTCTGTTTATAAACTATTTGTCGCCACATATTTCTGTCCTGGCATACTACTCTAGCTTCATTCACGTCCATGCATTTTTTCATGCAGGCTCTTGTATTTCTATGGCTTCTTATGTCTCTTCGTATTAGTGTCTCATTCACAGATTCTAACCATTCTTTCGGCGGTCTACTTCTGGGCATTTTGCCATTTACTTTACCTTTATACACTTGCTTGGTCAGTCGTTCATCTTTCATTCTTTCAAGATGTCCAAACCACCTTAGCTGATTTCTTTCCCATATGTCAACTAGTGTCTCCCCTGTACCACATTCTTCGAGGATTGTGTCGTTTCGTACTTTGTCCATCAGTGTTTTCCCGCATATTATGCGCAGAGGTTTCATGCCGATCGCGTTGATTTTACTCCTGTCTTTTTCTTGACAGGTCCATGTCTCGCTACCGTATAGTACAGTCGGTACGAAAATAGAGTTATGTATGGCCATTTTAGCTTCTTTGATATGTTTTTATTTGTGAGGATGGACCTTGCTCTACCGATAACCTGCTTACCCTTATTTATGCGCCTATCTAATTCCCCATCTATTTTTCCGTCGTTAGTGAATAGACTACCTAGTTATACGTACTTGTCAACTTGTTCTAATTTCTCATCATTTAGAACTATGTTGCATATTGTTTTCTCACTTTTTCCCTCAAACACCATGACTTTCGTTTTATTCACGTTAATTTTGAGGTCCATGTTCTTCATGCTTGTATTAAGTTTATTCAACATTCTTTGCAAGTCTTCGACTGATTCTGCCATAACAATCTTGTCATCCGCGAAAGCCAACCCACGTACCTTGACGGTTTCGAGATCTACACCTTTTTCGTCGAAGAGGGCAGTTCTAAGACACTTATCCATAAATATGATAAAAAGCCACGAGGACATAACGCATCCTTGTTTCACGCCTTGCATAATATCGAACCATTCACTCTTTTTCCCATTTACCCTTACACTCGCTTTACTACCTGTATATATTGTTTTTATTGCTTGTAGGAGCCCTCCATTCACTCCATACTCTTTAAGGACTTCTCAAAGTTTACTTCTATTTACCGTGTCGAATGCTTTTTCTAGATCGATAAATGCACAGAAGACTTTCTTTCCTACTCTCAGACTTTTTTCTGCGACCTGTCTTAGGCTAAATACCTGATCCGTACATGATCTTCCTAGCATAAATCCACTTTGGGCTTCCCATATTTTCTCTTCTGTAATTTGCATTACCCTACGGATAAGTATTTTTGAGTATATTTTACTTACGGTACTTAGTAGGCTGATACCTCTGTAATTACTGCAGTTGCTTTTATCTCCTTTTCTTCTGTATATTGGTACGATAATCGCTTTTCTCCAATCGTCTGGGACTTCTCCCGTTTCGATACATAAATTTATTAATTCGCACAACCTGTGAGGTATGTACTCGCCACCGTATTTAAGCATTTCAGCGCTAATATTGTCTATACCCGCAGCCTTACCGTTTTTCAAGTTCTTAATTATATCTCTGACCTCAGTGACACAGACTTTTTCAATTGGGTTTTCTAATGCATTATCTTCTATGTCGCAGTTTTGTTGTCCGATATTTTCACCTCCCAATAGTTCTTTGAAAGACTCTTTCAAAGCGTCTACTATTCCGTCTATATCATATAGCATTTCGCCTTTGCTGTTTCTCATGCTAGCAAACTCTGTACTTTTACTTTCCTTCAACTGTTTATATAATAGTTTCATAATTCCTTCAAAGTAGTTTATTATTTTATTCTCTTCTTCTGTTCTGATTTTCTCTTTACTCTCTTTGACTAGTCGTTTAACTTTCCTATTTTTGTGTCTGTAATCATTTTTAAGTCTAGTTCTCTCCTCATCGCTAAGACCTGTCATGTTCAGCGTTTTATTGTGCGCTTCTTTCTTTTCTTTTTGGGCTGCCGCAAATAATTCGATAAATTAAAAATTGTGCATTTTATTAGGTTTTGTAAAAAAAAAACGGTTTTTTATCATTAAGATTATTAAAGCGTTTTTTCGCGCGACTTTTCTTTATTGTTTATCACTTATGGATAGTTAAAAAATATTTTAAAAATATTTAAAGGGAAAAAGTATCGAGGTATTTTTTAAATAATTGAAATTCAATTTATTGTTTTAAATATTTCAAATTATTGTTTAGAAAGTGATATTCCGCTGTGAAAACTGAATAAAAAATATTAAAAAAGAATCGGATGAATTGCGTTTTATGGTGGTTTTTATATAGGGAACTTCCATTAATTATTGCATAAGAATAATTTTTACAACACTATCATGAAAATGGCGTGTTTTCGTACGTATGATCTGTGTGTAATGTGGCGCATTTCAAACGATGCGAATAAAGAACGTACGAAATGAGGAATGCTTACGAAAAGGCCTCTTTTCGTAAGCATTCCACATTTTCACAATAAGTGAAAGGAAGATAGTTAGATGAAGACGGAAATAGGTCGATGTTTTCAGCGACAACTGTAGCGCGCTCGTCTCGCGACATACCGTGCAGAAATATATACGCTATAAAAACTAATCAGTACTTAAAATATTAAATTTTGTCTTTTCAAACTGATAACATTTTTTTATAAGTAAACTATGAACTTTTATTAGTAATTTGTATTGAAAAAGTAATTTTTCATTTATACAATTTAAATTTTCCCCCAACTTGACTTGAGCAACTACAGCGCACCTAGCGGCGGAGAGGCTACCGGCTTTTATAACCTTATTTCTGAAAGCTGTCACGTGTATCGATCAGGTAACGTTTTTTTCATGCTTTTCATGATCTTGTTGTAAAAAGTTTCGTCAAAGATATTATAAACGTAGATGCGATGCGGGCTTAGTTACCCGCGATAAATATAGACGGCGCGTCCGGCGAAAATTGTCAGTTCCCCTCTACTCACCACTACTCCCCGATAGCACCTATCGATATAGTTCGCCAAGAGTCACTTGGAGCGCTGTAAACAACTCTCATCACACTCGTCGATAACTTTAGCTCGGACAAGAACCATTCAAATTGAAAATAGAGGTTAAGACGGCAGTTCCATCCAAGCCAGATTAGGTTTCGCATTTGCAAAAAAATTTAATTAGTTGAATAGAATTTCAATAGCACATTTATAAAAAATATCATGATCCATACAATCTATTTTAAAATAAAACTGTGAACTATTATAATTGATACAGCTTACTCGAAATATGTACATACGTTATACGGTATAAAATTTAAAATACAAATAATATATATTATTCAAACTATATTTTTGAACTTTTTTCAGAACTTTCAAATAGGTTTTAAAATTATTCTTATTCTTTCGTAAGATTTGTGTAAGATTCTGCAAAAAAATTGCCTCAAAATCTACGATATTTTCACACTTTTATAAATCTTTTATATTTAAGATGCAATAATCAAATATTTTTATCACAGAAATTTTGTTAAATGTTTAATTTTATTCAAATTATCGTTCGAATTAAAAATAACAATAATTGTATGAAAATAAATTAATAATTTGATTTTTGAGAACGTTTTTTTGTAATTAAAAAAAAACAGTGCACATTTTCAAACAAAATTTTTTAACAAGAAATATATTTTTTCAATTATTGTTATTTTAAATTCAAACAATAATTTTTGAAATTTTAAAGTTTAAACGTTAAAAAAGTTTTTTCTTTGATATAAATATTTTATTATTTTATTTTAAAAATATTTCTTAACAAATCATTTGTTTATTGTTTAAATTGGGGAATTTTCTAGTTCGGATCTTTTATAATTCGGTAATATTAGAATTATCGAGAATTTTCCGAAGCGATTGAAAAGTCCCGAAAAGTAAAATTCCCGACACTGTAAAATTCGCAAATTGCGAAATTCCCAAATAATAAAATTCCCGAAATAATAAAAGTGCCACAATATAAAACTCCCGAATTGAAAAATTCACGAATAATAAAATTCCTGGCACAAAAAATGCCGAATTATAAAAAATCCAAACTAGAAAATTCCTGAATTTAAATAGTTTAAAAAATTGTTGTTCATTATATATTATTTATTTATTGAAAATACAATCATAAAATACTTTGATCAAAGAAACGTTTCTAATGCTTTAAGTTTAAAAAAATTCTTGTTTGAATTTAAAATAATAATGATTTAAAAAATGGATGAAAAATGTTGTTTGAAAATGTTCGTAGTATTTGAAAAAATACGAAAAACGTTCTCAAAAATCAAATTTTTAATTTAAAAACAAATAATAAATTAAATAAGTTCCTATATAAATCGGTGCTGAATTGAATCCTGCAAAGTTTGTTTGAAAAATGTTATTAGGTTCGAAGAAAATGTAGGAAGAATTTTTTTTTCTTTCGAAGCGCACGTGTTTTTTATATTATTTTTTGATACAATTTTTAAACAATTATTGTTCTTGTGAAATCAGACAATAATTTAAAAAGATTTAGATAATTAAAATTTTCTCTAATAACAATATTTGATTATTGTATTTTTAATAAGTAAATAATATTTATTGAGAAAAAAATTGTTCTTCATAATTTAATTCGGGTATCCTCTAATTCAAGAATTTTTTACTTTGGATATTTTCTGTCAGAAATGTTCCAATTCGGTAATTTTATAAACTGTTCGATAATATTATAATTTCGGAAATTTTATTATTCGAAAATTTTCCCATTCGGCAATTTAAAAGTGTCGGAGATTTCATTTTTCGGGAGTTTTCAGTCATCCTTTTCGGAATTTTTTTAGTCGTCCCATATTTTATACCTTCTCTTAAAATTATGTAATTTTTAAAAATTAAAAGTCAAAATTTAATTTCGAAATCATCAAAAGTATCCATTTTCTTTTAAATTATTTTTTATTGTTTAAAATTTATTTATTTATTTTATTTTCAATTTATTTTTTTATTATTATTTATATTATTAAAAATCTTTTCAAATTATTTTTTACATTTTTTCGGAACTTTTAAATATATTTTATAAAGATTTCCATATTTCCTAAACTTGTTGTAAAATCCTGCAAAACAAATTGCCTCAAAAACTTCCAGATTTTTTTTTTCAATTTTGTAAATCTTTTGAAATGTTTTGAAATATTCTTACACTTACTTTTACGAAATAAAAAATCATTAAAAATATTCCCAGAAATATTAAAACAAACTTTGTTTGGAAATCTTGCAACATTCTTGAGAAGCTCCTAATTTTTTTTCGAAACATTTAAAAACCTCCAACTTATTCGCATTTTTTCTAAATTATTATTCGTTGTTCAACTGTTATTTACGAATCAAAATTCAACACTTTCACCTTTAAATTACAAGCTTAAAAATTAGAAAAATTATAATTGTAACTTTCAAAGTTTAAATTTACCATTCTGAAATTGTGACAATTCAGTTTCAAATGTTTTAATATTGAAAATTGTTCTGTTTTTTTTAAATTTGAAAATTCCAAATTGAATGAGTTAAAATGGAATACTTTATACTGAAACAAGACTTGAATAAGATTTTGAAATTGAATGAAGGCGTTTATTTTTGGATGATTCAAACCAATGTATTTAGATTATTACATTTTCACAAAAAGGAAAAAGAAATAATCCAAAATTTTTTATATATTTCTAAAATTGTTATATTTAGTGCATTCTTCTCACAAAAGATTTTTTAAATAAAAACATTTCTTTCAAGAAATTGAGGTAAAATTATTTAGACTCAATTAAAAGAAATCAGAAAATATTCATAAACAAAACCCTGCAGATTGGAAAGAATCCTTTGTTTAGTGTCTCTATTCAAAAAAGTTTTATTTATGAATCTATTAATTTTAAGTGATTTTCAAATTTAACATTGTTTATGAAGACTCAGTCGGATTTTTACATTTGTGTAACTACTAAGGCTCGCGAGTTAAATTAGTCCACATTTTAACCTGAAGATATGTAAATTTTGTGTACAATTTTGAACAGATCCAGAATCGTCTTGAAAAATCAATTACTGTTCAATTTTCAATACTGGAACTACAGTCCAGTTTTTGAAATTCGCGAGTCTAGCTCAATTTAGCACGGCTTTCATTTTTTTTAATATTAATTTTTCGGTTCAAACTTCCAGGAAAACGATTTCATTCCTCAAAAGGTTTTCTACAAATGTCGTTGGTAATTTTTTATTTTAAGAAATATATGTAAAAAATATACTATTTTTACAACCAATATTTTTCTTTAATAAAATTGTTGTAATAAAAGCGTTTCGAAGAGTTTTTTTTTAATCTTTCGAGAAATAAAATGAATATTTATAGGTCTATACTAAGGTTAATTTTCTTTACAAAATTTGGCTTGAATCTAATTTTTCCAGTTGTTTTTACTATAGTACAATTAAGGTTTGTATCTTCAGGCAAGAAATCCGTTCTATAGTGTGACAAATATTCTTTAAAAATTAATAATTTGTACTGAAAATCACCTTGAGCGAACATTAAATATATATATTCTAATTTTGTCAAAAATCCCTTTTTATTTTCTCACAACAAAAATAGTTTGTGGGGGAGCCAAATTATTAGAAAATAAATCAAACTTGAAAAAGCACCTTTTTTAAGAGCTTTTGAAACAAACATTTGTTCAGTTCTTTCGAGCACTCCTAATTTTCAATAGTCCTACTATCTACGGTTTTAGTCGTTCTAAAATAATGATTCAAGTATTACAAGACGTTCATTTCTAATCCCGGAACTTTAAAAAATTTTAATTTGTAACTAAATCAATTGAAATGTTTCAATCTAAAATTATCGAAAACTTTCAATTCAAAAATTCTTGTATATTTAAATA
>CAKNXH010060965.1:352272-362611 GCA_932178445.1 Andricus quercusramuli
GGTCTACAAAGCCTCCACGACGGTCTCCAGAGCCAAGAAGGCCCTCCAGAGCTCCCACAAAAGCCTCCCACGAAGGTCTACAGAGCTTCAACGAGGGTCTACAAAGCCTTCACGAGGACCTCCAGAGCATCCCGCGGGAGCTGCTATACAGGGTGTTTTTTTTTTTAACTTGAGACAACGAAATATCTCAAAAAATACGCATCCTACGGAAAAAATGTCTGGAATAAAAACTTTTTATTTTTTAATAATAATAATAATTTATTTATTATGTCCCTAGGGCTAAAGAGCCCTCTAAGGAACAGGTGATACATGTACATGAACTTATAACTATGTGCAAACTCTGGTCAAATTAAGATTACAGCGGTGGTTAGATAATATTGTATACAGTGATGTTATGTTTAAAATACAAAAGAGAATTGGTTACCATTGTGATTACTGTTTAAAGAATACAGTTATATATGTATACGTCGCATTAAGAAATTTTACAAACTACCAATGAGTGATTTCTAGTGTAGGATTGTCTAAATTAAGCAAATATTCAAAAAATAGTTTTCTAAAGTGAAAGATTGAAGGTGCATCTCTGATCATACTTGGTATCTTGTTCCAAAGACGTGCCCCCCTAACTATGAAGGATCTTTGCAGCTTACAGGTTCTATGTATCGGAATTGTGAGGACCATTTTTCTTTCACGAAGCCTAGACTGAGTGGGTTGATTGTTATCTCTGATTACAAATAAATCTAAAAGATATTGTGGCGTTTGACTGTGGAAAAGATTGAAAAGTAAGTTACCCATAAAAAATTGTCTTCTCTTGGCCACATTCAGAAGTCCAGCCCTTAAGCGATATGGAGTTATGTGTTCATATTTCGGCAAGTCATAAATAAATCGAATACATGGATTTAGAGCTCGCTCAAGTTTTAAATTAAGTTCCTCCGTAATGTCATCGTATAAAATACTCCCGTAATCGAAATGCGGGAGAATTAGACTCTTTACCAGAAGAATCCTTGTAGCCGTGGGCAAGGATTCCTTGTTTCTTTTAAGCTGTCGCAACACCGTGAAGACCTTTCTCGAAATGCCAACTACTTGCTCACTCCAGGAGAGAGTGCGGTTAAGCATGTGGCCCAAATCCCTTACAACTTCAACAAATTCAATCCTAAGGCCATCAATTTTGAGTGATGGGAAGGTCCTTAAAGTTTCTAAGGACGAGGAGGGAGTCGGTCCGATAATAATTGCTTTAGTCTTGGTCGGATTCAGTGCCAGCCCATAATTCTGTGCCCATTGTACCACTAAGTCGATGTCCTGCTGGACCAAATCCAGCATACTTTTAAGGGAGGCGATTGGGCCCGAAAGATACAATTTAAAATCGTCCGCGTACTTATGGTATTTACAGTAATTAAGTTGAGCACCCAAGTCCGAAGTGTATAGATTAAAGAGAAGGGGTGCTAAAATAGAGCCCTGTGGGACTCCACTCTCAATTCTAGCCCACTCTGACCGTTCGCCTTTGCTATTGACTACTTGTAGGGATCGATTTGTTAAGTATGATTTAAACCACGCAATTACAGTACTAGATAAATTAAACGTTCTAAGTTTGCCTAAAAGAAGTTCGTGATTAACTGAATCAAACGCTTTTGAAAAATCAAATAAAACCACTATCGTGATCTCCCTCCTATCAATAGCGATTTTAAAATCAGTGGTCACCTTTAAGGAAGCCGTTAATGTGCTGTGTTTAGCCCGAAAGCCCGATTGCAAAGGATCAGTCAATTTATTGGTATCGAGATACTTTGTAAGCTGCATGTGGACTATCTTTTCCAATGGCTTCGTTATTGCACATAAAATTGAAATCGGCCTATAATCTGTCGGGGAGACTGGACTAGCAACCTTAGGAATTGGGCGAATAATTGCTTTTTTCCAAACATCCGGAAAAATCCCTACTTGTAGGGAAGAGTTGTAAATGTGAAGTAATATTGGGAAAATTGTAGGAAGAGCAAGTCGAATCATTTTGATGGAAATCTCATCAGATCCTAGGGCATTCGACTTTGTTTCCATTACCTTCTCCAGAAGAACCTCCGGTGTTATGTCTAAGAAAAAGAAATCAGTATCGTTGAAGGTTGAGCTTAGAGGATTAATAGGAGATGGTAATAGGTGATTACAGAGTGGTAAAGATAAAAATACTTTAAGTTGTTCATTAGGAGAAAAGTAATTAATAGCCGCTTCGTGCTTAGGTGGAATAAGGAATAATCGTCTCAACAAGTGCCAAATATTTTCGTTGTTATTTCTATTTTTTATAGCGTTGAAATTGTATTTATTGGCCGAATCTCTAATTTTTGTTTGGACTAGGTTCCTTAGTTTGCGAAATTCAGCATGAATAACTGGGTTTTTTGTTCTTTTAGCAAGTCTACGCGTATTATTCCGTTTCTTCACGAGATTTTTTATTTCCGTCGTAATCCAAGGTGCAGATTTGTTATATTTATGAGGAACGTGTAAGGGCGCAAACCTATCAAACGCTGAAATTAAATAGGAGCAAAAAAGATTAATTTTGCTATTAATATCCACCATGCGAAAGAGTTTTTCCCAATCATAAGTCATTAGGTGCTCGTGAAACGTTGCTTCATTTACCTTAGAAAGATTTCGTATTTGATTTTGTGACTTATTTAATGGCTGATCACAAGTGTATTTGTAATCAATATTAATAAGATCGTGATTTGAGAGAAATGTCAAGGGATGTTGGGCGTAGGAGTCTAGCTTTTCTGGATCGTCAACTATCATAAGGTCAATGCGTGTGCTTGATCTGTCTGTGTGATGTGTGGTATTGTGTGGAACAAAGGATAAACCTGAAGCTTGTACAATAGATGTTAAGTATTTAGTGTGATTACTGGTAGCATTTAAGTTAGTGTTAAAGTCCCTTGTAATAATTATGTTACTATAGTTCGGTACAGAAGCAAGGATTTCAGATTCAAGTTCGGTTCCGTAAGAGGCATTCGGAGGCTTATAAATAACACCTACTAAAACACTGTCTCTGCAATTAGCACCCGAGGCTTCAATGAACAGAAATTCGGCCGTAGGATAACTAGCACACGCGCTGACTCCCACCACGACTCCCCTAAGACTGTCATGCACGTATAAGCCGACTCCGCCCCCCCTCCGCTCATCTCTGTCCCTACGAAATAGCACATAACTATTAAGGGCAATCAAACTGGAGGGGTGATCAGGTGTTAACCATGTCTCCGAAACAGCAATAATGTGGTAATCACGGGCATTGAAAAAGACTTGAAATTCGTGATAGTGTGCCAAGAGAGATTGAGCATTTACATGGCAGATTCTTAAAGTCTCCATGATAGACGAAATATAAGTCTAGATAAGACAGAACAGTTCAGATATTTAAATCTTACAAAATTCAAACAAAAATCGAACCAGTTAAGTTGATAAATGTTAACAAGTAAAAAACCGATTAAAAAAACTTCTCAGTCTAGACTTAACGATTACAGAGGAATTACAGAAAATAGAGCTATGGAGGACATTTGCAAAAAAATGCAATAAAAATGACAATATATCATTTAGTTTCATTTTCATAAGAAATTTGCTCATGATCTTAAGAAAAATTTTTCCACAAGTAAGAGTTTTTACAAGTTCGGACAAGTCACTGATAATCTGTAAGTTGCAAATAAGTATATATATGTGGTATATTATCGCATTCGCATAAGGCCTCAAGCTTAAGATTCTAGGAAAATAACATGCAATGTATAGGAATTCTATATACGCCAGATCTGTTATTATGCCACTCAAAATATAACAAATAGCAATACTACGTACAGACCCACATGCTATCTGTAAATCTACTTCACTAAACAGACCAAAAATTGCAGAAAATACATAACCATATATAAAAAGAATGATAAATACTAAGTGAAGAACCAGCTGTGATGTCCTCTTCCGCTGGTATCCTGTCAAATTCATTTTAGCAAAAAATATCAAGGTCATTGATGTGAGCCAAAACAACTCTTGGTGCACCATCCTCTTTACGACAGGAGACCCTTCCCCCTGCACTCCACAAGTATTTGATCTTCTTCTCCCGTCTAAGTTTGAGGGCAGCGCTGTAGATGAACCGATTTGTTTTTGTGAGAGATTCTCTGATAAAAAGTGGCTGATCATTACTCCAACCTAATAATTGAGTGGAGAGTCGCCTCTTTTTGCATTTCTCAATAATGCTAGCGCATCCTGATTGCTGGTTTAATTTGACTACCACAATAGGTGGAAGCGAAGCATGCGGAGCTTTATCGGCCGAAGGTCTAAGTCGAAAAATATGTGAAATGCACGTTTTTTCGAACGGCACCTCCAAGATCGCTGCTATCTGGCAAAAGGTTGTTGTTAGATCCTCCGATTCTTTAACCGGTAAGCCTTGGATCTCTAGAGTCGTATGAAGAGAGTCTTGTTCCAGGATCTGGCACTTTTGAGTCAAGGATAATACTTGAGTCTTCAAAAGCTGATTCTCTCTTTCCACTGATTTCATAGAGCCTTGTAGATCAATAATATCAGTGACATTCGTAGATGTAGTTTCCTCCAACACCGTTATGCGCGAGGAATTTTGTTTGATGTCCTCTTTTATTCCCTTGATTGATTCATCGAGTGATTGATTGAAGGCCATTTGCTTGGATTCAAAAGCATCAAGCTTAGTAGAAATTTTATTAAATTCCACTTCTTGTCCTTTTGCTATCGCCATTAGTATCGCAGTTTCAAGAGCGGGGTCCAAAGTAGCTGTAGACGCTCCTGCTTTGTTTTCTCCAACAGGTGGTTCAGATGAATTTCTTCTCCGAGAGCTGTCATTTTTGATGGTCAAGGTGCATTTAGAGCAATACCAAGACTTTTGCTTATTGCTAATATCTTCAACATTCTTGGCCGGCAAGTTTAGGCAGTTCAAATGACACAGAGCTTTACACTTGCCACAAGCAACTGAGTCCGTCCCTCTCGTTACCGATTCACGGCAAACGACACAGGCAAAAAGAGGGGGAAAAAAGATTTGTTAAAATTTACCCCACCCCCACCCCCACAGGAGGCAGGGGTGGGGGTAACTTTGTAATTTCAAATGGCAACCCCAATTTTTTATCACAGATTCAGATTCTCCTTTACAAAATACGTAAGTTATTTCCCGAAAATTTGTTTCGATTCGCGATAGATGGCGCTGCAATTGCGAAAAACGAAATTGTTGACACTACTTTTAGCTCTACCCAGGAATAACGATGCGGACGTAGTAGTTGTCTATTCCCTTCAGGGTGCTTAATTTCGGTGAGTCCCCTTGCCTCTCACCATCCATCGGGGTGCTTAAACTTTTGGCAACGGGACAGTAAAAGTGATAAAACTGTCGAAAACCATTCCCGAATGCAGTTGGTTGACGACAGTCGATTTTGGATGTAGACATTACATATCATCGAGTCTCCACTGTCTACAATCCTCGACGTCATTCCGGCCGAGCGATAACCGCGTCTGTCCGTGCTTAAAGTTTATTCATTAGGAAGGTTGATTGTGTTCATTTGATTCGGGTGTGTTGGTTGCTTTCGTTTGGGTTATTGTTGTTAGTCACGTTCGTTTGAGTTGGTTTGGGTGTCGTTGTATTTCCTCATTACCTTACTTCACTACTTTTACAATGGAAATTCTATCTCAGCAACAGAAGATTGAAATGATTCTCATTTATGGAGACAGTGGCAGGAATATCAAGGATGCTCTCACTCTTTATGCTCAACGCTTTCCAGAAAGTGTTCCTTCAAGCGCTTCTTTTTACCGGGTTGTCTGATACTTCATCACTGACGGAAGTGTACAACCGAAAAAAAGGAAGCGTCAAGTAACAGTTACTGGAGTTGATAATGAAATTGCAATTTTAGCTGCAGTCACTCATGACCCTCATGTTAGTACTCGACAACTAAGCCGCGATTTCGGAATGTCTCTATTCAGTGTTTGGAAGGTATTAAAACGTAATAATTATCATCCGTATCATATTTCACTGCATCAAAAACTTCATAGAAATGATTTTCAGAACCGAGTGACATTTTGTTAATGGGCGGTTCAGCAGATACAAGGAAACCCGAATTTCTTTTTTCTAGTACTCTTCACAGACGAGTCGTCTTTCACAAACCATGGTAACGTTAATCGGCACAACATGCATTATTGAAGTGTAGAAAATCCACATTGGTTGCGTGAAGTTGAGCATCAGCGTCCATGGTCCGTGAACGTTTGGTGTGGAATAATTGGAGATCAACTTATCGGTCCGTATTTTATTGATGGAAATTTGAACGGTGAAAAATGTCGTGACTTTTTAGAAAATCAACTTCCAATATTGCTGGAAGACCTAAGCTTGGAAGTGCGACACAACATGTGGTTTCAACATGACGGTTGTCTAGCACATTATGCGGCAATCGCGAGGGAAGTACTCAATCGCGAATTCAATGGACGATGGATCGGTAGAGGATGTCCAGTAAATTGGCCTGCCAGTTCGCCAGATCTTACGGTGCCGGATTTCTGTTTGTGGGGTTATCTAAAGAATCGCGTGTATCAAGAAGTGCCCACTACTCGTGATAACATGATCGAGCGAATCAGGTCTGCTTGTGGACAAATATCACCAGACACAATTCGCAGTTGTGTGGAATCTTTCAAAGCTCAGATTAACAAGTGCATCGAAGTGCGAGGGCACCATTTTGAGCACTTATTGTAAAATAATTAATCGAAATCAAGCATCCCTGTGGTGAGAGGCAAGGGGACTCACCGAAATTAAGCACCCCGAAGGGAATAGACAACTACTACGTCCGCGTCGTTATTCCTGGGGAGAGCTAAAAGTAGTGTCAACAATTTCGTTTTTCGCAATTGCAGCGCCATCTATCGCGAATCGAAACAAATTTTCCGAATAAAACTTACGTATTTCGTAAAGGAGAATCTGAATCTGTAATAAAAAATTGGGGTTGCCATTTGAAATTACAAAGTTACCCCCACCCCTGACTCCTGTGGGGGTGGGGGTGGGGTAAATTTTAACAAATCTTTTTTCCCCATCGAAAATGAAAAGTTTTTATTCCAGACATTTTTTCCGTAGGATGCGTATTTTTTGAGATATTTCGTTGTCTCAAGTTAAGAAAAACACCCTGTATAACCTTCCAGAATCAAAACCAGAACCGTAGCCTCCACGATGGTCTCGAGAGCCACGAAGGCCCTAGGATCCCCCAAAAGGGTCTTCCACGAAAACCTAAAGAAACTCCCACGAAGGTCTGCAGAGCTTCCACGAGGGCCTCCAGAGCCTTTACAACCTTCCAGAATCAAAACCAGAGCCTTGGCCTCTCACAATGGTCTCCAGAGCCTTCCACGAGGGTGTAGGAGGTTTTTGATATCCCCTTAACGGTATGTATCAGGTGAAAATACCTGCATTAGTGACATTCTTTCTTGAGTTACTGACAAATTAAATAAAATTTTAAGAAGGCACTAATGCAGGTTTTTTATCCTGACTATTCATAATTTCAAAAAAAAAAAGAAAAAAAATGTTTGGGAAACATTTTTTGGACATGAGTTTGTGTTTGTTAAAAAATGTTCGGTATTATAGGTATTTGCATCTGGTAACATACACACACACAAGTACCAGGTATCAAGTTGATACGGCAAATGGATCAAAAGGATGAAACGTTTTGATACCTACATATATTCATGATCAACTTGATTCAAATTTCGAGATCAATTATCCGTCATTAAAATTCAACTACTCAACACATTATGAAATTATTGGAACCTCTTACCTAGTTGATGAATAATAAAAACTATTTGAAATTGAAATTTCAATCAAATTTGGAAAAAAAATCATTTACTTAGCTCCGTTCATTTAAATGTATGATTATTGATCGATTAATTATCGATATGAGAACTCGACTTTGGCAGACAGGAATTCTTCTCGAAAACCTTTAACTGCAGGGCGTTCAGAACTAAAATTTATTTACCTTGATAATTTTTGAAAGGTCTTGTCATCCTAGGAAGTGAACCTGGGGGTCCAGGTGCTTAAAATACATTTTCCCGGCGGAAGATGTGTTCACGATAGAAATTTAAGATTCTTTAACCGTTTTTTGAAGGCCTAGCCAACTTTAAAAGTAAACCTAGTAGTCTTGATGTTGAAAATATTCCTTCGAGGATGGTGTGTTCACAATAGATATTTGAAATTCCTCGACGTTTTCTCCAAGGTTTTGTCCTTCAAGGGAGTAACCTTGATGTTGTCCAGGTATTCAGAAAACATCTCCGAAGAAAGTGTATTCACAACAGAAATTTAAGATTCTTGCAAGAAGTGAACCTGGTAGTCCAGGTGTTTAAAATATATCTTTCTCGAGAAAGTTGTGTTCATAACTGAAATTCAAGACACCCTCATGGGTTGTCGAAAATCTCGTAACTTTTAGAAGTAAACCTGGTACACAGAAAAAAAAGTCTTACTTCTATGTTGGTCTTGTTTTTATTTTTGCCTTAAATTAAGCTGATGTCTAAAATTTTATAATAATTATGTCTTAAAAAGAGCCATTAAGGGTCTTCAATTTAAACCAAAACACAATTATGGCTATAACCCTTAGTCTTTTGTATTAAAAACAAGCCCCAATTGGTCTTCGACCTGAGGCAGCAAGATTTGGGCTGTAAAGAAGAAGGTAATGAAGCTTGCTTTAGCTGAACAGCTATAGCTAACTTCAAAGAGTTGTGACGTCACAACTGAATAGAGCGAGCCGAGCGAGACGCGTCGATAGTCGTCGCACGTAACAGCTGTTTCTTAATTGTTTGAGTCGTTCATGTGTATAGTTTATTGTGCCAAGATTTTTACTCGTCGATACAACGAAAAACAAAGGTAAATAGTATTTTTATTAATAATATATTCAATCATATATTTTTTAAACCTCCCCTTTTTTTGAAACGAACTCCTATAACCTCAAAACTAGCAGTTACCACATTTCATCCATTTCATTGTATTATTATTTCTTATTTTCATTTAATTTTTCATTAAAAAAAAAGATTTAAGATTTTCAGACGTGATAGAATTGACTTACATTATAATTATTATATACGATTGCTACTGTAGTCGCTGAAACGTTTGCCCACAATTTTACAATTTATCACCTAGAGATATTTTAATCGCGATGTTATTTTGTTATTTAAAGATAGAATTTGCATAAAATGAGCATTTACCAATGAGGTGAGTCTGCTTCAAGTGAAATTCTATCAGATGTTTTAAAATTCATGATTTGAGGCTGTCTCTAATGAATGAAATAAAAATAGTTTTCTAATTTTTTTGGAGGTTATGTATTCACCCTATTTAAATTCTACTTCATTGAACTTGATTAAAATAGCTTCATTTTTTTTCGTTTCATTACCAGGTAACTTCTAACCTAACAAATAAGTATTTTAAACTGAATATATATGTTTTCGAGATATTTATTTCCTTCGATTTAAAAGTAAATATATACATATGTTATAAAGTTTGTATACTTACTTTTAATATTACAATATAATATTACCATAATATTTCTTGTAATATTACAATATTACAAGGAATACAATACTTAATAGCTATTATTTTTAAGTAGGTGCGAGAAATAACGTATAATACATTCGAAGGAAATGAATAAATATTAGCATTAAGAAATTCAGAGTAAAAATGGGACAAAATACTTTCTCAGAGTAAAAACGAAACAAGGAGAACCAATCAGTGGTCGTATTTGCGTTCAATTTTTGCTCTAAGAATTCTTTTTGTCCCATTTTTGCTCTGAAAAATTTTTATCTCACTTTTACTAACGAAATATTTTTATCCATACTTTTTACTTTCAGCCACTCAAATAAAGTACAGATGTTCCATCGACTTATAATGTTAATGTTTATTTATTTTTGATTTATTTCCTTCGAATGTAATATACGTTATTTCTTGCACATATTTAAAAGTAATAGCTATAAAGTATTGTATTCCTTGTAATATTGTAATATTACGAGGAATATAATGGTAATTATATTGTAATATCAAAAGTAAATATACAAACTGGAATATACAAATTGGAAAATATTTTATTCTTGCAGGCTGGAACAACGATATCGCCAACAGAGCCGAAAGCGCACTCTTCAAATCCAACCATTGAAATTATTATAATTAAAATTATATTATTTGTATAGTTTCTTTTTAATAAATAACCTTTCATGTAATATATTTGTTACTGCTTTCTGCCCTTATCCTGATTATAATCAGGATAAATCAATCATCAAGAAAACAGTTTCTTTGAATCAAAGAAACATTTCTTTGATATACACGGGTCAAAGAAAAAATTCCTTTGAATTGAAAAAAGTTTATTTGATTCACAGA
>CAKNXH010060965.1:362711-376899 GCA_932178445.1 Andricus quercusramuli
TATATATATATATATATATATATATATATATATATATATATATATATCAAAGAAAAGTTTCTTTGATTCGAGGAAACTGTTTTCTCGGTGTAATTTGGTCTATAATATAGGCTTTATTTAGGTTATATCTAGCACCTCTTTTAAATTTATAAAGTGACTTGATGTAAGCCCACAGTCTGGCTACAGAGACTACTTTTAAGATTATGCAGCGGCTTGATGTTAGCCCATATTATCGCTACCGACTACTTTCAAGACTGCATTGGGTCTGACTTGTAGCTCTATAAGCAGTTCGTTTTAAAGATTTCAAGCTATGCTAGTTTTTAACCACGCTGGTCTTCTTTGTGTTACACCTTGAAACGAGCCCACTCTTGGTTTCGAATCAAGACTTTTTTTTCTGTGTAATCTGGGCGTTTAAAATACACCTTTATAGAGAAAATTGCGTTCATAACTGAAATTAGGAACATTCTAAAAGGTTTTCGAAGGTCTCGTCCTTCTAAGAAGTAAATCTGGTAGTCCAGATATCCAGAATACATCTTCTTCGAGGAATGCGCTTTCAGAACTGAAATTTTATCTACATTGAACGTTCTTCCGCAGGGTCTTGTCGTTCTATGAAGTGAACCTGGTGGTCCAGGTATTCAAAATTCATCTTCCCTTAGAAAGCTGCGTTCAGAACTGAAGCAGGAGGCACGTTGGACTCACGAGGTTGTTTAAAATTTCAGATATGAACACAACTTCCTCGAAGAAGGTGTATTTGGAACATCTGGACTACTGGGTTTAATTCTTAGAATGGCAAGACCTTGAAACCCCGATCAAGGTGTTTTAATTTCTGTTACGAACACAACTTTTCTGATGGAGATGTATTTTTAAACACCTGGACTACCGAGTTTACTTCTTGAAATGACGAGAGCTTCGAAAACCCATGAGGTTGTCTAAAATTTTATACTATGAGAAAAATCATGGTAAATTTTCCATACAGGTATTTGAAGTTATTAACCCATACAAGGAATGGTACTTTTTCCATACTTTTGTATGGTAAATTTGCTATACGCAACATATAAATTTTCTCATGCAGGATTGAAATTTTTTCCACACCTGTGTATTGGAAATATACAATATACAGTTCGTAATTTCACTATACTGAATAAGTATTTTTTCCATCCTTTTGTATGGGAAATATACAGTATGCTGGTACCACTTTTAGCATACCAAATTTGTATTTTTTTCCATACATGTTCGAAGTTAATGATTCATCTATACAGGTTGGGGTGAATCGTTTATTACAATAAAATAAACATAGTTTTCTTAAATCCAAAGTTTACTGATGCCTTGGAGCAACAACGTGTGAATAATTATTATAATACATGCATTATTAACAGAAACGTATATTGAATATATAATAATGAGTTTCGTAGCGAATTATGATGAATTATAAAATCTGAAAATTACATAATTTGAGCCGTTCTCTAGAAAAACGGCTTAAGTCGAAAAATGTCGTTTTTCGATACTTGCATTTTTTAGTATGTACAGTGTTTAATAAGTGGTTATTTTTATTTTCGCGTACTTTAGATGTTTCGCTTAAAAGTTATAGTATCCAATAATGAATTGCGACCGGCCAGATAAAATTACATATTACGAATTAATATTTATCAGCGTATTAAAAAATAAAACTTAAGCCGTTTTAACGGAGAAGGACTGAAAAAGTCTTCAAAAAGATGCGTAACGTAGGATAAAGTGATAGTATTGCAATAATTTTATTTGAAACTCATTATACATTATTACAATTACATTTATTTCAATATTATTATAAAATATTATTTATATATAATATGCCCGTAACTACTGCGCGCGCTCGGGTCGCAACGGACTGCATTCTATACCGACTGTGTAAGCTTAGCCATTGGTTTAAAATGCTTGAAACTTCACATACACATAATAGAGCCGCGCAGCAATGTAATAATTCATAAATTTTAGAAACGACCTAAATCGACTTGAGCCGTTTTTCTAGAGAACGGCTCATTTCGTTTAGTTAGGCAAATTTAGAACTTAATATTTTATGCACTGTCTGTAAAATATAGACAATCATTTTGTATAAAAAAATACCCTCAAACCATTTTTTGTATGAAAGAAATATTGTTAAGCATGTTTAGTTAATTTTTTCAACATAAAAAATTTAGTTGAAGAACAAATTTTTGAAAACGAAAAATTTTTATACAAGGAATTAAAGAAAAAGGTTTCTTATTAAACGTACGTTGGTATTCAAAACTCTGAAGGGCCATGTGAGCGTATCCTCGAATTTTTAACAAAATTTTTTTTAACATCAACTTACGTTCATACGAAAAGCGATATCGAGTTGAAAATTTGTTAAACTAAATATGAAGCACTTAGAAACGCGGCTCTGCTCCTTAATTTTTATAATTATGAAAAAGCAAAGAAAAATTTTGTTGTAAAAAAAAAACTTATACTTATAAATATAGCTTGAAAATATAAGTGAAATATGAATCTCAAAAATATAAGGCCCAAAAATAACGTCCCAAACTTTCAAAAACAAACTGTAAGTTCCAATCGTTAGCCCCAAAACGGAAGCCTGAAGCGTCAAGGTAGAAGTCGTAATGCCAAAAAATGATAAGGCCCTAAAATATCGGAACCAAAAATATAAGGTCAAAAATCATGAGGCCCAAATGCAAAAGATCCAAAGATGCATAACGCAAAAATAACGTCCCGATTACCAAGTTCCAAATCATAAGACCCAAACTGAAACTCGTAAGTCCTAAGATGCCCAAATACCATTAGAATTACACAATTTTCATTGTCATACAATTATATCTTAGACTTTAATACTATTTTTTTTATTTAAAAAAAAAAAGAAAAAAATTTTCTTAACTCGAATCTTTCTTGTGTGTGATGAATATTACTTATTACTGAAGCTAGTGTTTTAAATTACCCCCCGTTGTTTCATCTTACAAAAAACAAAAACTTTATACATATTTAAATTATTATTTATAATTATTTGAATGAGAAAATGGGTGATTCCAAGATAATCGAATTAATTAGCAGTTTGCAATAATAAGGTTTAAGCGAAGACACCAATGCGTAGAAAAAGAAGATTTAATGCTGCAGTTGTGAATGATGACGCAAAAAACCGGTGACGGAAGAGCTACCAAAGAAAAATCAAGATTATTCTTGAGACAGCGCTAATCAGAAGATCAAAGTGTAGCAAATATTCGAAGTTATATTTAGGCGTACACATGCCAAATTTGTTCGTATTTAACTGCATTTCCTTGTACTATGGACCACCTATGTAATATATTTTAATTAAATAATCATGTTTCAAGGTACAAGGATCTCATTTTTTTCATATTATTTTGTACCTGAAATGTTGTCCGAACATCCACTGATGGTAATATAGTTCAAACTTCAAACCATATAATAGATTTAAAATATGTAAAATGCATTCAAAGCCACATTCATTTTCAAAATTTGATATTCTGTGCACAGTGGAACTAATTTTGTCGGTTAGAGATTAGTTTGTTGGCTTCTTATTTGAATACCGATGTCACGTTTCAAAAGAATTATTTTTTGGTGAGTGAGCAATAGGGTGGTCCAAAATTTGTTGTCTTCAAATTATGCATATCGTTTAACACGTATTTCCCATTAAAAAAATACGTTTTAGTACATTTATTTCAGAATCGTCAATATTAGCTGAATAGAATTGGAACTCAACATTTATCTTTACAATTAGCCATAGAATACGAATAAAATATTACTTTTCAAATACCATCTCCATATGTATGTTTTATAGGGTTCCAAAAAACCTCATAAATGGAAAAAAAAGGTTTTGCGAGTTTTTTGAGCTAATTATGATTTGTTGCGGTTTTTTTAAAGCAAATTGTTTCTAACACATAAAATACTACTCTATATTGATAATTAGATGCTTACATAAATTGTTTAAACAATTTATTTTGTTTTTAGAAATTTTCTCTCAGAATACAGTTTTGTCCAATTTTCAATTAGAGTGAAGTAATAATCAATTAATGGTAACAAACGTAATTCTTGGAACAATTTATTTTTATTATTAATAATCTTAGAATCAACCTAGAAAATAGCAGTTTTTTCAAAAAATTCCCACTTTCTGTCCAATTCTCAATCAGAGTGAGGTAAATAATTATTGATTAAAGTTAACAAAATGAATTCTTCAAACAATTTATTATTGTTAATAATATTCTATGTGAATAATGCCAGAAAGTTGCGGTTTTAAAAAAAATATTTTCAATCATTTGTCTACTTTTCACTTGGAGTGAGTTATTAGTTAATTAAACTTAGAAAAAAATAATTATTTGAATAAATTGTCATTGTTCATAACTATCTTCTGCTTTATTGATGCTAGGTAGTTGCGGTTTCTTCTGAAATTTTTAAATTTTAACCCAATTTTTACTTACGAAATAATGTAATAAATTATGCAAGCTAACAGGCATAGTTGTTTACACAATTTATTATTGTTTATAACTATCTTCTCTTAGATAAGTGCTAAAAAGTTGCGGTTTTTTTCTGAACTCTTAAAATTTTTGTACACTTTTCACTTGCTGAGGTAATAATTGATGCAAGTTAACAAACATGCTTATTTAAGCAGTTACTTATTACTTATAACTATCTTCTCTTAGAGTAATGCTGGAAAGTTGCCCTTATTCTACAATCTTTAGTTTTGTTTTATCTTCTTAGTTATGAACAAATAATAAGTGAACCTCAATAAGAATAATTTGTTAAATATTATTGTATTTTTTAAGTGAATTATTTTGGCTCTTTTCCAATGTTAAAAAAAATTAATTTAAACAGAAAAGCCATCTTACACAAGAGACAAAAACAAAGAATGGAGTAATGAGAAGTAGATGGGAAGATTAGGCCTTTAAATGACTTGTAAGAGTTTTGTTTTGAATTAGAACAAGAAGTTTATTGCAAAGCGTAAAAGAAAAATTTTGACTCGCAGATATTTTTATATTAGCCCCCCCTCTCCTACCCTGGTGAAATAATTTCGTCTGTGGTCAGAAGGGTATTAAAGTCAGATATCAATTTTATACATACTTCATTCATTTTATAAAATTATATTCACAAAAAAGAAAGAGCTTTTTTAAAATATGATTCTCTCCAATGTTTATTTATTATTTGTTCATAACTAAAAATGCAAAGCAAAGTTCAACATTTCAGAAAAAAAACAACTTTCTAGCTCTCATCTAAGAAAAGATAGTTATAAACAATAATCAATTGTTTAAATAAGAATGTTTGTTAAATTGTATTGAATATCACCTCACTAAGTTTTTTACAACTGTTTTGATAAAAATTCGTTCCTTTTGCTTGAAAGTTCAATTATTTGGTACCAAATGCAACTGTTCGGTGGATAATTAATTTTGTAAACTTGAAAATTCAACTATTTGTTTGAAAATACATCGTTTTAGATCGAAAATTTAACTATGTTGTTACAAATAGAACTATTTTGTTGAAAATTTAATTATATTGTTGAAAATTCAACTATTTTTCTAAAAAGTCATCTGTTTTGTTTTAATCAACAATCGGCCCATTTTGGCCCAATGTAAGGTCAATGGTCTGATGAACCCTGGCAAATTTGATTTGAAATGACAAATCAGTATGGTTGGTTCAACTCTGGCCGAAGGTTCGCCCGATGTACGGTGCAATACTGGTCAAGACAAGCAACCATACTTTGGTTACCCAACTTTGGTCCAACATAAGGCCGATGGTCTGCTGAACTCTGGCTATTTGATTTAAAATGCCAAAACCAGTATGCTTGGTTCAACTCTGGCCGAAGGTTGGCCCGATGATCGGTGATCAAGGTGATGCACCCGACGGTAGGTTAAACCTTGGCACTGAGCAGACCATCGGACAAACTCTGGTTCGTTGTTTTAAAAGGACCGTGAAAGTACGGTCGGCCTGACTTTGAATGAAATCTACATTTTCAATGGAATTGAATTAAATGTGGCAACTAAATACAAGGAAATAAAAAATTTGGTTTTCAAAATAATTTAGGAAACAATATAGCATTTAAAAATGTCATTATATTATCGTCGATACATTATATTGGTATCTGATAGGCGATTAATACAAAATATTTAGTCATGAACTTGGATCACACATTGTTTTCGTTGACGTTATCATAATCAAGAACCACGATAAAATTACAAAGGAATATTGCCGGCTGTTGGTTTTTAATCAACAACATTTTCTCATTATTTCTTTCACAAAGGTGTTATTTTTTGTCTGCCTCCATTTATTTCCTTTTAGGATAAATAAAAAATTTCTTTTCCATTGCTAATCAAGATTTCAATATAAGTTTCGCTAACATTAGAAATCAAATAAGATTAATATAGAAGGACGCAAAAATTACTATTGTGAATATTAAATTGTGAAGTTACTGATTCCATTAAAATATAATAACAAATGATTAAATAATTATACCAAAAGGAATTTTTCATAATCCCTAGAAAAGACTGTTAAGTTTACAAAACAGAATAGGAAGGACATTCTGTCTATGTGGTTTAGGGTGGTCCAAATTTATTTAAATCCATTTAAAATAAATAATTTAAAAAAATGCCCCATGAAGTTTAACACGTATTTCCCATAAGAAAAAAGGCGTTTTTTTATTTAGGATCAAAATAAAATCTAGTTTCTTAGGAATAATGTTATGCAAACACAGCATGAAAAAGATTTACAATTCAAAATTAGATTTCCAAACCACCTACTTTTCGGCTCATTACAGAAAATTACATAACAAAGGAAAAAAGAGGAAGAAAAAGGAAAGAGTCAACCAAAACAAACCTCTCACTTTTTCCTCATTCTTTTCCGTCTTTTTTATACTACTAGGGAACCAACATGTTTCGAGACCAATTTTGATTACCTCATCAGAAATTATTTATAGAAAACCCACAGGTTGCATAATACGAACTTATGCTAATCAAAACTCACATAATACCTGCAAATAAAATCGTTGATATTTAAAAAAAGTTACTTTGTCTAATTTTAGATTCACCAAGAAAATAAACTGACCCCAATTTTTGTTTTGTTGAATAAATGGGCCTCTCTGATATTTTAACTGGTCCTCCATTAATATCACTTTTTATTCAACATTCCAATCGATTTAAAAAAAAACGATCTATTTGAATAATTGTTAGGAATTAAAAATTGCAAAAAAATAACTCCCTGTGTAAATATAGATATTGTAATATAATATTTTTTCACAGTCATCAAGACACAATTTTTAAACAAATTCTCAAAAAGACAAGAAAATGAACCATCTGTTGAACACTTTTTTAAATCTTTTTTATTTACTTCTCTTTAATCTTATAACACAATAAGAAATGACCACTATCGGAATATACGAAGTGCACAGAAAAAACCAAAATGTAATCTTTACAGCGATTTCAGAGTAATCTTTACCAGCAACAAAAATTAACTACACGTGTTAAGATTTACCCACCATATTGGAAATGGTTACCATGTCGACTCTATTGAATCTTGTTTTGTTTCGATGTGACAAAAATTTAACTTCATTATTAAACCATTAACCCATTTTCCTTACGGGGTAAGCGTGACTCACTTGGTAATGTGAGGGACTGTTCGCTAATCAATCTCTCTACCGATCACCCCAAGTGAAGAGCCTCACAAAGTCATCATCTGCTTGCTACCTTATTCTGCTAGATACCAAATTCCTTTAACAAAGTTGCACGATTGTTTTTCAAACGGACATTTATAGGCTTCAAAATTTTTAGTGCCCTAAGTATTTCTATTCCCACGTCTTTCTCAATCTTCGCGATATTACTCATAATACACTGATTTCCATTCGAAATAAATTAGAAGATGGCTATTATTACATTGCAAGAAACTGGATGTAAGCAGATTTTATTTCCATGTTCGTATTCCTGTACATAAAATTTGTATAAAAATATTGAAACAACATATAAGAATGCCTCTCATGATAGAATAAAATGTGTTTGTTTTTCATTACAAAAACATTTACATAAAAGTCATCTTATTTATAATTTTAATAAATAATAAGAAGTTGTTTAGAAGTTAATCGAGTCAATACTAATACTTCTTGAAACTTCTTTAGAACATTTTTTTTTTTAGTAGAATCGAATATCTGGGTTATTTTTTCAACAAGATACACAACAATTATTTCAACAATTTCCTTATTTATGTAACAAAATTTATTATTCTGAGATAGAATCTAAAATACTTTTCGTGGATTGTTGTTAAAATTGTTATTTCTCATCAAAAATTTCATTTAAAATAACCATGTTTTTAATAAAAATCTATAAAAAGTATTTTCGAAACTATCTCAATAATTCTTTCATCTTTTAAGAGTGTAAACGCAAGTGAGTTTTCTCTTCAAGTGTCCCAAAATAAGGGCCAAGTTCGTTAGACAGCTATTTTGGATAAAAATTCAAAAAGTGAACACATTTTGAAAATTTTTGAAAACACTTTTTTGAATATTAAAAAATTCTATGGACGCATATTAATAGTACTTGAAAAGGCGAACAAAATATCCCGACGACTTTTTTTCATAGAAGAAAAATTACATGAGTTATATAGCATTTACAAAGTTCCAAAAAACAAACGAAAATGAACATTTTAAGCCAAACAACGCACGATATAAAAAAAGGCAAGAAAGGGAACTTTTTTGTTTCAATCATGCGGTGCACAGAACCGAGTGTGGAACGCAAGGTTCAAATGAATTTAAAATCAAATATCGAGCGCGAGTGTCTGGATGAGAATGTGTTCCTAAGGTCGATAGAACCTTGAGTAAATAAAGTTCCTTTTCAGTCTGAAATAAAAACAAATTTAACAATCACTTCATATGTAGAGGTTTTGATAATTTTATAATATTTGCAAATAAACTTCTTCTTTTCATCGAAGTCGAACACGAAGTTAAAAAATCTAGAGAAACCGAGCGTAATGCGCGATGTAAATACGCCCGAGCGCGTACATAATCGAGCGCGAAGCGCGAGATCAAAAAGTCGCGCGCCACAGGCGCGCGATGAGAATGTGCCCGCGTGGCGGGCCGATACTTACTATGTAATTGTTATTACAATGTATGATAATTTCATTAGCTTTAATAATTAGTGTAAACTATACTATTATTGCAATTATCTTTTATATACACATTATCATACATTACAAAAGTTGTCGTGTTATTAAACTTTTTACATGATTTATAAGTGCCCTTGTTAAAAATGAACAAAGTAGTTTGTTTATCTGAATAGACAATTACAATTGAATGGAGCTGGCGTTTTTAAAATGACTAACACTTTTTTTTGTTTAATAGAGACAATGCTTGGAACAATACTTGGAAGAGTAATGAACAAAAAAGTTACAGAATATGCAAATTGTCGAAAGGAAGTGTTTAACAAATCGAATATAGACATAATTTGGCTGAATATAATTCGATTATTTCAAGGTCAATTGATTGTATGAGCAAAATTAAAAAAAATTGTTGGCACTTTATATATCTTGGTTTTATCGAACCGGATTCAGTCAAGGGCTTCACAGTCAACTGGTTGAGGTAAGTATAAAAAATAAAAATAAAATTTATAACGAAGGTTACTGCATTGAGACAGGTAAGGAACAAAAAGCCTTTCTTTTCAATTTCCGTTTAATTTGTTCAAAAAGATTTAATTTTCAATTGCTTAAGTTTGTACTTTTCCAATTGAAACTTATTGCAATTTTCTACCCGTTTAAATCGAAATCATTCTATTTTCCATACACTGGAACTTGCATTTCCGTAAACTGGATTTGTGCGTTTCTAGAATTGACGGCCTCCGCATTTTGACGATGTGGAGAGCGCGGGACCAACAGGAAGGCGGTGAGAAGTCAAATGTGACAAACAGCATAAGGGCCGCACTATCAGCCCGTTAGTTGCATCAGGTTGCGTCATGCGTCCAAATCTAACAGAAATCGTTCACGCAGCCCTTTCTGTTTATGTTCGGAGTCCCTGGATTTGTGTCGAAGGCCACTGCGGGCCATGCCCGAAGCCGTGCACAAATGTAGGTTCCAGTGTATTTCCCACTACTGCTACGCTAAGCAAAACATGTGTATGCTCTCTCTCTCTCTGCACTCTCTTACTATGCGATCTCCCCAAAACTCATGATTTCCTCACGAAAAATTTCAAAGTTAATCCATCAAAGTTTCACTTTTGTCGTATGGCCCCACTGCCACACATTGGTTTTTCAACATGAAATTTGAATTTCCATCGATTGCAATTTGTAATTTCACATAATTTATTTCGCTTACAATTATAACTTTCTTCACGATAAATATTAACTCTTCGAATTAATTCGGTGCCTTTCCTTTGATGTCTTGTAACCTCAAGCATAATTAGTAAATACAATGGCGTCCGACAAGGAGCATTTGAGATACTGAATTATTTTTGAATTCCAATTAAAAAATGACCATTATGAAATCGGTGGAACTACTTTTTATACGTTTTACGTGTCATCGCATCGATCGCCTCAGCTGCATTTTTTTTCAGTTAGAATGCAAAAAGAATGCAATATCTCAAATGTTCCTTTTAGGACACCATTGTATTTACTAATTATTTTTTAGGTCAAGTCCGTAGGACTGCCGTCTATTATATTGTGTTTCAAAGCTTAAGGCTCAACAGTTAAAACTGCCTAAGGGCTGGGAAAAATTTAAGTTTGTCCAAGAGTTACATGACATCAAATTTAAGGCACCGAATAAATTTATAGACCTAATAATTTATTCGAAAAGTTTCAAATGTAAACTATGCGATTTTTGAGGCATACGAACTCCAGCTTTTTATTTGAAAATTTTGCAGTTCAAAAGAATCATGTTTTCAATGCGTGAAAATTGTAATTGCAAACTAGAGGCTACAAAGCAATAAAAGAATAATTGCAAACAAGAAATCTCGTTTATCACCTTCTGTGATACATTTAACACAGAAGAAGTGACATAGGTGCGCGAACAAATTTTATTAATTAATTACGCTATTCTGGGAAAAACAGACGTGTTAATAGAACAACATAAATTATTCAGTAACTGGTTATTTAACTCTCAGCTATCATTGCTCTGCTCTAAACTGAGAAATATTTTAAGGATGAAAATAATTATCCAGAGAGCGACCTTATGAATATAAAAAAGTTGATTTCTCATAAGCATTTGCATAATAAAGCAATTTCTTGGAGAAAAAAGTGAATCAAATAAAAATATGAGTAACATATAAAAATAAATTACAATTTATGCAATATTTTGCACGTAGCCAGAAAACGGTTAGAGACCTACTGCTTCTGCACGAGCGACTGACGAGCAGACATAAAAACCGATATAAAAACGCCCCTTTTGAGGGGGGAGGGGGTAAGGGTTTGCACTTTTGAAAAATCGATTTTTTTTTTCGTCTTTTCTTATAGTTAAACATTTCAAGAATATATTCCCAAAATTTGAAGTCGAGCAAAACTCTCGAAGTTATTGACTAGTTAGTCTCCTCTCCTCTAAAACTGTAGCTCCGACAGCTGAGGGCGGTCAGAAAGGCAGCGCGCCTACACTGTATAAAACATTATACAAAATAATATATATACTATATATAGTGCACATTACATATATATACTATATATAGTGTACATTACATATATATATATACTATATGTAGTTTACATTACATATATTATATACATACACTACGTTATAATAAAAAAAAGACGAACGTCAGTTTGTAGTTGTTCGCTTGTTCTCAGTGATTGTATAATTCCGTCAAGATATTTTCTGTTAGAAAATGCCGAGAATATCTAAAGTTTCGAGAGATGACCGAACAGGTATAAGAAATTATTTGACCAGACCGAAAAAAAGGCCTAATCCAAAAAAACAAAATGAGAATAAAGCTAATACGAAGAGCGCATCCTCGAAAAAAATAAAGTTGGATACCAGTGCGAGCGTGCCGGAAAACGTTGAAAAACATTATAGAATAATCGATTTTTTGCTTCTTTCTCAACAATTTCAAGTTTGGTCAAATGTGCTCAGCGTGATGGCTTAATTCAATTCAAAAGTTGCAAAAAAGAAGGGCTTGGATTTCAAATTCAGGTAAAATGTACCAAATGCGATCCACGCTACATACCATCGAGTGAGAAAACTGGTCATCGCTACGAAATCAACACTCGATTTGCTTTCGTAATGCGTACATTAGGTTTGGGTTTAGCAGGCTGCAATAAGTTTTGCGGTCTAATGGACATTGCAAGTAATTTTTTATACAAACCATCTTATTTGGATACTATGGAGTCGATTTGCTCCTACGTCAAAACGACTGCTGAAAAGTTTCTCCTTTCCGCCGCAGACGAAGAAAAACAGAAAACAAATTCAAATTCGAAGTCTGATACTTTAACCGTTTCTGGCGATGGACGTGGCAGAAGCAAGGCTTCAGCTCCTTGTTTGGCGTCACTTCCTTGATTGGTTATTGGACTGGAAAAGTTATCGATATTTTCATAAGTAGTTTGCATTGTCAGCTTTGCAAATTATGGGAAAGAAAGTTGAATACTGCTGAATTTAAAGAGTGGCACCAAAAACACGATGATAATGGTGAATGTCAAGCCAATCACACCGGACCATCAGGTAACATGGAAGTAGGCGCAGTCATCGAAATGTTTTGCCGTTCAGAGGAAAAGTATGGAGCAAAGATCAGCAACTATGTCGGAGACGGCGATAGCAAAACTTACGGCAATCTAGTACAAGCGAATCCTTACGGTGAAAATTTCACTATAAATAAGAAACAATGTGTAGGTCACGTGCAAAAGAGAATGGGAAGACGTCTACGTGATCTGGTAAAAAATACTTCTGAAGATAAAGTTGTGAAAACAGGAAAAAATGCAGGTAGAACATGGCAAAGTAAATTACTCGGCGGCAAAGGAAAACTCACCGGAAAAGTCATCGATAATTTGAGTCGATACTACGGAGCAGCAATTAGGTATAATTGTGATTCGGTACAAAAAATGAAAAATGCCATCTGGGCAACGTACTACCACCAGCAGTCGACAGACAATAACCCTCAACACGACAAATGCCCAGGCGGCGATTTCGTGGTGTCCGTCTCAAAAAGCTCTGGCCACAACAGGAGTGGAAAATTTTAAACACAATTACACTCCACTTCCAGAAGATGTTATACAAGCGATCAAACCGATTTACGAAGATCTAAGTAAGGACGAACTTCTGGAAAGGTGTCTTGGAGGTTTTACCCAAAATTCCAACGAAAGTTTGAACCAGCTAATTTGGAGGATTGCGCCGAAAAAATTATCTGGCAGCAGAAAAATTGTTGAATTTGCATCCTACGTAGCTGCATGTACTTTCAACGAAGGTGCTGGTGCTTTTCCCACCTTTCTGTCAGATATGAACGTCAGCGTTGGGCCGAGCGCTCATGAATATGCAAGATTGGCGGACGGCTGTCGCATCAACAGGGCCTTGGTACAAGCTCAGCAGCAGAGCAAAGAAGCCAAAATCAGGCGAAGACTTGAGAAAAAAGAAGCTGAAGACATCGAAGCTGCTGCAGGGAGCCTTCTCTATGGAGCTGGAATCGATGATTCAGTGTAAGTTGAAAAAAAAAACATTTTTTCACTTTTTTAGGTATTTAAACTTTAAACGCATTTTTCTCAAAACCACTTTTCAAAAGTCCGTGATCACTGCCATTTGAAAACTACATTATAGATTCATTTCAAATTTGGTACACACTTTCTACATATAAAATACCTCCCCCCAACGTTCAGTTTTAGAAATTTTGTTTACATTAAGGGGCTTTTCTACTAACAAAATGGCGGAATTTTTCGTAAAAAATATCAGTTTTCACTTCAAATGACCACCACAAATTTTTTAATGAAAAAAATAATAATCAGAGAACGTTGGGGGTAGGTTTTAATGCTACTTGAACTGAATTTTAATGGATTTCGATTTCAGATTATTTTCGGCTGAGATACAGTGATCACCGCAAATCGTGTATTTCTAAAGACGTTCTTGGAAGAGCTCCGTCACCGGCTTGTTTGTCGATATATTGGCATAAAAAAATTTCACAATGTTGTTGAAACTATACTCAATAATGTACAAAAGGTTTTAATGAATTTGCTTAATCCATATTTATAAAAAAAATTCACAAAACATGTGTTTTTTTTCACGCTAAAACCCTTACCCCCCCCCC
>CAKNXH010060965.1:376999-400401 GCA_932178445.1 Andricus quercusramuli
CCCCCCCCCCCCCCCCCCCCTTGAGGCTTTAAGGATTATTTATTTTCGAGAAAAATATATTTTAAATCCCTAAGCAAATTTACAACATTTTATACGCATAATAAGCTGAACAAAACAATGATTGGTTTGAGTTAAGATAAGCTTATGAAAATTTAAGTAAATATTTCATAAAACTTAATTTAAATTGGCTAAACTTAACAAGTTAAGCTAGCATGAAAACGTAACATAACTTAATTTGTACAAGCATATCTATCTAACAACAAATAATATTATATTTTCATCCTACTTTGTAAATTAAAAATTTGTAAGGTCTTATTCAAGTGTTACTCAACAGCTTTCATGCTTTAATAGGCTTCTAAGCTATAACACTCAAGTATTCGAGCTAATACGTTTTTAAGCTAATTCATGTTTTGAAATTGATCACATTTTTCAAGATGAAAATGAATTGAGTAGTCAATCTAAATGAATTTTCAAGAAAAACATGTACGTGCTGTAACAAGTGAAATTATCACATCAATATTATTCATAACTTAAGAAAGATATGAGATACAAGGAAGA
Organism: Andricus quercusramuli; assembly: GCA_932178445.1. NCBI lineage: Eukaryota > Metazoa > Arthropoda > Insecta > Hymenoptera > Cynipidae > Andricus > Andricus quercusramuli. The sequence continues at coordinate 377,558 of CAKNXH010060965.1, forward strand.
GGAAGACATTGTTGGAGTATTTTATTCTATATGCAATGAGGGAGATACGAACTTCATATTATTCAGGGCCGCATAATAACTACAGATTCAAACTTCTAAGCAGAATCAGGTTTTTAGGCAGACTCAAGTTTTTAAGCTGACTCTAGTTTTTAAGTTCCTGAACTAACTCGAGTTTTTCGACTGACTCAAGTTTTGCAGAAAATTAAGGTTTTTATGCTTACTCAAGCTTTTAAGTTAATTGAAGATTTGATGCTAACTGAAGTTTTTCAATTAACTCAAAATTTTAAACCGACTCCAGTTTTTGAGCAGACTCCAGTTTTGCAGAAAACACCAATTTTAAACTAACTCAAGTTTTCAAACTAACTCAAGCTTTCAACTAACTCAAGTTTTTAAGCTGGTTATAGTTCTTAAGCAGAATCAAGTTTTGCAGAAATTTCACGTTTTTGAACTAACTTAAGCTTTTAATAGTATATTATGCGCCGAGGTGCATAATGAGGGTCTTTACGCGACAAGCGGCAATGCTCGCAGGACGATCGAAGCCGAGGCAAAGCCGAGGCGAGATAAGTCCTGCGAGCATTGTAAGTGAGTCGCGTGAAGTCCCGAATTGTGCTCATTGGCGCATATATTATTTTATATGTCGACGGTGCATTTACAAGTTTTGTTGTGAAAGCGTACAGTATCGTAATGTTGTACATTACGATACAGCGGAGTGTAATGTGAAGACTGATCTTCCGCTGTATCGTAATGTACAACATTACGATACTCTACGCTGTCGCATAAAAACGCGTTAATGCACCGGAGTCACATAAATTAATTAAAGTTTTCATGCTAACGAAAGTTTTTCAAAACACTCAAAATTTTAAACTCACTCCAGTTTTTAATCAGACTCAAGTTTTGCAGAAAACATAAGGATTTAAAGTAAATCAAGTTTTTAAGCTGACTCTAGTTTTTAAGCAGATTTAACTTTCTGATCTAAATCCAGATCTTGAACTAACTTGAGTTTTTCGACTAACTCAAGTTTTTAAGCTGGGTAATGTTTTGCAGAAAATTCTAGTTTTTAATCGACCTCAAGTTTTTAGGCTGAATCTACTTTTTAAACAGACTTGAGTTTTTGAGCTAAATCCAGATCTTGAACTAACTCGAGTTTTTTTACTAACTCAAGTTTTTAAGCTGAATCTAGTTCAATAGTTTTTAGGCAGACTTAAGTTTCGCAGAAAATTCAAAAATTTTAAATAATGAAGGTTTTTAAGCTAACTCATCTTGTAAAACAGACTCAGGTTTTGAAAGAAACTCAAGTCTTAAACTGAAACAAGTTTTAGAACTAACTCAAGTTTTTGAACTAATTTTAGTTATTAAACTAACTCAAATGTTTCAGCTAATTAAAGTTTTTAAACTAACTCAAGTTTTTAAGCAGGCTGAAGTTCTGAACTAACACAAGTTTTTAAGCTAACATTCTGAGGCTGCGAGTAAATCTCTAAGATCTCTGAGCTTCATCATGAGAAATGCCTTGAAATTTGGGAATCCCCTTACACTTCAAATTTTGTACTTTTCGCTCATTCGACCACACTACATATATCATCTGGTCACCACAACACTTCGTACATAAAATGAGACTGGAACGGGTTCAAAACCGTTTCCTTCGTTTTGCGGCTAGGCAAATGGCTATGCACATGGTCAAACGAGACCATGATTACGATGGAATAAGAGCTCTACTTAATATTCCGAAACTAGCCTCTAGGTTCTCAACCGCTGACCTTTGTTCTTTGCACTGTATTGTCAACAATAATATAAACGATTTTATCTGAAATTAAGTCTATTGTACCAACAAAGTCTCTGCGTAAAAAGAAACCTTTATTTTACTGCCGTACAAGGTAAAAAGATACATAAGTGACATTGCGGTTTAGGGTTATTCTCTTAAACTTGGCAATGGAAGAGTCGACCTAAGCGACAATGTCACTTATGTATCTTTTTAGTTTGTACGGCAGTTTACCTGAATAAACACCGTACAAATTACAGGGCGAATTTCTTGCTCTCCAGAATTTGTTGTAAGGCCAATTCTTTTATAAAAAATCGTAACAACCAGCTCGAATTTTTTAACTCAACAACGTATTAGTTCAGAATCTTGGCACGTAAGATGATTTATAACCGCGGCGGTAAAAACCTTTCGAATTGTACATACTCAGATTTAAAAATTATCTTTACTTAATAAGTTTCTGTGTGCCAAAGGGCTTTGCCCGTTCAATAATTAAAAATAAATAAAAACTCATATTTTTAAACTAACTTAAGTTTTCCAACTAACTTATAAGTTTTTAAACTAACTCTAATTTATAGATAATTCAATTTTTTAAGTAGACATAAGTTTTCAAGAAAACTCATGTTTTTAACTAATTTTTTAAGCTTATTGTACTTTTTAAGCAGATTTAAGATTCTGAACTAACTCAAGTTTTTGAACTAGCTCAGGTTGTTAAACTAACTTGAGTTTTTGAACTACTTCAAAAATTTAAATTAATTTGAGTTTTTAAAACAAACATAAGATATTATGCTAACTCAAATTTTTAAAACAATTACAGTTTTTAAACAGACTTAAATTTTGCAGAAAATTCAAGCTTTTAAGTTAATTAAAATTTTTAAGCAAACTCAAGTTTTTAAACTAACTCAAATTTTCAAACTAACATAAGTTTTTAAACTAACTGAAGTCATTAAGTTTTTAAGCACACTCTAGTTTTTAAAAATCTTAAGTGTATTTAGAAAAATTTTGGTTTTAAACAGACTGAAGTTTGTCAGAAAACACAATTGTTAAAAGTATATGTAAGTTAGTTAACAATGAGTATTCATAAGTCTAAAAAAATCACGTGCATACTAAAAGGTTGAACCCGACTTTTTAAACAGACTTGTATTTGAAAGCAAACTCAAATTTTGAGCTAACTGAAGTTTTTGAACAGACTCTAGGTTTCAAGCAGACTCAAGTTTTTAAGCGAAAAAGCTAATTAAAGTTTTCAAGATAACTTTGGCATAACTTTGGCTTAACATTGAGGTGAGCATAATTTAATGAATCCAAAAATGGAGAAAATAATTCTTATTCGACAAACTATTTTTTTGCTTCCATCAGACGTGATATGATTTATCGTGAAATAATAACAATTAAGAGTGTAGTAAACATTTTTTATTCGCCTGCATATGCATATAAGTAGCAATACAGAAAAAAAATATCTATAACGCCAAGAGGCCTTGTACAGTGCGTCGTGATTTGTTTGAAGATACACTCTTTTTCCTTCTTGGTTTACGAAATAGTACATTTCGTGACTAGTTTGAACTGACAGTCTTTTTCAAAGGAGCGCAATGTTTTTGTAATGAGTTGTAGGTGAGGGCGACTGCGGCGCCCTCACCTACAACTCGTTACAAAAACATTGCGCTTGGCAAAAAAAGCCATCAGTTTACAGGAGTCACAAACGATACTTTTCGGAACAAAATCATAAATGGCATGATTTCATTGTCTCCATGGAAAAATGCAGAATCACGCTTTGAGTCGGTGAAGGTACGCACGAGCTCTACTGCATTTTTGTTCTAACGAGCGTGAATGAGACAACAAAGTATAATGTGTGAGACGATAGGAACACGCTACACTCTTCCTTAGAACCATCGACTCACTAATCCGCTATGAATTTCTCTTTCTATCTTTGTCAACCATGGTCCCTCTCTAGCGTGACGAAAATACGGAGACACATACAAATCGAGCTCTTTTTTAAACTCTATGTCACGCCATGCTTACTGAACCCTATTTTGTAGTCTCATCCAACGCACCGCCAGACACCGCTAAAAACGCGCACTTTTGCGTTTGTCGATGGAGGCATGAAAACACGCCATTTTTATAATTGTATTCTGAAAAATACATTCGCGCCTATAGGTATAGAGTATTCAAAGTATGTTGGCAGCGCCATCAGAATTATATTTACGACATTATTTTTCAAATTACAATTATACGATATAAAAGATAGGAACCAAAGGGTACTTTTTGAAATGCCTATAGGGTACTTTTTTCGCGCTCAAAGAATAACAAATTCAGAATAAATTCATAAGACTTCAAAGCAATTCAAGTTAAATTCCAAACAATTCAAATGAATTGGAAGCAATTTAAAAATGTATAAAAAAAACTTAATTGAATTTTGTAAAATTGAAATGAGCTTAGAAAAATTCAAGGTAATTGAAGAGAATTTGATGAAATGCCTACGAATTAAAGGTGAGGTTAAAAGACTTAAGGATCAATTGAATTGAAACTTCAAAAAATTGTTAAAATCCGTTGAATTCAATAGAATTTAGTGAATTTAAAAGAGTTAATGACAATTAAAAAAATCAAGATGATCCCAAAAAATTAAATAATTCAGGGTGATTAAAAAAAAATTCAAATCTTTGAAATTCTACTAATTTCTAGCCAAACAAGTGACTTATGACTAAAAAACAATTCTAGAGAATTCAAATGAATTGGAAAATTCTTTAAAATCGAAAAAATCTATTCATTTAAGTAAAAGAAGGTGAATTGTGAGGAATTTATGGGAAATGAGAAGAATTCGATGAAATTTATAAAAAGTCCAGCTAAATTCAAAAAGCAATCAAGTGAATTGAAAACAGTTTCAAAAAAGGAAAAATGCATTGAATTAAATTTGAGATGAGTTGTAAAACAATTAAAGAGAATTTAAAACAAGAAAAGGACAGGAGTAAAATGAACGCGATCGGCATGAAACCTCTGCGCTTAATATGCGGGAAAACACTGATGGACAAAGTACGAAACGAGACAATCCTCAAAGAATGTGGTACAGGAGAGACACAAGTTGACATATATGAGAAAGAAATCAGCTAATGTGGTTCGGATATCTTGAAAGAATGAAAGATGAACGACTGACCAAGCAGGTGTATAAAGGTAAAGTAAATGGCAGAATGCCCAGAGGTGGACCGCCGAAAGAATGGTTGGAATCTGTGAATGAGACACTAATCCGAAGAGACATAAGAAGCCATATAAACACAAGAGCCTGCATGGAAAAATGCATGGACGTGAAGGAAGCTAGAGTAGTATGCTATACTAATGATTCTAATAGGCCCAAGTGGGGAACCACACATAGCAATTTTGTGAGGCTCTTCATTTGGGGTGATCGCTAGAGAGATTGATCAGCAACCTGGAAGTTTTTTGAGAATAGGGGGAATAAGGGGGATTTCAAGAAAAAAGGGGAAACTAAAAAAAGCGGAAGACTGTGCACCCCGTTCTTTTGACTGAGCTGAGATGCTGGAAGTCGAGTCCGCAAATAGAGGCACTGACAAACCGAGAGTTTTGTGCACTGTTCATCCATGAGGAAGTAATGTTCAGCAATGCCGGTGAAGGCCATCGTGCAAATATTTTTACCTTGACCTTTCAATAAGTAGAACAGATTTATAAACAAAAGTTTTTCCTGATCCTCCTGGTCCGTCCATGTAAAAACATTTACCGAAAGTATGACATCCTTCTGCAATTCGGAGAATCAAATCGACAATTTCTTTCTGTTTGACATTAAGTTTATCGTATTGGTTGTGTCCAATCGATATTTCTTGCAAAAGTTGCTCGTGCTCTTCTTCGAATTCTGTTGTTATTTGCACCATTTCGGGAAATATCGATAGATCCCAATCCTTTTTCTCTAACATCTCTTTTATTTGAGAATAAGCTCTCATTGTGGCTGCTGAATGCCCGAATCGTCTGATATAATCTTCTGATGAAGCGATTTTGAATACCTATTTTGAATTGCGCGCCAACTGCAGCCAACCAGCGCGCGGCCCCCAACATCAGGTATTTTCACTTCATAGTCAGCTAACTTCACTTCGTTAACTGCTGAGGGGAAAACAATAATGGGTCAAATGCATGGAATTCGCTCCATTTTTGCCCTATTTTGTTAATATCTTCGTAAAAACTAATTTTTAATAGATAAATCTATTTGGAAAATAGTTTTTATTTTTTAAGAACTATGCAATGAAATAATAGAATGATAATAATTATTATTCAATACGAAGATATTACAAAAATAAAGTTTTGTCCCATGCATTTGATCCATCGTTTTCCCCTCAACACTCAACGAAGTGAAGTTAGCTGATAGTTGAAGTGAAAATACCTAATTGGCATCACTGCGGACACAGCACACACGCGCGCGAGCACCTTCTATCTCTCTTTCTCTCTCTCTTCTTGTGAATCATAATTAAATTATTGTATTTTCTTTTTCGTATAATTAAATAAAGTTAATCTGACTAGTGTAAATTAATTTTCGTATAAAATTCTATTATGTCAAGATAGTAATGGTTCCAGTCATTTTATTTTATTTAATGATAGTTTTCTTCTCATTTCGTATTTTCAAATTTCGCGGACTTTTACATTGCTATATTCAATTCTTGCCAACGGCGATACTACGCTGAAAACACCAGTTCTCGTAAGATCACTGAAGTTAAGCAGTGTTGGGCGCGGTTAGTACTTGGATGGGTGACCGTTCGGGAATACTGCGTGCTGTTGGCCCGTCTAGGGTGTGGTGGGCCCACACTGGTAGTAAATATCCACCTAGAAACACTACCCGAATCGGGTAGTGAGGCAATGAACTTTCGAGTTCGAACTGCTTTCAATTTTTTTTTTATATTCAATTCTTAGAGTCAACCAATAAGAGTGCAGTAAAAGATCTAACGTTAGCTCACTTCTCTCGTTCACATCGATTTTATTGATATTGATAGCTTCAATCTTCGGAACCATGGAAAATATCTCACTTGTCGTGAATAAATTCTATGAAATCTACTAAAATAGTATAAAATCCCGTGAAATTCTATGATGAGATTTCTTAAAATCCTGAAAAATGTATTAAAATATAGTGAGAGCTTTAAAATCCCTTAAAACCATTGCAATCCTCGGAAATATTATAAAATCTTGTGAAATCTTTTAAAATATCTTAAAATCTTACAGGTCCTGAAAAATCGTTCCATACATCTTCCGAAATGCTAGAAAATTCTTCATCCTAAAATAGTCCAAACGCTTTGAAATTGTCAAGTTTTATTGCTTGAAAGCCACTTTCAATTATAATTACGATTTTTTATTATACATTTTATAGATTATTTTATTTTTATTTTTCGCCTATTTAGATCTCACCTACCCGTTTGAAAGAAACCATCAGGCGGCGCCACGTGCGTTTCACCAGAGATACTTGGGAGCTCTATAGCTCGGTTCAAATCTGAATATAGTTAAAATTAACTGCTTCATACAATAGTGAAGTTCATAAATAATTTTTTATAGTCAACCTCTGGTAATAAAATGCTTTCTCATTAAAATTCGATTCATCGCGACATTCTCCTTCCTGGTTCTTTGCAGAGTCGACGTTTTTTATCGCTCGGATCTCTTGGCAAAACGTGTATATAATGCAAGGTCGAGCTTTGAGTTATTGTTGCTTGTGTCTACGCTCGATTTATGCAAGACGTAGGTACTGATTTGAGTTCGATGATCTCCCGACGTCTGGTAAAACGCCACTCAATCTCTCATCTCGACAGTAATTAAATGTCACGCATTTATGTAATGAGAGGCTATACTGCAGCCATTGTTGAATGATAATTCAGAACATAAATCCACTTTTTTCTCGAATACGTTTAATCAGTGCCGGATTAAGAAAGTAGGCCAAGGTAGGCCATGGCCTAGGGGCCCCGAGGATTTGAAGGACCCCTCAAACTTTTGTAACTTTTCCTTTAAAAAAAGAGGTCAATTGAAATTCAAAATTATACTATTGGATACGAGATAAATTTGAATTTTATGAAGAGGAATGAAAAAGATTAACTCAGTGCGCAGAATATATAGAAGAGAATCAATGACTTAGAAAGCGAAAACTACATCCTAACGAATCCAATAACAATGAAACTGTGTTTACTCTTAGAGAAGACATGAAAGTAAACATATTTTCCATTATTATTGACAATCCTGGATTCCTGGAGCTGAGTTGTTGATACGAAGTAATGCCTACAAAGAGATCGACAGTCGTTTACGCTTCATAACTCAATTAGAAACACTTTCGGATAACGAAATTAGAGAAAATGATAGCGAACTAGTTAAAATGTATAGTAACGACTTAGATAATTAATTCGTCGAAGAGTGTACCCATTTTAAGTCGTACCTTCAGGTTATAAAATTGAATATGAATATTCGACGAGTATGATTCTACAGATCATTATGAAGAAATGTGTAATGATTTTTTATTATTATTATTATACCATTAAGCCTTTTCCCTTCCGGGGTAGGCGTGACTTGTTCGGTTGGAAAGTAGTGAAATAGGTATATAGGTATGAGGTTGATCGGTATATGGGTATAGGGTGGATGGGTATGTAGGTGTTATGTATAGATGTTTTAGATTGATCTGGAGTTCTCGTGTTATTTATATAAATGACACGTTCACTCCGCAACACTGCTCCGACCCAGGTTGCTGATCAATCTCTCTAGCGATCACCCCAAGTGAGGAGCCTCACAAAATTATTATGTATGGTTCCCCACCTAGGCCCATTAGTATCCAAGGTCTTTGTTTCAGGCATCATTCACTCTATTGTCACTCTGTTTATAAACTATTTGTCGCCACATATTTCTGTCCTGGCATACTACTCTAGCTTCACTCACGTCCATACATTTTTTCATGCAGGCTCTTGTATTTCTATGGCTTCTTATGTCTCTTCGCATTAGTGTCTCATTCACAGATTCTAACCATTCTTTCGGCGGTCTACCTCTGAGCATTTTGCCATTTACTTTACCTTTATACACTTGCTTGGTCAGTCGTTCATCTTTCGTTCTTGCAAGATGTCCGAACCACCTTAGCTGATTTCTTTCCTATATGCCAACTAGTGTCTCTCCTGTACCACATTCTTCGAGAATTGTCTCGTTTCGGACTTTCTCCATCAGTGTTTTCCCGCATATTATGCGCAGAGGTTTCATGCCGATCGCGTTGATTTTACTCCTGTCTTTTTCTTGACAGGTCCATGTCTCGCTACCGTATAGTACAGTCGGTACGAAAATAGAGTTATGTATGGCCATTTTAGCTTTTTTTGATATGTTTTTATTTGTGAGGATGGACCTTGCTCTACCGATAACCTGCTTACCCTTATTTATTCGCCTATCTAATTCCCCATCTATTTTTCCGTCGTTAGTGAATAGACTACCTAGATATACGTACTTGTCAACTTGTTCTAATTTCTCATCATTTAGAACTATGTTGCATATTGTTTTCTCACTTTTTCCCTCAAACACCATGACTTTCGTTTTATTCACGTTAATTTTGAGGTCCATGTTCTTCATGCTTGTATTAAGTTTATTCAACATTCTTTGCAAGTCTTCGACTGATTCTGCCATAACAATCTTGTCATCCGCGAAAGCCAACCCACGTACCTTGACGGTTTCGAGATCTACACCTTTTTCGTCGAAGAGGGCAGTTCTAATACACTTATCCATGAATATGATAAAAAGCCACGAGGACATAACGCATCCTTGTTTCACGCCTTGCATGATCTATCCTAATCTGGAAACAGCACTTGGCATTGATCTGTGAATTTTATTCACCCATGCCTCCGGAGAGCGATCTTTTTCATTATTAGAGTGAAAAATTACCTGGGAAATTCATTGAGTGACGAACACCTATATCCGCAATATCTTTCTTCGTAGCGAACGCAGACCTCGTAAATTCGATTAATTACGAAGTAATTATGAAAATATTCGCACAAATCAAGGCTGGAAAATGCATTTGAAGTAGGATATTGTTTGTGAATATTGTAAATTGAAATGTATAATAAAGACATATATTGTAAGCTATAGTTCTTTGTTTCATACTTTTTTTTCTTAAAATTTTCTTAAAATTTGTTTGAAAATTATAGGGAGGGGGGGGGCACAAAAAGTAATGCTTTTATAATCTGCGTTTAATCGTTGAGTGCTCGAAAGAGGCATTCATTAATCATCAATTTTCACCCTAATCTGACAAACGTGATTACAAGATCGAACTCTCTAAACCCTAATTAGTAGGAAACTACGAATTTGTAGCAGTTTTCTACTAATTCAAATAGCGCCGATTCGTTTACTGCTAATTAGTACAAATCTACTAATTCAATGCATTTATATTCTGAAATATATAAATACCAGATCAACCTCAGAAATATTGTCCATTGTTTTCGATGAGCTTGCGCCACAACGGATTCCATCGCGAAAGAAACTTGGAGTCTTCGAGCCGATAAAACCATCGACGATTTTTCAAACATCGTCCAGAGTTTGGGATCGCCTATCTACCAAAGCATGTTGCATTGACTGGAACAGGTGATAACGGATGGGGCCAAGTCTCGTGAATATGCCGCGTGTTGGAGAACCTCCCAGCCCAACTTTGAAGTGGTATGAAGTCGGGCGAGTGACATGAGGTCGAGCGTTGCCATGGAGCAGCATAACTTTTCGGCTTCCTTGCACAGTAAATAGCCTTTTCTCATGAAGTACCTCGTTCAGTTTGATTAATTGTCGGCTGTAACGTTCTGAAGTAACTGATTGACCTGTTTCCAAACGCTCATAATAGAGTACACCCTTCATATCTCAAAGCCATTTACTGGACAAGGAAGACGAAAAGTTATGCTTCTCCATGACAACGCTCGACCTCATGTTGCTCGCGCGACTGAGCAAACCATTTCAAACTTGGACTGGAGAGTTCTCCAGCACAAGGCATATTCACCAGGCTTGGCCCTTTCCGATTATTACCTGTCCCAGTCAATGCAACACACTTTGGTAGATAGGCGATCCCAAACTCTGGACGATGTTCGAAAATTCATCGAAGAATTTATCGGCTCGAAGACTCTAACAATAAGTTTCTTTTGCGATGGCATCCGTATGTTACCTGATAGATCGCGCAAGGTCATCGTAAACAATGGACAATATTTCGAGGATTGATCTGATATTTATACATTTTATATTATGAAATATTTTTGTTCGAAAAAAGGTAAAAATTAAGTTATACGCCTAATACTGAATGAATAATTCACATGAAAACTAAAAAAGCTAAAACTTTTTGCCTGGGGGAAAAAAGATGCGCAATGAAATTCTACATCTAGATATAGTCTTTAAAAATTGAAATACGAAAATGTTTCAAACAGCTTCCAGGGGTCTTCCCACTCTCCGCCAAATAATTTTATGTGCCCTGATTCGATCCGGCAGCTCAATTGGTAAGTGTATTGCTAGTAACTACTTCAAACGGAAGTTTCTAATAAATTTAAAAACTGATTTCACAATTGAGAGAACTTTATTGAAATAAAATGAAGCATTATTAAATACATGGAAAAAAGGCAAGAAATGTGATAATTGTACGAATGATACATCAAACTACATACTTGAAGTTGTAGGTTTTCGATATTTTTATATTATTTTTAATTTGTCCAAAATGAAAGGCACATAAATATTCCTTAGAATCAAGTCTAGTCCAGTGATTCTGGAGTACGTTCGCCAATTTCTGCACACTGTAAGCCTCAAAGATGGTCAACTTTTTTGAGAATACATTTTAAACCTAACTTTTTTCAAGCATACTTTCCCAGTTCCGATTAAACTATTCACTTATTCTTTAATATTAAACTTAAACTTACCCATTTCAAAGAAACTAAAGATACACTACAAATAAATAATATCATTGGCCAAAATCATTTACCTTGTAATAAATTGAAGTCAGAATCCACTTATTCACAAATGAAAAATCGCGACGGGAGCTGGGTCACGGTTTCGTGGCAGCAGCCGTGCATTTACTTTCAGTGGTATACTCAAAATAAATTTGAGCTTATATTTGAAGGGTTTTTTTCGCAAAACCATGATGTCATGATGCAGTGTCACTTTTTTAAAGCACATTTTATTGGTTCCGACATTTTTTAAACTTCCATCACACATTTTTTAAGCAAAATTTTAATTTTTAGATTGCTTGAAAAAATGAGATACGTAAAAACTAATAGTGCCATTCGATTCAACAATTGAAATTTTTTTTTTTTAATATTTAATAGTTTTTGTCATAGTTTCACAGAGATTTTACGAGACAACAATTTCTTTTTACTTTTTTCAAATTACAAAAACAATTTTTTTTAAACTCAGGAAATTATATTGGCCAGGGAAAAGTCAGGGATTTGGAAGACTGGCAAAAGTCGGGTAATTTCTATAACTTTGAATAACTGCCAAGCAGAATAAATTTTAAAATTTTTTAATTTTTCATTTGAATTTGCAATAATTGTTTCATTTCTTTCATAAAAGATTCTTCTTTAGAAATATTAAAAGTTTACGATTCTGGTTTCTGAATAATAATGTTCTGGGGAAATGAAAAATTGGTCAGGGAAAAAATAGGAAATTTTCAAAATGAAATTTTGTGGTGACCCTGATATAATATTCATGTTAGGAATTTATTTGCTTTGTAATCATATTACATTTTTTTTGCATTTGCTTCCTCCTGAAGATTATCTTCATAAATATACATTTTATTATTTGTTTGAAAGTTTAACAATTTTTTTAAGAAGTCATCCTTTTTACTTGAAAATTTAACTGCTTTGTTGAAAATTCGTCTTTCAGGGTTAAAAGTTCAAGTATCCTCGTAGAAAATTTACTTCTTGCTTAAACATCATATTTGCTGTTGAAAAGTCAAACTAAAATCTTTTTTGGATGAAAATTCAACTATTTTTTTTTTAATTTGTCTTTTTTATTTAAAAACTCAACTATTTCGTCGAAAATTTACTTTTTGTTAAAAACTTGTATTTTGATGTTGAAAAGCCAAACTGAAATCTTTCTGGATAAAAATTCCACTATTTTTTTAAAAATTTGTCTTTTTGATCTGAAAATTCATCTGTTTCAGTGGAAATTGCACTTTTCTTAGATAAAAATGCAACTGTTTGGTTAAAAATTATTCTTCTTCGCTTCAGGATTCAACTATTTTGTTTTAAAATCTTGGTTGAACCACTTTGTTAAGAAATATTTTCTTTTGATATTCATATTTTTAGGTGAGAATTAAATTTCCGTACAGAGAAGTTGTCTTTTATCTTGAAGGTTTAAAAATTCAGGTAAACATTTTCCATGACTGAAAAAAACATTCTTTATTGAAAATTTGTATTTTTGGTATAAAAATTATGATCTTTTTCAATGAAATTTCATCTTTTTTCGTTGAAATATGAACTATTAGACTGTTTTGTTGGGAATTTATCTTTTTAAGTTGAAAATTTAAGTATTTTGTTGAAAATTCAAATATTTTGTTAAAAAGTCACCTTTTATGGTAGAAAAGTAATTTTAGTTGTTGAAAATAAATAAATAAATTTGAATATTTTAATTTTGTACCTGAAATAATGTTTTATTTCGTTCATAAAATATCCTGTGTTAAAAATATTACAAGACCAATTATGTCAATGAAAAATCAGGCAATTTTTTAAATGAACTTTTCACCTTGCAAAGCATGTATTATCTTAAATACAAAAATTTTCCATTAGTTTCAAGTCCCATATCTTAGGGCCTATAATCCGTTACGTATTTTAAGTGCAGCCCCTAACAACTGGGTTATCCACTAATTTTTGTTTTTGTTTACTTGTGCATATTAAAGCTCCAAAATCACTAATAAAATCAGTATTGTGTACAAAATTACGAATTGATATTTAAAAAATTATAAGCTTGTACGTTAGTGATTAATTATTTGGATTGTTTTTATCGAACTGACAATGTTTTTCTTTCCGCTTTGAAGGCGTGTGCCGTCAAACTATAAGGCAAACTATAACTGAAGGCAAACAACATTTTTGTGAATGACCCTATTTCAGCCAGCGTGAAAAACGTAAGTTAACCTTAGAAAACCTTGAGACAATTAAAACCTGAGGCAATTTGATAACTTAGAATTAGGTTTAGATAGCTTATCTTAAAAACTAACCTACGTTTGTCTGAAGTGTGAGATTTAATCTCGGAAAGCATTTACGGTATTACTATTAAACAAATATCCTTAGAACTTTTTTTTTCAATTTCTACCAAATATGACTAAATTTTTTCTAATAAGGAGGAAAATTCATACAAGGAAAAATTTCTATCTCGTTAATTATAACGTCGAAGCTTTTGAGGAAGACTAAATTATGTGTGGTATTGGTGACACTTGATACCCTCGATGCGCAAAACAATTAAAGTAATTGGTATTAATCGAATGAAAAAAACTGATTTTTTTCTTCCAGATAATTTTTTTCCACTCTGATAACTTGTCCTCACTTAACTTTTTTAATCAAATTTACTGAGTTTCGTTTTCGTCTCTAGAGTTATTTGCTTATTGCCTTATTCATTGATCACAAATTGTAAAACAGATGCAGCATGTGTATATAGTAATTTACAGCGCGATAATACAATCATTATAAGTCAACATACAGTGTGAAAATCCCTCTTAAATATACTCTGATTTTTTTCTAATTATTGTTATGTCTTTTTATTTAAAATTTTTTCTAAATTATTGAAAAAATGTGTTCCTTATTTAAATTTTTTTCATATTGAATAAAATCATTCTGCTTTTCATTTACAGTCACTAGAAAGTGATACGGCCACTGTCTGGTACCGGAAGGTTGGAAAAATTATAACTTTTTAATAAATCTTTAATGTGTCGAAACAAGTTCTTCACTTTGTTTAACTCATCTCTATAAGCAAATCTACAACCGGAGAATTGGAAATTTTTCCTTTGCATTTTATTTTGTAATAAATTAATGTCTATTCGTTGATCGAGTATCAGAAAAATAAAGTTTTATTTGTTCTAGTCTTCTTTTGTCTGTTTTATTTTGCAACAAATAGGTAATTTTAACTCAACTTTACATTTGCAGTGTACAGTGTACTTTATTTTTAGTAATAATATTCTTGTCGTGTGATAAATTTAAATCATGAAGCATTACCAAATTATGAATTACCTTATCTAACTACTTATTACTGATATCGCTGAGAATAAAATCATAACAAGTTTAAAAATCGCTGAATCATGCATTTATTTACAAAAATTGCTCTCAAATCTTTTTAGTCGATTGATAAATGATTAATGATACAAATTATTGAGTCGAAAAAAATTTGAACTGGAGAATTCCAAAACATTTATTTGTTTATAAAAATATAGTAAGATTTGAATGAGAAAAGATTCAAATTAAATAAAAAATGTTAAGCAAATTTCTTTTTCAATTAGCTGATAATATTCAATAGTTGCAGTTGGTATCATTCATAAAAGTTAGTAAACAATATATTGTAGTACATAATTGGTGATGAACAGTGCCAAAAATAAGTAGCGATATTTTTAGATCAACTATTTTGATGTGATAATTGTTATCAATATTCTACCCTCATTCCTGATGCTATTAGTCACTATTAGGTATTTATAGCTCACTGATAGTTGCAATATTAGATTCTTAGTTACATACTTGACTCTTTTTTCCTCAATATTTTCAAACACGTTTATTTCACTATTAGCTATTCGTAGTTACAATTACGAACCTGATAAATTGAGTAGTTAATTCGTATAGGTAAAGCATTTCCTTTTTTGTACGAACTAAGAAACAATTTATCGAACTAGACAAGAGCCATTGAACTATTAGTGTGAAGTATAATAGCTTTTTTTTGATAAACCACTGATAAGCACAATAAACTCTTTGTCTGCATTTCTGCACTTTGACACGGTATTCACATACTTATTGCAAATTTCAAGACAGATTATTCCAGCAGGAAATTAGACTTTCACTAGAGTTTAATTGGAGAAGGGATTCATTAACGTTTGTCACAAGAGTGAACGTGATAGCGCTAATCAAAAATGTTCAAAGCCATTTGGAGGATGATGATTCGATTTGATCTCAATTTATCATGTTTGGGTCGATTTAAGTAGGTTAAATAATTCGGATATGTGACATTGACAGTTGCCGATAATTAATGAGTCTGGAGGTCTAGTGTTATTAGGTTTCGGAGAAAAGCTTTTTTTGTGAAAAGAGCTGATTGTTTTAATAAAAAAAAGGGATAGAGATATGAAAACAAATGGTTGGAAAGCTTATGAAATTCCGCATATAATGAACCCTAGTAAGGATGTTTTTTACTCACGTGAGAAGTTTAAAAAAAATCAAGAATTTTTCGTATTTTGTACCTCGACTTCAACTCGTGGCATGCCCCAGGAAAGTTGTAGCAAAAATCTGAAATTTTTACCGTACAGTCTTCGAAGTCTCAACTTCAATTCAAGCTAATAAAACTAAAAAAATCATCAGGGGTTCCCGAGATATGACTAAAAACATCGAAGTGGATCCGTGTAGAGTTTTAGTCAGCAGACATGCTTGGACATTCATAGTTATACAGGGTGTTTTGTTTAACTTGAGACATCGAACTATGTAAAAAAAAAGTTCATTTTCGAGGGGAAAAGCGACTTTGAGAAAATTTACCCCCCCCCCCCCCCCTCAGGAGGCAGGGGAGGTGGTTTTTTTTTCCAGAATCGAAAAAATTTGTCGAATAAAACTTACGTATTTCATAAAGGAGAATCTGAATCTGTGATAAAAAGTTGGGGTTCCCATTTGAAATTACTAAGTTGCCCCCACTCCTGCCTCCTGGGGGGGGGGGGTTAATTTTTTCAAAGTCGCTTTTGCCCCTCGAAAATAAACAGTTTTTATAACGGAGATTTTTTCATAGGATGCCTTTTTTTTTAGATATTTCGATGTCTCAAGTTAAAGAAAACACCCAGTATACTAGGAACGCATGGAGATTAAAAAAATTTTCTTGGCTTGATTAAGAAATAAGATTTCAGAAATTACCTTCTATAAATGTCATATTTTTGTCACAATTTTCCTAAGCCGTAGCAAGGTTTGAAGTTGAGCCGATTAAAACTCAACACAGATACGCTTGGATATTTTTTGTCAGATCCCGGAAAGTCCGGAAGATTTTTAACATTTTATCGGTTCGAATCGAAGAAACTTCAAAGACTGTGTAGTATACATTGTAGATTTTTGCTTTATTCTCGACTATGTTATCGTGGTTCAAAGTCAGCAATGATTTTTAAAAGTAATCGAGCTTGTCGTCCCGTCAATTTCCGAGATATCTGTCTAATATTATAAACATCTATGCGCAACAATGTGCAACCAGAAATAAGTTTTATAAATTATGATCAAAGATTCAACACTGAATAATTGAATATGGAAAATGCAATTATTGTGCTTAATTATATGTATAACGAGTAAATATTGACAACTATTATTAAACAACGGTGGAAAGTTTCGTGAATAATTTAGTATTTACAAATGAAAAGACTCTTTAGCAACTGTAAAGAATTATTTAAATATTCGGAATAAATTATCAAAGCTATAAAATTGATAAGAATCAAACGAAATTGCAAACTTGGAAAAAATGAGGAACTGAGTTTCATAATTGTTTCATGGTAAGCTAGGTAATTATTATGTTTGCAAACAGTGATACTTACTGTAAAATATACCAATCAGGAAGTGATATGAGCATTGCATACATCTCAATTAAGAGTAACATGTTGATGGGCATTTAAGCTGATTAAGAATGATTTTATGAGAATTCATTGAACAGCTAATGATAAAAACTTTGTAAAGAATTTTCGAACATGTTTATTATTTCGCTTGTTTAATAGTTGCAAGAATTCGCTTTTACTATTTTTTGTCTCTAATAAGTATTTTCATGAACACGAAATAATTCAAATTCTTAAATTTAAGAAACTCACCCTTTTTGAATCCGTCTTTATCAGCATTGGGGTTTCCTCTAAGACACAATTTTTTCGTTAAAAACTATTTGCACAGAAAATTGAAACTTTCTGACCGGTAATCAAGAGGGAAGGTCGAAAAAATCTCGTTGGAGACGACCGATGCGATCTCCGCGAAAGTGAATCACAGTCTGATGAAGTTCGAGTCATGAAGCAGCGTGTATGCTGAGGGGGAGTAAAAGGATCATTAGGCATTCTGGAGTGCATTTTTCCCCATGAATCGCGTCATCGTAAAACTAATCGTATCTAGTTATCGTAAATTATAACTTTTTTCTGTTTAGGGTCACTGGGATTATGAAAACACTTAAGGTGTTAATGCATCGTTTTAAATCTATTTTTATCTATACCTTGTATTTAGTATTTTGAATCTCTAGCACATATTTCAGATAATTGCACTTTTTAAAGAAAACTTCAGAATGCTTATAAAATTTCGCGTTAAATGCCTCCTAATATATACATTTTTGATATATTGAAAAGACACACTTTTTTATGGCCTACAAAGAAAGAACGAGTTCGTTAACCAGCTATTTTGGATGCAAATTCAAAAAGCGAGAACATTTGGAAAATTTTTGAGACCACTTTTTTTGAAGATTTGGAAATCTTATTTACGGTTATGAGTAGCACGCAAGAAGACGAACAAAGTATCCCTTTGACTTTTTCTGATAAAAAAAATTACCGAAGTTATAGCATTTTCAAAATTCCAAAAAACAAACGAAAATGAACATTTTAAGCCGAAAAACGCACGATATGAAAAAAGCCAGGAGGAGAAACAGGTTGATTTTCAACACCCTAAATTATTTTCATAATAACTTTTCGAATTTTTTGAAAACTCAAAAATTCGAATTTTGACCGCACACAAAATAATGAAAAATCAAAAATTCCATTTTGCTGTCAAACCATGCAAGATACGACAAAAGATGAACTCACCAAAATTGTGCATCTAAAAAATATACATAAATTTGTTATTATACCCTTTTTGATATGACGCGTAGTTGTTTTTGTTTTAATCGTGGAGAACAGCATTGAATATAGAAAAATTAAATTTTCAGACGAATAACACAAGCTACGAAAAAAATGATGGAAACAAAATTTGTTCATCCAAAGAAGAGGTACAAGTTTGTTCATGTTTTGATAGGATGCGCAGTTTTTATTTTATCCGTGAAAATGACATTGACAGTAAAAAAATCAAATTTTTGGAAAAACAATGCAAGGTACGAAAACAGATGAATGAACAAAAATTGTGCTTTCAAAAAAGATTTACAAACTTGTAATCAATTTTTGTTTGAAGAATATATTCAAAATAAAAAAATAAACTTTTTTGAAAAACGGCACAAGGTAAAATAACACTTTAACTAATAAAATTTGATGCCTAAATTATATCATTATTTTTTCATCTAAAATCAATTACAAATTTAGTAATTTGTATATGAAGAACATATAACACGAAGCACGAAGTGTGCGATCAATGAATTTCGGAGCGCGAAGAGCGACGACCAAATCGCGCTCAAATTTTTTTGTTTCTATCATACGGTGCACAGAACTGAGCATGGAACGCAAGGTTCAAATGATTTCCAAACCAAATATCGAGCGCGAGTGTCTAGATGAGAATGAAGTTCCTTCTCAGTCTAAATTAAAAACAAAAGAACAATCACTTCATATGTAGAGGTTTTGATAATTTTATAATATTTGCAAATAAACTTTTTCTTTTAATCGAAGTCGAACACGAAGTTAAAAAATCTAGAGGAACCGAACGTAAAGCGCGAGTTAAATACATAATCGAGCGCGAAGCGCGAGATCCTACAGGTGCGCGCCCTAGGCGCGCTCAAACTTGCGAGCAATATTTAACTCTATCGAATTCATAGCTTCGGCATAAAATGTGAGAGAAATGTATGCTTCATTACGAT
Organism: Andricus quercusramuli; assembly: GCA_932178445.1. Classification (NCBI taxonomy): domain Eukaryota; kingdom Metazoa; phylum Arthropoda; class Insecta; order Hymenoptera; family Cynipidae; genus Andricus; species Andricus quercusramuli. Next base: position 397,215 of record CAKNXH010060965.1, read on the forward strand.
GAACTAAACATAGATGCCATTTGACAATTGTTTAAGTAATTTATATAAAGAAATTTGAAGCTTGGATATTCTTCAACGTGAAGGTTAAATTTTTTTCGAATTCAACTAATAATATCTTTTCGATGACTCTTTCCTGTGATAACATACAAATTTACAAGAATTATGAATTGTTTAAACAATTTTCATAAATTACTTTAGAGTTTGGCTATTTTTCAACGAATAGGCTTAGATTTTTTACTGAATCAACTAAGAATGTCGTTTCGATGACTTTTTGCTATGATTATTTACATATTCACAAGCATAAATAATTTTTTGAATAATTTTCATAAGCACATTCAGAGTCTGGCTATTTTTCAATGAAGAGACTCAACGTTTTACGAAATTCAACTAAACACGTTTTTTCGTTGACTCTTCGCTACGATACTTTGAAAATTTGTAGGTATTAGTAATTATTTAAACAATTTTCATAAAAAATTCAGAGTTTGGTTATTTTTCAACAAATAGACTCAATTTTTGTTTACGGAATCGACTAGTAATGTTTTTCCGATGACTCTTTGCTTTGATAATATCCAAATTAATAACAATATTATTTATTTAAAACTTTTTTATAAACAACATAAGTCTTATAGGAAAGAGTCATTGGACGAAAAATTAAGCAATTCCTTTGGAAAATATTCACACTGAATTTGTTTAAAGAAATTGTTTGAAAAATTGCCAAATAGCATTTTTCTTTAATTGTATACCATTAAGCCATTTTCCTTTCGGGGTAGGCGTGACACTACCCGATTCGGGTAGTGTTTCTAGGTGGATATTTTCTTGTAGTAAATAACTGTAAGTGTGGGCTCACCACACCCACGACACGCCAACAGCACGCAGTTAGTAGTATTCCCAAACGGTCACCCATCCAAGTACTAACCGCGCCTAACACTGCTTAACTTCAGTGATCGCGATTGCTCATATTCTATACAAAACTCTGGATTTTCGAAATTTTAATTCTATAAAAAGTAAAAATTAAAAAAACTGAAAACATCCGGGAGATTTTTCAAAATATGAGAATTGCGATTCTTACGAAGAAACTTCATACGCAGAAGGAAAATTTTGTCGTATCTTCTTTCAGTGTTTATTTCCTCGCGAATCCGCTTTAATACATTGACGAAATTAGTCACGTACAAATATTTGTTGAATATAAACAATTATCATTGTTATGAGCAATCTTGTCGAAAAAAAAATAAAAGTTTCTCAGTTTCGTGACGGATCACGATTTTCTTTCCCAAATATCTTAAGCTGTATCAAAAAATATTTTATAAATAAATGAAATTTTTTCCACTTTCCGCGCACAACAAAGAAAGCCGGTAAAGTCCGTGAGGCTAATTTAAAAAGAACAGAGAAAATGAATTTCTATAAATTTCCGGAAACTTTTTTGACTTTTCTAGAATATTCTGGAATTTTCTGCAGCTTTTCCTGAAATATTGTAGAATTTTTTGTAATTTTATAGATTGAACTTCATAATTAAATGATTAGATTATTAACAAAAATGTATGAACATTTATAGAAAATTCTAGAATGTTATCGAATGCTCTAGAATTTTTAAGAAGATTCTAGAATCTTCTAGAATGATGTAATTTTCTGAAAGCTTTTAGAACTTTCCGGAATGCTCCAGCACTGGCTCAGGACTTTCTACAATATTGCTAAATTAATTTTATAGATAATTCGAGAACCTTCCAGAATATTATAAAAATTTTCAGATTTTTTGGGATTTTCTAGGTTATTCTAAAATTCTGGAATATTATAGAAAATTTTGGTATCATCTAAAATATTCTGTAATATTTCAGAATGTTCTAAAAATGTTCAAAATTTTTTTATATTATTCTAGAATTTTGTAATTTTTGGAAATTTCTAGACTTTTTCAGAATATCATGGAATGTTTTAGAATGTACCAGAGTTTCATCCAAAAATCATGCAGAGAAAACAATCTTTCGAAGAAAAATAAATAGGAACAAAAAATATTCAAAGAACTCCAGTTTTGCATTTTACTTAAAAATATATTCCTCTTTAATATAATGAAAATTTAAGTTTCATAAAAACTGAAGGCTGCATATTTTTATTAATAGTAAATTAATTGTTTTCTCCACAGCACCTTTGGGGTCAACAACTCCTTCGATGGCATTGAAACCATTGGCGCAACATATTATATTTTAAAAATATTTTCATAATAATTATCAATAATTATAGTTCACTATACTATACTATACTATACTATACTATACTATACTATACTATACTACACTACACTACACTATATTATACTATACTATAAAAGGACAAAAAATTCAATTTGGTTCATTGATACCAAAAGTTGCGAATAAATGGTTTCTATTTTGTGGTGCTCTATTTATTACGCTGAGGAAACACGCAAATATTTTTAAGTTTCGAACGACCATTTTTCTCTATTTCTTATGGATCCCGAAACATGAGCCATTTTTGCACAAGATCCGCAAGAATCTGTTCGAATAGGATCCGTAAGTACTAGACAATTTTTTTTCAATTTTTTTAGATGAAGTTTATAGAAGTAAGTAACCTTACATGAAAAAAAAAACAATTACGAAAAATGCAATTTTATCGATTTGTTCCTAAAGTTGCCAAAAAAGGTTTTAATTTTTTGATGCTCTTTTTATCAAACTAAGGAAAGACGCACACATTTTCAAGTTTTAAACAAATTTTTTTATATATTTCTTAAGGATCCTGTGTAAACGGATTTTTAGGGACCTTGCGCAAAAATGGCTCATTCATGAGAATATTCAATCCTGATGCTTTTTTGTTATTTTTAAAAGTAATTAGATAATGTTTACGATGCTATCCCAGATAGCACAACAGTTTGCGACAAACTTGCCTCAACCTTGCGATGCAAGGTTCGGAAGCTTGCATCGCAAGGTTCAGGCAATCTTCCAGCAAATAAGAAAATGTCCGCCATGCGGCAATATTGCGAAGCAAGATTGAGGAATATTGCCTGGGAAAGTTGCTGAAAGCTTGATAAACAATATTGAGGGAATATTTTGTGGCAATGTGCTTCGAATATTGCCTGGGAAAGTTGCTGAAAGCTTGATGAACAATATTGAGGGAACATTTTCTGGGAATGTGCCTCGAAGATTGTGCATCATTATTCAGGGAATATTTCCTAAAAATGTTC
>CAKNXH010060965.1:405401-425230 GCA_932178445.1 Andricus quercusramuli
GCCTAAAATATTTAATACATGAAGCTCATCACAATTGAGGCTATGGATCAAATAAGTGGACATAGATTCTTTTGGCTCGAGCGCAATGCCATCTCGCCCTTTTAAAAAATTGGTCTCAATTAATCAGAATCTCAATTATATTGTTTGAAATTCAAGTTAGAACAGAGCACCATTTTCAGTTTATACCTTTTGATATTTCAAACATTCAATTTTCCGCTCTTACTGAATGCTTCAAATGTGAAGGATTTTTTCGACATTATAATAACCACACTGCTATTATTACTTATAATTATTAAGTGTTTTTATATAACTTTCATAAGAACGGGTACAATATATGTGACACTTGTATAAAAAAAATAGGTAAACACATAATCCTGTTGATTGCTCAATAACAATAAATATTGTATCGAAATTTAATTAATTTGTTCTCACTGACCTTTTAATTTACTACATAGAGATAAGAAAAAATTTTGCGAAACCTTCCAAGAACATTTTTAGGAAATATTCCCTGAATAATGATGCACAATCTTCGAGGCACATTCCCAGAAAATGTTCCTTCAATATTGTTCATCAAGCTTTCAGCAACTTTCCCAGGCAATATTCGAAGCACATTGCCACAAAATATTCCCTCAATATTGTTTATTAAGCTTTCAGCATCTTTCCCGGGCAATATTCCCTCAATCTTGCTTCGGAATATTGCCGCATGGCGGACATTTTCTTATTTGCTGGAAGATTGCCTGAACCTTGCGATGCAAGCTTCCGAACCTTGCATCGCAAGGTTGAGGCAAGTTTCTCGCAAACTGTTGTGCTATCTGGGATAGTCAATTTCTAATTCATTGGTATGTTTTTAAAATATTTGTTATTACAAAAAATATACCAAATGATCGAAAATTAACTATAACATCGTGAACATTTATTCCCAGTGGCCGACAAGCCTTTAACATCTAAAAAATTCAGTGATTAGATAATGTCGGCGCTTATAAAATAAATTATCAACAGCGCCCATTTAGGTACATTCAAAATATGGAAGACTTTGTGAGCATTGAAATAATAAAAGAAAATTGACAAAACCCTCAGTATAATTGTCTTGCAATACTTCAAAAACTTCAAAAAATAAAATGATTACATTCAAATAAATATAAATAATTGAAGTAATAAAATGAAATAAGCAATAATGATTCATTTTAAAAACTGTTCACATGTGTAACATTCAGTCAAGTGTTTTATTTAAATTAAATGATGTGATAGTCTTAAACTGAAGGTAAGGTGTTCTCAGCACCTCTATGTTTCTGAAGAAACAGTTCAATACAATAATACCAATTTCTATCTTTCCGAAATTGGTCTTTGGTGCACTAAATAAAAAATATTGGAAAAAAATTATTGGAAAAGAAAATGGATAATGAGAGCAAAGTTGAAGATGCCTAAATGCGCTTCACGGAAGTTTGGAAGGAGAAAAAAATAAATTCTTGCATGTAAATTCTCGGCCAGAACGAAAATAGAAACAAAATTGTGTACAAATTAACAAAACTGCATTTTCCGTCATTTTTTGAAATATTGTATTTCGTCGAAATAATTTTTTCCTGACTTTTTTCTCTTTCTGAAGTCATTTCTTTACATTCCAATCCTAATTTAGAAAAATTTGAAAAATTTGAAAATTTTCAATCGACATACCAAATGGTGAGAACTTTTGTGAATTTGTTGTTGTCGTAAATTTGATTGTAATGCTACATAAGAAACTTTTCAGTGCTGTTACTAATGAATCTAATCATTTTGAGATTTTCGGCCCACCTTATTACATAGTTTAAATGGAAGCTGTTTTCTTCAAAAAGAAGGTTTAAAATGAATTACATACTTCATTTGATATTCTGTACCAAGAAGGTGCAATCGATAAAAACATTGTATTCGCGAATCACATTGGCGCGAAGTCAGATGAACTTCAAACCTGTTTTTCAGGTTGTATGTTGGTGCTCTTGCAATTTTTTTCATTTTCCTCTCGTTATTTACTCGTCTGGTTGCCCTTGTGTCAAGCTGCTAGTTCCTTAACCCTTGTGGAATTTTTGTACCTTTGACCAGGGACTTAAAAATGTTCTGTTTAATGAATAAATAATAATAAATCCATGACGTATTTTGCTCTTATCTTTGAAGAATAGATATAAAAAAAGGTCATTCTGATTTTTTTTATATTTCCTGAACGTTCTACCAGAAGGTTACAATATCCCGGAAATAATTACAGATCCTTCTCTTAATCATTGAAAGGAAACTTTGACCAATATTTCAAGAATATTAAACATTGAGATTCCTTTGAACTGCTCTTATTAAACGCAGTTTACAATTTTCAATTAATTTTGTCAGTTTAAAAATTATTTAATTTTTCGTCCGTCTTTTGAAGTCAAGGAAACTACTAGAAATCACTAGAATTCCCTTATAGGCACTTGAAGTCATCTGGATTCACGATTAGTCACTTGCAGTCACAATGAGCCATTTGAAGTTACTTATAGTCACTGGAGATTCTTGTGAGTCAATCGAAGTCACTTGAAGTTAGGCGATTGCACTCCGAGTTATTTTGAAATAACCTGAATTTATTTATAATGAGTTCAAGTCCCTGAAATAACCTGAAATCGCCAAGAATCATGTGAAGTCATATGTATCCCTTTAAAGTGAATGGAGTTATTAGAAAACACAAGAAGGCACTTCTCAAATGTTACAAATGTCGACTTTCAGCACATGTTGCACGCAATAACTTTAACAACAAATTCAGGGAATTTTCAATTTGAGAGACAATAAAAACAAATTTTTAGGCAATTTGTCGAAATTTATGGTAAAATTGAAAAAATTACCGAAAATTTCCGGAAATTTTTCAATATTAGAAGTTAGGAGCACTTAAGAAATTGTCCATAAATTTATAAATTACCGAAACTTTTCGGAAATTTGAGGTATTCAAAGCCTTTTGAACGAAATCCAAAAATTTCAATAATTTCCGGTAATTTTCGGTAATTTATAGTAAATTAATTTAAGTCCTGGAGAGTAATTCTAGTTCAAAATGCGCAAGCGCAACAGCTAGTAAAAGTCTTTTTATAGCTTCGTTTTACCACGGTTTTGGAACTGTTCCCTTCCCGCACACTATACAGGTCTCGGAAGGCAAACATTCCGCATTTTAAATAAAAATTACTTTCTAGGATTATCGGAATCATAAACTCACTTCATTATATGAGTTAACGCTTGACTGGCTGATTATGTGTAGTGAATAGTGATTGACCAAACTCGAAGTAATAACATACCATAAATTACTGATAAATTACCATGAATTACTGAAAATTTCCAAAAATTTGTTGACATTTCTGTATACCTGAAATTTGCGGCAATTGATCAATTCTTCGTTAATTTCCAAAAATTTTGGAGATTTTTACATACCTGCAATTTTCCGTAATTTGTCAATTTTCCATAAATTTCCGGAAATTTTTGGATTTTCTCGAAAAAGCTTTGGATACCTTAAATTTCTGGAAATTTTTCGTAATTTCTGATATTCCAAATTTTCAGAAATTTTCGGTCACCGTTGGCTTGTACAGCAAACTTCACATTCATTCGTATGGAACAGCCTACTTTCTGCGCTTGTAGCACAATACATTAATTTGCAAGTTACCCTGGCGAACCAACCCGAATCCATCCGAAACAATCCGAAAAGTGTGACTAATCTTTTAAATAGACTGACGCACAACGTGCTCTAAGCGCTCGCGCGACGCACTAGATTACTAGAAAATGTATATCCCGTGGAATAATATAAACTAATTAGTATTTCTTTCCGCATTTCTCTCCAGGAAAAATGTGGAATAATGTCGAGAATAATGTGCAAACTTTTTTTCTTTTGAAAGAAAAAAAATCTGCCGGCTTCGCAGGCACATTCTCATTGCGCGCTTCGCTAGGAAGCTTGAGAGCGCCTAGGGCGCGCGACTGTTGGATCTCGCGCTTCGCACTCGATCATACATTTATCTTGCGCTTCGTGCTCGATTATGTATTCACCTCGTGCTACGCGCTCGGACGTATTTAAAGCGCGCTTTACGCTCGGTTCCTTGAGATTTTAGAACTTCGTTTCAATGAAAAGAAAAAATTTATTTGTAAATATTAGAAAATTATCAAAACCTCTGCATATGAAGTGATTGTTTTATTTGTTTTTATTTTAGACTGAAAAGGAACTTTATTTACTTAAGGTTCTATCGTCCTTAAGGAACGCATTCTCATCCAGACACTCGCGCTTAGCGCTCGATATTCTGTGCACCGGATGCTAGAAACAAAAAAGTTTTAGCGCATTTACGGCGCGCGATTCGGTCGTTGCGCTTCGCTCTCCGAAATGCATTGGTCGCTTACACGATACTACAGACACCTTCGTGTCATACATTCGTGTGTCTTACATAAAAATTTTAATGTGAAAATCATCAAAATCCGTTTTGCTGTTCACGAGAAAAATGTTGATCATGTTGTAACCTTGACTTTTCATTGATGATAGCTTTTGCAAGAAAATTCTGTTTACGACCAAAACCTGAGGACATCTTTTCGAACATAAGGGCTAACAACACAGAAAAAACTGGGGTTTCTATTAGAACCAATTTTTGGTTCCAAAGGAGCTGCAACAAAAAGGAACCTCTCTTGCTGAAAAGGAACCCAAAATGATAAATGGTTTCTAAATGAACCCAATTGTGGATTCACATGGTTCTAATCGAGCCTTTTTCTCCCTTCTGCCTTGACTCACTTCAAAGATTGCACAAGTTAATGATGCACATTATGCTTTATAATTGGAATTAAATAATATTGCACTGGAAAAAATTTAATGAAGAAACTAAAATTAAAGACATTAGTCATTCTTGAAAGGAAGATATCGCACATGAAATGTGACAGTTTTTAAGGTTATGTTACAAATCCGAAGTTTTCCACTGCGCATGCCCATAAAACGCGGGACTATTCAAAATGATATAATATACACTTGCAATATTAGGTTAATATAAAATTTTTTCAAGAAGCTAGGTATTTTTATAATTTAATTTAATTTGTTTCAAATAAGAATAAACAAATTTTGTTAACATTTATCTGTATGGCTGTTCATAGTATTTATTGATTTCAAATAGGCCCGCGCTTCTCTGCACATGCGCAGTTGAAAACGTCGGCAACCGTCGATGGCCATCTATCGGATATGAACAAACTAAAAAAGAACCCTAAATAAGAGTTCCTTTAGAGCCTAAGTTCTAAATGATCCCAAGTTTCACTTGAGCCGCAGCATTAGTGATCCCTCAGTTTTTTCTGTGAACAAATTTATTTTAAAGTAAAGTAAAACGACTTTCGATTTATGGTGGCCTACTTGAGATAATTTTCCCTAGCTGAAAATTCCAATCAATGCAGATTTTGACTATGCTAAAACAATACTGCAATACTATATAAGTCGCTTTTTTGGCTCCGCATACTTTTTTTTGTGTGCCTCCGTTTGTCTGCATTGAGTCAAAAAAAGCTATAAGAATAAATAAAATGTTTTTAGGTCCAAGAATATTTAGAAATTAAAGAATGATTGTTGGATTCACTGTATTTAAATGAAGGAATTTTGTTTTGAAGCCAAGAAGTTTTTTTTATTAAGGAGAAGGATAAGGATATGTGAGACTTCAAAAAATACACATTACGTCATACGAATGACGACAATTGTCAAGAAAGGTCATCACATTTAACTTTTCCATTCCAAATGATTTGCGAATAAGAATAATCAATTATTATAAACGAATCTTCGAATTTGCCCATTAAATTTAAGAGTTAAAACTACAGTTTTTTTCTCATTTAGACTGTGTTGTAGTGAATTTTTTTACGTTACACTCCATTACTTCAATGCATATAAGTGTCTACTGACGAGATTTAATAGCACAAATCGCCGATGTACTAAAATATAAAAAGTTATTTTTAAATTGAGATTAGATTTTTTGTACACGGTAAACTGTTTGATTTTTCTTCTCTATTCGTGCATTTAAGAAAAGAAATGATTCATCATTTGTGCAATTATCTCATAAGTAATTGTCTGCTTGCTCATATTATATCGCACTCTATTAATCCAATTTTGTAATTTCTAAATTGCACATCATGCAAACTGGTAGTCTAAATAAAACACCCACATGTCTGAATTTCATTCCACATCACAATCTCAGGTCAACTGGGAAGTGAAGTTAAATAGAAAAATATTATTGAGCATGTCAGCAATTGATGAATTGTGCTAAATATCAGAGGAAAAAAACATCAATAAAAATTTTGTCATGAGTCATTCACTCTATTAAGTAAATTTGTTTAAATTGTAGTTAAAGTTTGAACTTTCTGCATTAAAATTTGATTTGTTAGATTCCTTAATAGGGTATTTGAGACTATTAAGAAGGTTTATATTTTAGTGGACTTTATACTGAACTTGAATATTTTGACGGATATGAGATTAACCATTATCAACTGTTTTTTCACACATATAACGACAATTAGATGTTTGATCTAGAGTGATGAATATGTAGGTCTATGTCCCACTGACTGCATTATCCTATCTCGTTTAAAATCTGGGTTAAGTTTGAGGTTATCTGAATACGCTAAGCAAGTGTTGAACAATGACTTGCTAAAAATTATGGTTTATCGGCAAGTCTGAAGATAAACTGACTTATTTTCTTGTAATCTTTCATTCAATCATGTGGAATACTAAAATTTTTTTGAAAAAGTCTTATTCTGAACAAATTCTACAAAATTGATGATCCTCACGATATGAGGGTACAAAATCATTCAAAGAAATCTTTTTGGAAAAAAAATATAGATATTTTATTTAGCACATTTCATAACTGGAGGGACATCTTTCCATTTCTACGCGGAGGTGAATGTTTCTGGGGCCGCTCCACAGGCATGAAAATAAGCCAAAATCATGTGAGTGTTGTGAAAAGTCAATTAGAGTGATCTAAAGTTACCTGAATTTACCTAGAGTTACTTGAAGTCAACTGCAGTCAAATGGGATCACCTTGAATCACCTAAAAGTCAGAGTGGACGTCTCTTAATCATTAGATTCACTCAAATGTTTATGATAGCTAAGAAATTTTAATGAATAACAACATAATACGTGAAATAGTATTTTGCAAGTTCTACTTGGAATCATGACATCTTCATTGTGAAAAAAAAAGATGCAGGAATATTTGTAGTTTTATTTAGTCTAGCTAGTGATTCATTTAAAGTCACTTGAGATCACGTATTACTATTAGTTACTTGAAATTAGTCACGCTTTTAATACAGGGTGTTCAATCACAAATAAAAACCCTTGTACTAGTTGGCAGTGAACAAGAAAATTAAAAAAAAATTCCTCTAGCAAAAAGTGGTGTGAAACTTAGTTTGGGCACACAAAATTTCAAAGTTGGGCATAATCAACCCATGAGGAGCGAGCTCTAGCGACCATTTGTACGTGTGTGCTTTTTGGCGACGCATTTCAGCTCGCGTATAAGGTACACTCAACTCCCGACATAGGAAAGGTTTAGTGCATGACTTTCAGTGGCAACTAACGCGCTGAGAGTGCTACCCGCATGCTGTTTCTCACACTTGACTGAGCACTGCATCTCTCTTCGGTCCCGCGGTCTCCGCATCGCAAAAATACCGAGGAGTTAAATTCTAGGAATATTTTGAACAGAGGGTGCTTAAATCAGGAGTTGAGGGCAATTCTCCGTTGAGTTATCGCCATGGCCGTAGGTAGGGGGTGGTATTGTGGGGCAATGCCCTACCTTAAAATACCGATGCCCTACCTTAAAAAATACAATTGACCAGATCAGATCAAGTAAAATTTTTACTTCTGCCCTACCTCTAACCACCGCTGCCCTACCTTAAATTCAACTCACGCTACGGCCCTATTAGCGCTCTTCCATTCTTTACTGCAAAACGCAAAATTCAAACCTCCAAAATTTAAAAAAATTCTGTATCTTTTTATCTAACATTCATTAACAAGGTCAACCTAACGAAACAACCTATCTCTCAGAATTTCTGTTACCTGCCTTGAAACAAAACTAACAAAAAAAAAACTCAACACATGCCAAACCCTGAATACTTTCTTCCTTGACAATTTGTTAACAAGATTCAAATAACGAAACACATTTTCTAACAAGAAAAGTCGCTCTTTTCGACTCCTCATAGCATTTCTCTTAAAAAGCAAATAGCGCCGATTCGTTTGCAGCTAATTAATACAAATCCACTAATTCCACGTGTAAGAATAACCGATTGAATAAATTGATAACTAACATATATCTACTGAAGAATTGGTAATGTTAATATACGAACGATACATCAAACTACATATAACCATACTAACCGGCTACTTGAAGTTGTAGGTTTTCAACATTTTTATATTATTCTGTGCAAAAGAAAAGGCACATCAATATTTCTTAGAATCGAGTTGAGTGTGGTAATTCTGCAGTGCGCTGGCCAATTTCTGCACACTGTAAGCCTCAAAGATGGTAAATTTGTTTGAAAATACATTTTAGTTAACCTAACTTTTTTCAGGGATACTTTCCTAGTTCCCTTTAAACTATAGTCATTTATTCTTCAATATTAATTATTAAACTAAAATTTACTCATTTAAAAGGAAACAAAACAGACACAAAAGGTAATAATATCAGCGAGCAAAATCATTTAACTTGGAATAAATTGAAGTCAGAATCCACTTATCCACAAATAAAAAATTGCGAGAGGAGCGAGTCACGGCGCACAGTGGTCCAGAAATGAATTTTCGCGGACAAATTGAGCTAGAGATCGAGCTAGAGATAGGGGTGGCCGAATTTCAATTTTCATTTTGTTTCAAATGTTCCCGTGTGGAAATCTGCCCAATTAAGCCCAGTTAATAAGTGGGCGCCAACTGGGTCCCAGCTGGGCGTCCCGGGTAAAAAGTTTAATTAATTAAAGCGAGTTATATTAATTATACGACAGGCGGAAGTCAATCTCCCACTAATATTATACATTTTTTAGTTATTCCGATTTCTCAATTATGAAAATTTGAGCCAATAAAACCAAAGAATATTTACGTCCTGTTTGGACTTATACCGGGTATACCCACGTTGCTCCCATATAGTGTGCGCCGCCGTAGAAAACAAGTCGGGTCCCATATGGAAATGTCAGTCGCTGTCAGTTACTATTAGTAAATTTAGTTTTTACAGACAATGGGTGAATTAAGTAAAAAAAGGTGTGCAAATAATAAATTACGTTTACGTGTGAGAAAACATCGAGCGATCAGTGGAGTTATAATAAGGAGTAAATTTGAAGACATTGAAGAAGACTCGAGTGACGATAGTGATGAGCATGGTAAGTTACGAAAATCATAGCATTGACTCTTAGATTTCAAAAATGATTAATTATCTGGTTCAAAAATACCTTTCATCTCTATATGTGACATTGCATATTTAATAAAGCCAAAAATTTTGTTAATGCTGAATTACTCGCATTCTAACCTCAAAATTACACAGCCTAATTTTATACTCAATAAATACTAGAATTCAATTTTGTTATGAGACGACTTATCTTTTTTCAATTGAAGTATGTCTGCCAGAGTAAACAATTATCTAATCCTAATACTTTTTGCCTCAAACGAATTTTTAGAATTCTACCTCAGCAATCAAAAAGTCAATTTTTTAAAATAAAACCCTCACAGAAAAAACTGAAGTTAAATTTTGTTGCAGATAAAATGTTCAGCTGTTAAAGATTACATGCTATACGATGGAATAAAAACTGTCGTCTGCTACGTCCTTCGCAGCAATTGAAAAACGGCAAAGTATATACGTGAAAAGCTATACATAAATCAGGACACTAGATTTAGAACAACTTTTTACTTACCTAATTGTTATTTTAAAAATAATTAGACTTTCATATATACTTCCTGCCACAGTCGGTATTGTAGGTTAGGAACACATCCATAGCAGAATACGCTTTTTGTCACTGACAAACAGCTGACAAATTATCCCGAGATGGTTTAAAAACACAGAATTATCTCAATTTCGTGTAAAGTTTATTCGACAGGGTTAATTTGTGTTGCAGTGAAACTTTCGTCGGAAATCGATGTAAAGTTTATCTTCCGTTTTTTCTGTGCTTCATTTACTAATTGGGCGTAAAAAGTATTTCCCAGCTGGGATCCACCTGGTTACCCCAATCTGGGTATTAGTTGGTCTGAGCGTTACAACCCAGAGAACAGCCCACCTGGGCGAGACTGGGGTTTCCAGTTGGGACCCAACTGGAACTTGGGCAATTTGGCTGGGACCCAGTCTGGCCCCAGTAGACTTTTCCACACGGGTTACGTTATTAAACAATTTAAAAAAAATCAGATTTTCCAATGTATTATTTTTTATCTTCGTGTAATCCAGTCAGGTAAAACGGAAGTCGATAGAAAATGATGCACAGATACAAATATCATCAGAATAAATGATTGAAGCCAAAATTTGGCTGTTATAAACAAACTATATAATCAAATAGACATTTATAGAACTTTTATAGCATTAAATATTTTCTCTTCATTCAAAATCATCTTTATATACACTACAATGTTATTTCCCATTAAAAATGTTGTTAGGCATAAGTATTAGTCATTGTTATTCCCAAATTATATGAACAATTGCATTATATTCGTGTGTTTTTACAAAAAAAAAAAAGAATTTTTCCACGAAGACTAGCTGCTGCGAATAACTGTGAGATTATCTAGCTGAGAATTTTTTTTCAGCAATCAAAATTGTTTTTAATGAATTATATAAATATTTGCATTGTATGTTTGTGTTTTCATAGGAAAAAATTATTTTCCCACAAAGCCTTGCTGCCAATGACAGCATGAAGATAAAAAATAATATATAGAAAAATCTGAATTTTTTTTCGAATTGTTTAATAACATAACATTTAACACAAAATGTAAATTAAAATTCGGCCTCGAGGGTTTGATGCGGAATTTTATGCAGAGTATTTTCTTCTTTTAAACATTGAAATCGACCAAAAATTACGTCCGCGAAAATCCATTTCTGCAACACAGTGCGGCGCGGCGTCGTGGCAGCAGCAGCGTTCATACGAACGCGCTATACGAGAGACGCCATTTACTTTCAGCGGAATATTCAAAATAAATTGAACTTGCAGTTTTTTTTCACAAAACCATGCTAGTTCCTCTTTTTCCAAAACACATTTCAATGGCTCCAAAATTCTCTAAACATCCATCACACATTTTTGTAAGAAAAATTTCAATTTGTCAATTATTTGTATGTATGTATATTTAATCTCTCCCTTTTACGGTTTTGAGGGCCTCCGCTCCCTGTACATATATTTACATTTCATCCTTAGTCGAACTTAACCGCTGCTTATATTCTAATACTTCGCCTTACAAAATAACAATAATATTAAAACTATTCTTCTTAAACTTCTAAAAATCTAAACATGAGCGATCTTCCAGTGCTTCCGTTTTCTCTTACCATCAAATGCATTTTCAACGATTCAAAATTTAAAATTTTTTCTAGTTACTTTCCTTTACACAGGAAAATTAGGAAAGTGGCGCAGTTTATTCCACTTTGTGACTATTTGTATTGAAAATAAGTGGCACATTTGAATAGAAAAGTTGTAGCGAACTTAATTTTCAACAACTTTTGAATGAACAAGTTTTTCGTGTGACGTGTAAATCACGGTTCTGAACGCTCTCAACACAGCGGTTTGGGGGAACTCGCGCTGTTGGACACAATATATGTGACGTACGCCGAAGAAAGGGGGCTTACTCTGGAAAGTAAGGTTTTTCAGGCCGAGCAGTCGAAGTCGCCCGGATAGACGCGAGTTTGAGAAGAGAGGGAACGCTCAAGAAATCTTCCCTCTCCACTTACCACTTCATTCTCACGAGAAAAGAGATAGGTCGTAGACGCGGCTCACGGACGGGTATCGATGAGACGCGGAGATGTAGTGGTGAGTGGTGGGAGGTGTTTCACGGGATCTCGAGCGAAAGCCTGATTTCTCGGGTACCTAACAACTCAATTATTAGCAATAATAACCTTCGAAATTTTTTTGCGATGGTTTCATTAAAAAGAGCAACTCAAAAACTATCGAAAGGTGTCAAAACCTCGATTTCGATTTTTTGAGAGTAAGCCCCCTTTCTTCGGCGCACGTCACATATGTGTTACCGGCAAAGCCCGAAGTGGCGGCAAACCTGAGTTCGGCTAGGCAATGGGGCCATTGCAGATGCGTTTCAGACAAAGTTAGTCTGAAATACTCTGTGATTTTGGGCTTTGTCTGGAATGAATGCAGGCAAACCTAGGTGTGCCAAATGTGCTTTAGGCAAAGTTGGAAGCCACTTCACCTTGCTTTAGATTAGGCAACGTAAGATGTGCTAAATATGTTGCGATCAATGTAAGAACTCAGAATTTTATATATATCACCCATCTCACGGTTGTGAGACGTGGCCATATGTGTGATTTACCGCGGTTCTACTGGGGGCTATTGACATTTTTTAGATGGCAGTTGCTCTCATTAGGACCCTATGACAAAGCCACCGAACGCGTCCTCGGGTTGCGGATAGAGGGTTCCCGTACCAAGGGTTCCTGCTGAATATGGTTACAATAATTAATAAGCAGTCGCGGACAATTGTCCAGGGATGGTCCCGAAGGAATAACACCAAAGCGAAGGCATAAGAACCGTGCCGAAAGCTGAATGGCATCTGGGTGAGGTGTCTTTAACGGTGACCCCGGGATACCGGGCGACCTCTAAGAGTATCAACCTTATCCTTGCACGCGGGGCTCTACAAGGATGGACGAACCCTTTCCCTAGCTGCTCGTGGGAACAATAATGAAACCACCAAGACACCAAAATGTTGTAGATGCGCTTCAAAACGATCGAACGCGCAGAGCACCCGACAATAGGTCGGCAAACAATGCCGATCATCGTAGAGTTCGGGGTGCTGAAAATAATTTAGATGGAAACACGACGACGAATCGGCGAAACGCCCACATTGAGTGGACGGATCAACTTAAGAATGACATGCTAGACTGCTACGATGCCAGCATTATCCCCGTTCGCGAAGGTTTTATGGCGCGTATGCACACTCTGTAATGCCAGAAACACCCAGAGCTTCAGCACGTTTCGCATCAGTCTTTGCGAAATCAAGCCGGCTACCTCCGGAAAAATGGATATGTACGCGGAGCGCTTCCCCAACCGCTGCTTGATCAAGTTGCAGACGAAGATGAAGCGACATTAAGACCAACCGCAGAAAGTAGGCACCTTCTGAAAGTTGATTGTAATTTCAGTACAAGGAGGAACATCAACATGCAAGTTCCTCTTAAGCCCCAAGATCTGGCTGAAATGGATGCCTCCCTTCGTGGAGATATCTCGCAAGAGTCCGACCTCTGGACTATCAATTGCTCAGTTTATGGTGCTGCGACAGCTTTGGCTGATTCAAATCGAAGGCTAAAATCGACGATGGATCAAAAGACAAGAAGACGCTTGCATCAACTGAACAAGAAAATTGGATGGGCAAGACAGAGTGCGTCCCGTGTTCAATGTGTGATTGACTACATAACATCTGGCAGACCGTTTACGGAAAGGGTTCGGAAGTTCGTCCAAGATCTAAGGATCTTGAATCACACACTAAAAAAGTCAAAGCTGCTGACAATCAAGCAGCAAATTGTTGACAAAATACGGCTGTTATCTGACGCAAGGAGGAGAATACAGAGGAGGGAGAGATGGATCAGGGAGAATCAGCAGTTTCTCGCTCACCCATTGCACCTCTTCAGAAATCTCCCTGTTTCTGTAAGAAATCCACCCAAGTCCGAGGAGGTAGAGACTTTTTGGAGAGTGGTATACAAAATCCCGAAAACACTGGAGTTGAAAGAAGATACTGACAATATCATCCGCTTCAAGGAGTTTTGCGACAACCTGATAAAATCTGAGGAGGAATGTCCATCAGTCATTGCCGAAGAGGTGAAAAAAGCACTTAGAGGCACGAAGAACTTTTCCGCTGCTGCACCAGATTGTATCAAGAACTTTTGGTGGAAGTAGTTTGCTTTTATACACCAACATTTGGCCCGCATATTCACCTCATATTTAAAGTCGGAGACGCCCATTCCGCAGTGGCAATTTGTCCAACCCAGAGAATTACAGCCAATAACTTGTTTGAACACACTGTATAAGATATTTACAGCTGTCCTAAACAACAGGATTGTTCGACGAATTGAGCCTGTATGGCGAGAGATGTACGAACAACGTGGCTCGAAAAAACGTGCAGCAGGATGTCGAGAGAACCTGCTAATTGATAGGTGTGTCTGTAAAGACGCTGTAGCCCATCAGCGCGTCCTGTCAATGGCCTGGATTGACTACCGGAAAGCTTTCGATTCAATCTCTCATAGACTTATCATCTGTCTGTTGGAAAGCTTGAAGATACATCCACACATATTGAGACGCATAGAGAGATTGATTCCTCTTTGGAAAACTAGATTTACTTTCTCATCTAGAAATTATCATCTGATAACGAACAACGTCACCTTCCAGAGGGGCGTCTTTCAAGGTGATACCATGAGCCCTTTGCTTTTTTGCATCACACTTCTGCTTCTATCTCTCGCACTACGAAATTCTCCTGGATACCTCTGTGGCCACACTAATCAGCGCGAGCATGAGGTTACTCGTGTATTCTATATGGATGACCTGAAGATCTATGCCTGTGGTAAAAGCAAACTTCAATCTGCTATAAACACCGTCAAGAACTACACAGGAGAGATTGGAATGGACTTTGGTTTGGACAAGTGTGCCAAAGTTCATCTGGAAAAAGGAAAGATTACTGGCGTTTCCAAGGACTCTGAGCTTGTGGATATAAGTGTTATTAGACATCTTAATACTGGAGAGACCTATACATACCTGGGCGTGCCTCAAAGCCGCATACAGGACGTAACATCAGTGAAGGAGTCTTTCCGAAGCAGATACAAGCATCTTCTTCGACAGATTTGGTCTTCCAATCTGTCGGCGTTGAACAAGGTATCTGCGACTAACAAGCTTGCCGTCCCTGTTCTACTCTACTCGTTTGGGGTGGTCAGTTCCGCGATTATACATTTCACGCCGTCAAGGCGGACGCGGACTTCTAAATCTCCAGTGTCTTCATAACCGGAGCAAGCGGCCGAGACCCTTTGGCTGACTTTTAACATCAGAAGTGAGGAAAGTGCATTACTCCATCTAGATGCTTCACGTCTAACAGCCGAAGTAAAGAAAGCAGAGTTTGGAAAATTTCACCAAGAGCTACTCGACAAGCATATGCACGGAAACTTTTACAGAAATGTAGAAAAACAGACCTTGTCGAAGGAGCAAACTTTTGCTTTCCTCAAATCATCAGGGCTCAATTCAGGTACAGAGGGTTTTATTTTTGCATGCCAGGACGGTGTCATTTCCACCTTAGCATACCCTGCCCGCATTTTATGTCAAGAAGTTCCCAGTGAGAAACGAACTATATTCGTGATCGAATTCTCGGCTCCGTCAGAATACAATATCACTGCAAAGGAGAAAGAAAAGGAGGAGAGGTATCAAGACCTTAAGAGAGAGCTGCAACGACTGTACCCAAAGTATTCGGTGCGAGTAATTGTTCTTGTGATTGGTGCTCTCGGAGGTGCGAAACTATCACTGGTTCGTGACCTTAAAGCCATACCCGCGTGCCAAAAATATGCCAAGGCACTTGCGAGATGGATGCAGAAAGCTGTCATCCTTGGGTCGCTTCGTGTCCTCAAGAGGCACGAGGGTTTCGCCGGCCTGTCGCTGTCATTTTCTCGTGCCCTGTGGCCACCCATCTCACGGTTGTGAGACGTTGCCATAGGTGTAATTTACCGCGGTTCTACTGGAGGCAATTGACATTTTTTAGATGGCGGTTGCTCTTAGTGGGACCCTGGGGAAGTTCTAAAAACAAGGACAGAGGAGATCGGAAGAGCATAGAGAAAGAAAAATATATAGTGAGAAGTGCCGTATATACTGGAACTTCATTTTCTCGACAATTGTTTCTGTTGCGCACTCTAGGCCTGACATAAATCTCCTTGACTTCGAGAAACAAACCATGTTCGTTATCTAATTTTCGGCACCAACTGACAAAAGCGTCACAGCCAAGGAGAAAGAAAAGGAAGAGAGTTATAAAGATCTTATAGGGGATTTGCGACGGTTATACCCGGAATATTCTGTTAAGCTAATCGTCTGAATCATCGGCGCTCTAGGAGGTGCCAAAGTTTCACTTGTTAATAGCCTGAAAAGCATACCTGTGTGTCAACAAAATGCTGAGACACTTCCGGGGAAAATGCAGAAGGCGGTCGACCTTGGGTCGCTCCGTGTCCTCAGGGTGCACGAGACTTTTGCCGAATCATCGTATTGAATTCGTCGCAGACTGTAACCACCTATCTCACGGTCGTGAGACGTGGTTACAGCTGAAATTTGATCGCGATTTCGTTGGGAGGGGGTGCAATTTTTTGCAATTTTTCAGATTAGCGTCGCCTGAACTAAAGCGTCGAAAGTTCTCTGACTGCAGTTTTTCTGTTTCTTATATCGAATTTGATCTAAAGTCATTGGGCTAAATATTTTATTGTTGATGCATACACAATTATTGGTATTATAACAATATAAACTTATAATATAAACTGAAAAAATTTAGAGAATGCTTTCTTAAAACTTTGATACCAAGGTTAAAATAAGACAACACCTTTTCTAACAATAAAAGTCACCCCTTTCGTTTTCGCTGAGAATTTCTATTTTCTGTTATAAAGCCTTGTAACAAAACTAACAAAAGATCTCAACACACACTGAATCCACCGAAATGTCTGGCTTGAAAATTTATTACTAGTATTCAAATAACAAAGCAGATTCTCTAACAACAAAAGTCTAACAAAAATCTAAGAAGGTTTGAATACTTTAGTCATTTCTGCGATATTAAGCCATTTTTCAAAAATAGGTGAAAGTTTGTCGTTAAATAGCGATTCCTCTACAAAGTATTCCTTTAATGAAAAACTACCAAAAAAAATTCTTAAAACATACATTTTTTGTAAAGCATGAAAAGCGTAAATAATTCCCAACATAAATTTGAATCTTGCCGTCACAAGCAGTAAATTACTTTTTTCAGATCATGAAGAGTGTCAATAATTTATAACTTCTGTGACGTTTATTGATTTTTAAAAAATATGTAAGAGGCTTTTGTCAAAGCGAAACCTTACCTGTTGCATTCCTCTATGGAAAAACTGTCCACAAAAGTTTTGAAACATAAATTCAAATCATGCCACCGCAAGTGACGCATAATTTTTTGAAAATAAGATAGCAGTTTATTAAATTTGGAAAATCTGTAATCTTCAGAAGGTACAGTTTTAGCGCCAAAAACAAGATGTTTGGAAAAATGGACTCCGTGAGGAATCAAGAAAGTGTCTTTTGTTGTTAAAAATGGTGTTTTGTCATGTACATGTTGGTAAACGTAGAAAGAAAGCTTCTTAGGTTTTACAAATCTTATTTTTCTTTAGTTTTGGTACACGTTAGAAAACTTACATTCTGATAGGAATCAGAAAGGGTGACTTTCATTATTAGAAAATGGTGTGCTTTTTTAAATGTTAGTAACAAATTTTCCAGAAAGAAATTTTGCTAGGTTGCAGTCACCTTAAATTCTCTAAGTAACCTAACATCAGTTGAAGTCACATGAAGTTTTTTGAAGCCATTTAGGGTCGCAGAATTTTCATAATTGATTTTCAGTGACATACAGCCATTCAAAGTTCAGTATTCTGAAATGATCATATGATTATTGTGCTTTTTGACGTTTCACTTGCCAGAAAATAATCGCTAATCATCTGAAAATTTTGAAACTCTGTATCAGTATTGGCAAAACACTCACTGCATTGAACGAATCTGAATCTGCATTGGGTGTTTTCGGGTGGGGAGCCTGACAAATATATAGTTAAAAGTATGTCATAAGGACAACCACAGGATTTCGCTGGGAGCGGGTGCTATCCGCAAAATTGTACCCGCTACCAGCGAGATCGCGGTGAAATTTCAGCTGTAACTACGTCTCACGACCGTGAGATAGGTGATTACAGTCTGCAACGAATTTAATACGATGATCCGGCCAAAGTCTCGTGCACCCTGAGAAAACGGAGCGACCCAAGGATGACCGCCTTTTGTATTTTCCCCGCAAGTGTCTCAGCATTTTGTCGCCCCACAGGGATGCTAGCACTGCCCCCTCACAGGGGCAGTGCTAGGCCAACATCTTAGGCTGGGCTCACCACACCCACGACTGGTTCCTATCGGCTGTCCGCGGCTGCTTATTCTTGTATTCGCAGCTAACCTGAGGGGCTGTTCAGCCTAACGGGCCGTTCCTCTATCCGCAACCCGAGGACGCGCTGCGTAGTGGTGACAGGAACCCACCGAGCTATAGCTCAAAAAAGTTAAAACACTCAATTTTAAACTTTCTTTTTCTAATTAAATGTTTATTATCATACGACGTTATGTTAATGTAAAATATACGAACTGTTAACAGGAATATCAATAAAATAATTTTTAAATAAATAATTAATATCGATTACAATTTTTTTTCGTGTAATATTTCGTTTTTTCGCGCTTGAGACTACTTCACATCTTTCTACAAGGGCAGGAAATGTAATTTTGTATGAACGTTTAAAATTTTTAGCGACGGAACTTAGAAATTTGATCGTGAGCTTTGACAATTTTTTAATAACAAATTTTTTTAAACCTCGTGTAAGGTTTGGTTTTTATCTGTTTTAGTCTATTTCACCACGTTTAATAATAACATAAATTGTAATTTTTTCTGAACATTTACAATTTTACATAAAGATGGAACTTGGAATTTTTTTCGAAAAAAAAGGAAAAATGTTGTATTAGCGAAAGTTGTATTTATATAGTTCTTAGACATTTTAGACGACATGAACCATATTTTTAAACGCATTACAATTTTTTTTAAATATTTATACTCTCGGCATAGTGCTGCGCCGAATCCGGGCCAAAGTCTGGCTCTTCCTCTTAAAACATGTTTTGCCGTAGTAAAAGTAAGACAGGGCACAGTGATGCGCCTTTGCTGGGCCAGACTCTGGCTTTTCCTATTGAAAAATGTTTTAAATAAATAATTGATATCGATCACAATTTTTCTCCGTGTAATATTTCGTTTTTTCGCGTTTTAGACTACTATACAACTTTCTACAATGACAGGAAATGTAACTTTTTATGAACATTTGAAATTTCTGAAGACGGAACTTAGAATTTTGATCGTGAACTTTGACTTTTTTTTAATAACAATTGTTTTTAAACTGCCCTGTAAGGTTTGGTTTTGAGGTGCTTTAGACCATTTTACAACGTCTAAGATTGACATAAAATGTAATTTTTTCTGAACATTCACAATTTTACATAAAGATGTAACTTAGAATTTTTCTCTTAAAAAAAAAAAAAAAACAGGAAAAAAGTTGTATTCGCGCAACAGTTGTATTTATAGTTCTTGGAAATTTCAGAATATGAACCATATTTTTAAACGATTAAATTTTTGTTTTCAATATTATGGTTTGCCGTGGTGAAAGTCACACTGGGCCCATTGATGAGCCTTTGCTAGGCAAGACTCTGGCTTTTCCTATTAAAACATGTTTAGCCAAAGTAAAGACGAAGTTTGGTACAGCAGTGCACCGAGTCTGAGCCGAAGTCTATCTTCTTCTTAAAATATGGTTCACGTACTAAAAGTAATACTGGGCCCAGTGATGCGCCTTTGCTGGGCCAGACTCTGGCTTTTGCTATTAAAACATGTTTGTCCAAAAAACTAAAGACGAAGTTTGGTACAGCAGTGCGCCGAGTCTGGGCCGAAGTCTATC
>CAKNXH010060965.1:433959-456389 GCA_932178445.1 Andricus quercusramuli
CACACACACACACACACACACACACACACACACACACACACACACACCAGGCAACCGCAGGATTTCGTCTCACGACCGTGAGATAGGTGGTTACAGTTTGCGACGAATTCAATACGATGATCCGGTAAAACTCTCGTGCGTACTGATTTTCAAGGAACAAGTTTTGAGAAAAATGTTATGAAGATAAAATACTTTAAAACAGGAAAATAATTGCCTCATATACTGACAAACACATTAACAGTTTCACGGTGCATAGAACTCAGAAACGGACTGGGTCTGGAATAGTATTATTGTATAATGTTCAACATAATGTAACTTTGTGATAATATGATGAAGGTTGGATTCGGTTCTTATGGGGATTCCCTAATCCCTTACAAACGAATGTTGGACCATTTGTGAATTTTTTTCCCAAATTATATACAAGGTATTGTGTCGGTTGCCTAAATTTTGTCATCTACTTCCGTTATCATATTTCTTCTCATTTCACAGTTGGGCAAAAATCGTCAAAATACGTTCTAGTATAACCAGTCAACCATGTAGTACAATATTTTTATTTATTTTTCAATTAACGTTGCATTTTAACATGTTTTTTAGCTAAGGAAATACGACTCTATAAATGTAAAATAAAATCCGAACTATTTCTGTAAGATAAACCCAACTTTCGAAGCTTCCATGCAGAATTACTGGAACTAGATAAATTAAAAAACGCGTTTATAGGTGATAAATCAAATATATATAACAGGAGTTTTAAAAAAAAGTCAAAAAAGGTGAATGTGATCTTTTTAGAAGTCAGTTCCTTATGATCGATATATAACACCATAAGCGGCGTGGGCGGAGCCTTTTTGTCTAGGGTGGGGGGGGGGGGCCGCAAGGACATGGGCTTATAATATTGAATCGTACAATTTGTACATATTATAATAATATTGTACTATGTAATGTTTGTACATTAAAAGTAAATAATAAATAAACAATGAATGACCAATAATAAAGAATAAATACAGGTATAAAATTCATATTGTCGAAGATTTTAATAATTTTACAAATATTCCGCAAAGATTTCCAAGGATATCAGAAAAATTTTACAAATATTTCAAAAAGATTTAAATGATTTCGCAAAAATTTCACAAAGGTTTCAATCATTACATAAATGTTACTAAATATTAAAAAAATGTTTCGCAAAGATTTCCGAAGATTTAAAAGATTTGGCAAAGAATTTCGGATAGATTTAAAATATTTCACAAAAACTTTAATAATTTCCCGAAGATTTCAAGGATTTCAAATATTTCAAGTGTATTTGGCAAATATTTCGAGTAGATTTAAACGATTTCATAAATACTTCAATGATTTTCTAAACATTTCAATGATTTCAAAAAATTACCAAATGCTTCAGAAATATTTGAAATATTTCTCAAAGATATCCAAAGATTTTATATAGATTTCACAAAGATTTCAATGATTTTCCGAAAGTTTCAAAAATTTCACAGATTTCAAATATTTCGCAAAAATTCCGGATAGCTTAAAAAGATTTCACAAAGATTTCAAATAGATTTCAAAGATTAAACAAATATTTCTCAACAATTTCGAAGTTTTTTCACAGATTTGGGGCAGATTTAAAAGATTGCACAAAGACTTCAATGATTTCCTAACAATTTCAATAATTTCACAAATATTACCAAACATTTTAAACATTTCGCAAAGATTTCCAAAGATTTCAGAAAAAATTCACAAAGATTTCAATGATTTTTCAATCCGAACTGAAATCAATCAATCTGACTGAAATCAACTTATAGAGTATGAAAAGAAATACTTTCTAGAGCGGAAGAATAAAAGTCGTTAAGATACTAGAAAAGAAAACCAATAGGAGTTACCTAACTATAATAACGATTATTATTATTGTAAATAAAAATGAACGATCAATAATAATAATAATAATTAAAAATTACAATACAATCGAAGAACTGAAATCACTCAGTCCTAAGATTGTATACATTTGTATCCGGTTTACAATTTCAGTTCCCACAGAATTTTTTCATCTAAAGTCGGGGCCAAATGTCGAGGCTCCTGACTTCTTTTGATTGCAACTCGCACAAAAAGATCTCCGAATTGTCAAATAAAATGCCTATGAAATCTGAAGGTCTTCTGAATTCAACGATATGATCACTTTTAACCTAAAAAAATGTTTTCAATATTGAGAGGGCAAAATATCCCAAAAAACAGGGGTTTTCGGCCTCCTATTTCGAGCGTCTACTTTTATCTGTTCCCAGAAAGAGAGCCGCGTTAGGAAACATGAAAAAAATCACACATATTCTTTCAACCTTTTTTGATGGAATACATTTTTCAAAATTCTGAAATATTCAGTAATTTACTTCTTACGGTGATTTATTTACAAGAACTTTATCTTGAGAATAAATGAAGATAGGAAGCCGTGTAAGGGCTCTAAATGTGCAGTTTTGTAATACGAGTAGAGCGGAATAATTGAATTTATGATAGAATCATTCTTACGCAAGAAATATTATTTTTAATATTTCTTACTTCAATCAGTGTTGGCGCATGGTCCGGCACAGCAAAACAAGTAGTAGAAAAAATGTACCCTTTCAATGACAATAGTAACTCCAGAAGCAATCCGACTCCATTACCATTGTCATCAAAAGGGTACTTTTTTCTGCTAATTGACCCGCTGTGCTGGCCACACGTCCACACTGATTAAATTCAGAAATATTCAAAATGATATATCTTGCGTAAGAATGTTTTTATCATAAATTTAATTATTCCACTCTACTAGCGTTACAAACCGACACATTTGGAGCCACCACACGGCTTCCTATCTTCTTGCTTTCTCGAGATAAAGTTTTTGTAAATAAATCACCATAAAGAGTAAATGACTGATTATTTCCGAATTTTGAAGAATGTAGTAAATAAAAAAATGTTGAAAGAATATGTGTGATTTTTTTCTGATTTTTCCAAACGTCGCTCTCTTTCTGGGAACAGGTAAAAGTGTATGCTTGAAAAAGGAGGCCGAAAAACCCTGTTTTTGGAATATTTTCACCTCAAAATATTGACAACATTTTTTCAGGATAAAAGTGGTCATATTATTGGAATTGGAAGACCTTAAGATTTCAGATTCTTTTCATTAAAGAATTCAGAGATTTTTTTTGTGCGATTTGCAGTCAAAAAAGTGAGAGGCCTCTCTCCAGAAAAATATTAACGTCACCAATATTCAGCAGGTAATGAAATTTCAGAACTTTAGTTAAAATGCAAATGGACTGTCAACAGAGGCTGCGGCGCCCTGGGTGGCACAGGGTGCAACTCCCCCCCCCCCCCCTAAATCCTCCCAAAAATCGACCAGGGAGGGGCAATGTATTATTTCACTCCCCTCTGAAATTAAGTGATTAAATTCATCGGACCGTTTGCATTTTTTCAAAAATCTACCTGAAATCTTTGTGAAATAATTTAAGTCTTGGTGAACTCTTTTGAATCCATCTGAAATCTTTGCAAAAGATTCAAATTTGTTGAAAAATCATTAAAATCTTTGTGAAACCTTTCCAAAATCTTTGGAAACGTTTGCAAAATATTGAAATATTTGATAATATTTGTAAAATTATTGAAACCTTCGAGAAATCGTTAAAGTCTTTTTAATATATTTTAAATCTATCTGAAATCTTTGCTGAAACTTTGAAATCTTTGGAAAATGTTTGGAAAAACACTGAAATCTTTGCGAAATATTAAAAATATGAATAAAATTATTCAAATCTTTGTGCAATCTTTGAAATAATTGAAGTCTTAGTAAAATCTTTGGGTAATCATTGAAATCTTTGTGAAATCTTTTTCAAAGCTTTGGAAATTTTCACAAAATATAAAGAATATTTAATAAATACATTTAATATAATTTGATGATGAAAATCGTGGAAACCTTTGTGCAATCTTTGAAACCTTCGTCAAATAATTTTATTCTTTGTGAAATCTTTAGGAAATCATTGAAATCTTTCTGAAATCTTTACAAAATCTTTGGAAATCTTTTCGTAATACTTGATATATTTTTGAAATATTTGGTAATATTTGTGAAATCATTGAAATCTTTGTGAAATATTTGAGGAATCATTGAATTCATGGTGAAATCTTTTAAATCTATCTGGAATCTTTGAAATCTTTGTGAAATATTATGAAAATTATTGAGATCACTGTAAAATATTTTTGATATCTTTAGAAATCTTTGCGCTATATTTTTAATATTTTTGAAATATTTTTTAATATTTGTGGAATCATTGAAATCTTTGGGAAATCATTGGAATATTCTGGAAATATTTTTAATCTGTCGGGAATATTTGTGAAACAATTAAAGTCTTCGTGAAACCTTTCAAATCTATTCGAAATCGTTGTGAAATATTTTTGAATTTTTTTTAATCCTTAGGAAATCGTTCTAATCTTTTAAAATCTTTCTGGAATCTTTGGAAATCTTCGTGAAATATTTGGTACTATTCGTGAAATTATTGAAATCTTCCTGAAATCTTTGGAAAATCATTTAAGTTTTCATGAAATATTTTTAATATATCCGAAATCATTTCTAAATATTTGTGAAATTTTTCTAATTTTTGGGAAATTATACAAATTTTTGGAAATCTTTGCCACATATTTGAAATATATGGTAATATTTGTGAAATTGTTGAAATCTTTGTGAAATCTTTGGAAAATCATTGAAATCTTTGTGAAATATTTTTAATTTATCAGAAATCTTTGTAAAACAATGTTTTGTGTGAAATTCTTTGTAAAATATTTTAAATGTATCGGAAATCTTTGTGAAATAATTGAAGTATTTATGAAATGTTTTGAATCTATCCGATATCTTTGCGAAATATTCGTAAAATTTTCGATATCTTCAGGAAATCATTCAAATTTTTGTAAAATCTGTGGGAAATATTTGAGATATTTTTGAAATATTTGGTAATGTTTGTGAGATTATTGAAATCTCTGGGAAATCATTAAAATCTTTGTTAAATCTTTAGGAAGTAATTTAAATCTTTCTGCAATCTTCGAAATCTGTCGGAAATCTTTGTCACATAATTGACTTCTTTATGGGATCTCTCAAACATATCCGAAATCTTTGCGAAATATTTGAAATCTTTGTGAAATCTTTGCAATATTTGTGAAAATATTGAAATGTATGGGAATTCATTGAAATCTTTGGCAGTATGATTCTTACACCTTTGTTTATTATTATTTATTATTAACCGTCTATTGTTTATTTATAATTTATATACCATTTTTACATGATATAATTATATTATACTATGTACAAATTGTGCCATTCAATATTATAAGTCTATGCGCCTGCCCCCACCCAGAAAAAAAGGCTCCGTCGCTTCTGACTATCAAGATAATTAGAATGGGACTGGGAGTAATTTGGGAATTGAAAACCCAATTCGAGCTGAACAAGAACTGAAAGATTACCATAAAAGTATCCATCTTCGCTAAACTTAGTTGTACGATAGAGGATCATAAGCGTTGGCGGCCTATTGGTACCGTCATTTCCCGGCTATTAGGCCGGGAATTTTCCTATCATTTCTTAGCCTTCTTCAAACGAATTTAAGAAGGCTAACTACTACACTGAAAAAACTATGAGTAATCTTTACCCTGATTCTTGAGTAAAGATTACCTGCAACAAAAATTACCCCATGTGGGTAAACTTTCCCTGAGGTTCGGTATTTTTCTGCTTTTACCCACGCTTGTAACGAACTTTTGACAGCTCAAACGATTTGGCAAGTCAGCCCTTATGAAGCCGCACTTATCCGATTTTCCTGTTACACCAACCATCAGCTAACTTCACTTCCAGCGATTAAAGCTAGTGGCTTCTAATTTTCAAGACGGAGGTGACAACTTTTATGAGAACAAGAGACAGTTTCTGCCTATCGAGGGCAATATTTGTGTTTTACCAATGCGAACAGGTAAGAAAACGAAGTTACTTGCAACACTATTTACCCTATGTTTTTCCTGTGCTGTATATAACTCCATTACTATATTTTCAAAAAGTGACAGCACAGAATCAGAGGAGATAACCTCTTGATGACAGCAACCTTGTTTTGTCTCATAATTAATTGTTGCGAATCGACAATCACTCGCACAAGTTCGATGAGAAAGAAAACACTTATGAAATTCGTATAATACATATATTTTAAATAACATTTAAATTGCATACATGTACGAACAGAGAATAGAGTGGACTGTAATTTGTAAAATTGAACGCTAAGAAGTACATAAAAGAAGTGAAGGTCTGCCTACGCACCGAATTGCATAGGTCAGTTGCTCGACAGCGAATGAATGACAGCTTCGGACTTGACCCGGTCTCAGTGTCTTGAGGTACCGGTTCACTTCCGATCTTTGGCGAAAATTGTCGAAACGGAAAAACCGACGGGAAAAACCTCCGAAGTTGAGGCCCAAGGGTCGAGAGGCCCTTGGCCATGGTTACCAGAAGTATACAATAAAATACGAACTAGGCAAAACGGTTTAGGACCTTAAGAGTGCCATTTAATTACATGGACGGTCTTAATACTATCGGCGATCGTGCCTTCGAATGGCTTAGGAAGCTTATTGCAGTAAAATAATAAAATTTGAAAGTTTGGGATTTTCGCTTCTAGTAAGAGCTTCGGTATACAATTTAACCTTTATGAGGGTCGAAACAGCTGTTTCTAACGATCGTTCTGAAAATAACTTGAGTTTTACTTTCTCTACAAATCTAACGAGAATATATAATAAACTTGTTCCGACGGAACATGCCGGCCCCTTTTGAACGAACACGTTCAAGAAAAATAAAGTTGTAGGTACCTGCATTTGCAACATAAAGGTATTCTTTTAGTCTGGGAGTTACAAAAAAACAAGTAATTTAAAACTAAGGTGAATCGTTGTGGAGGTTGTCTTCTTCTTGATTGATACGAGATAGTGATTCGACCGGAAGAGGACAGAGTTTCTTAATACAACGCTTGTACTCTCCCGTGTCGGTTTTCACAGTAGCTACTCGGACGATGCCATCTGGACCAGGGTGGGTGGCGAAAATGCGCCCGAGTTTCAACTGAAGAGGTGCGAGATTGTCTTCCTTAATGACAACCATAGTTCCCAGTTTGACTAGTTGGCCGGAGCTAGAATTCCATTTGCTGCGAACGGTTAATTGTTGCAGATATTCCTTCTGCCATCGGTTCCAAAAATGATGGCGCAACTTTTGAGCATGCTGCCAGGCCGACAAGCGATTAGACGTCATATCCTTGAAGTCCAGCTGGGGGAAGCTAATTAGTGGACCACCAATTAGGAAATGACCGGGAGTCAAGGGTTGCAGGTCATTGGGATCGGAAGACATAGGAGATAGTGGGCGAGAATTCAAGATGGCTTCAATTTCTACGATACAAGTTTCTAGTTGCTCAAAAGTCAATAATGCGTCACCTATTGTGCGAGAGAGATGGTGTTTAAACGACTTTACTGCTGCCTCCCAGAGACCGCCAAAGTGCGGTGACCTGGGAGGGATGAATTTCCAAGAAACTTTTTGCTGATTCAAAAATTCCGTTACCGATTTATTGTGCTCTTCGGATTCAAAAAGTTCGTAGAGTTTAACGAGTTCGCGATTAGCACCAACAAAATTCGTTGCGTTATCTGAGTGGATATTCCGAGATATTCCTCTTCTTGCAAAAAGTCTTTTCAAAGACACGATGAAGGCTTCTGTGGTCAGATCGCTGACCAGTTCTACGTGCACTGCTTTGGTGCTCAAACAAATGAAAATAGCAACATAGACCTTGAGTTTGTTGCGATTTCGAAATCGTTTCTCCTTAATGTAAAATGGACCGCAATAGTCAACACCTACATTAAGGAAAGGACGACAAGAAGACACACGTTCTTGTGGCAAATCACCCATGACGTAATCAACCCCCCGTGGTCTTGCGCGAAAGCATCGAACGCACTTGTAAATAATCTGTCGCGTGATGTTACGACCATTCAAGGGTCAAAAACTCTCTCGAACAGAGTACAACGTCGCCTGGGTTCCTGCGTGTTTTAATCTTTCGTGCTCTTCCCGGATTATGAGTTGAGTGACGTGATGATTAGGAGGCAATAAAATTGGGTGTTTTTGTTCTTCGGGTAAACCTGAGTGTTTTAATCTACCGCCCACTCTGAGAATCCCGTGTTTATCTACAAATGGTTTTAAAGGAATTAATCGACTTTTACTACTAGGGTCATCTCCATTCGTTAGGGAGTGTATTTCTTTCGAAAATGTGGCAAGTTGTGTCGCGAGAATTACTGCTCGAGTAGCAGCTTCAAGTTCTTGTACTGTAATGGGACCACTACTTTTTTTTGTAGGGTTCCTTGCGTTGTGAGAGAATCGCAGGACATATGCGAAAACTAGTTTTAACTTTTTGAAGGAACTACACCTTTCAGTCAGTTGGTGATTATTTTTATTTTCTTTAGTAGAAATAGGATGAGCGATAACGGTGCGTTTCTCTGGAATTTCCGATAAACGAATTTTATCTTGAGGCCAACGACGTTTTTCAAGTGAGAGCCACTGAGGGCCGTTGTTCCAAAGGGGTGCCTCCACAAAATCTTGAGGTGTTAAACCTCTAGAAACTAAGTCAGCGGGATTTTCTTGTGTAGGCACGTGTCGCCATTCACAAGATGTAGCGAGGTTCTGTATTTCCGCGACTCGATTTGCAACGAACGTTTTCAATAGATGAGGTTCTGTGTTTACCCAACTCAAAGTTATGGTGGAATCCGACCATAAGTAGGTTTGCTTAATTTCGATTTCCAGAGCTTGTTTGACCGCGGCGTACAAGCGAGCGAGTAAAAGGGTAGCGCTCAATTCGAGACGTGGCAATGTCACTGGATTCACGGGAGCGACTCTAGATTTAGAGCAAACGAGCGAAATATGATAACGGCCATGAGCATCAATTGAACGCAAGTAAATGCAGGCTCCGTATGCTTTTTCGCTTGCGTCGCAGAAGCCGTGCATTTCAATTTCAGTGGAGTCAGGTGCGATAATTAATCGATTAAAATTGACCTCGCCTAAGAGTGGCAATTGCTCTTTAAATTGCAGCCACATAGTGTGTACTTCTGTTGGAACCGGACTGCCTCAACCTACCCCAGCTTTCCAGAGTAGTTGAATCAAAATTTTTGCTTTCACGATGACTGGACCGAGTAGCCCTAACGGATCGAATAGTTTAGCAACTTGCGATAAAATTGAACGTTTTGTCACGACATTTGAGGAATCCGAAAGGTTAATCTTGTAAAAAATCGAATCTCGACGGAAATTCCAATGAATCCCTAGTGTTTTTATGTTTGAACTTGGATCGAGCGACATTTGTGTACTAGTGGGACTGTCTGAATTTTCAGGCACGAACGCAGGGTCATTGGAGGCCCATTTTCTGAGAAGAAAGCCGCCCTTCTGCAAGAGTGCAGTTATATCATCGCGAAGGAATTTGGCTTCGTCGTGCGTTTTCGCACCGGTCAATAGGTCATCGACGTAGAAGTCCTTTCTCAGCACGTTTGCTGCGATAGGATGTTCAGCCCCTCCATCATCAGCTAACTGACTTAGAGCCCGAATGGCGAGGAAGGGAGCGCAAGAAGTACCGTATGTGACGGTGTCTAGAGAAAATTCTTTCAAGCTATCATTTGGATCTTTTCGAAATAAGATCCTTTGATATATTGCATCGTCTGGATGCACTAGAACCTGCCGGTACATTTTTTCAATGTCGGCAGTAAGAGCATAAGCGTGAGATCGAAATCGAGTCAAGAGTGTGAAAAGATCGGCCTGAATTGTGGCTCCGACCATTAATGAATCATTTAACAAAACGCCCGATGACGTTTTTGCCGACCCATCGAAAACCACGCGAATTTTGGTGGTTGTGCTGTCCTCCTTTATCACAGCATGATGCGGAAGATAAAATCCGGGAACGACGAGATGTTGGTTTTTTATCAACGACATGTGTTTTAGATCATTATATTCATTTAAGAAAGTGCAATAATTCTCTTTTAATTTGGGATTTTTAGCGAAGCGATTTTCTAAAATATTGAAGCGACGAAGAGCCATAGAACGCGAGTCTCCTAAATTTTCTTTCTTTTCATTAAAGGGCAACCGAACGACATATCGACCTTCAGAGTTACGCTGCGTGTGGATTGCAAAATGAGTTTCACACGCTTGCTCTTCTTGAGATTGCAATTTTTTAAATGGAACTTCCTCCATTTCCCAAAATTTTGTTAGATTCGCGTCTAAGGGCGTCGAGTGTGTTATAATATGACACTGATAATTGTTTTTTAAGGAAGAGTTGTTTATCTCTCCCGCTACTATCCATCCGAGGTGCGTTTTTTGTAACACGGCATCGGGATGGTTTATTAACGAAATCTGACCTGCACATAACAATTTGTAGAATAATTTTACGCCGATAAGAGCATCGATTTCTGATGTCTTATGGAATTCAGGATCAGCGAGAGTTATATTTTTTGGTATTTTGAAACTAGAGCGATTAATCGAGATTGATGGCATGTTTTTAGTGATTTGATTTAGAACAAAAAAGTCAATCTTTTTCGAATATTGATTAAATCGCGATTTTAGAGTCGCCGAAACTGAATGTTTTATTTCTGTGGAAATGTTATCCACACACGAGACCGAGACTTCAACTGACTTCCTCGGTTATTTCAAAAAAGAAGCTGTTGCTTCAGTGATAAAGTTGGCTTGTGAGCCAGAATCTAAAAAGACACGACACGTTTTTAAGTTTCCTTGACTATTGACTAAGTCGACTATTGCAGTTCCTAGCAAGCCCTCGGACGAGATGTGAGCATGCAGATTAACAAGCGATTGATTTTGAGCGACAGGTGCAGTTTCGACAGATTCACTCGACGATCGTTTTTCAAAGTGTAACAGTGTGTGATGCATTTTGCGACACTTACGACAAGGACTGCCTTTGCAGTCTGAAACGCGATGATTAGAACGCAAACAATTTATGCAAAGCGCTGCCTTTTTTGTGGTTTCAAAACGCTTTTGCGGCGAAAGTTTTTTAAAATGTTCGCAACCGTAAACGAGATGTTCGCCCTGACAATGTGGCAAAGGGGAGTTGCAGTTGAAGCTGCGAAGGCTTGCTGAGAACGGTGGTTAGATTGTGAACGAGAAGATTTTTTATCCGACACGTTTGAGAATTTTCCTGAATTTGACCTGACTTCTTGTCTTCTAATTGCGCACGACGTTGAAGAAAAGTTATCAATTCCTTATAGGTAGGGTTTTCTGACTCACAGCTGGAATCTTCCCATTTTTCACGAATAAACGAACTTAGTTTTTGTTTAATTATTTCGACTAAGAGAGTATCCCACTTGTCGATAGGTTCTTTCAACGCCTTAAGCGCTCTAACATGTTTTTGAACTTGATCGACAAGCAAACGAACGGGAAAATCTTTCGACAATTATGGTAAATTCAATAGAGCTTTTACGTGAGTTTGACGAATTATTTTTCTATTATCATAGCGCTCTTTGAGCAGTTCCCAGGCGACTATGTAGTTCTCCGATGAGAGTTCTAGAGACGCGATAATTTCCGCGGCTTCATCTTTCAGGGAGCCTTTGAGGTGATATAGGATCCACTAAAAGTCGGTAAATTGACACGCGGCAAGTTTTTTTTTGTATTACGGACGGAATCAGTATGGATTTCGCGTTCGGTGTTTCGCAAAGACGGCGGGTGAAGTTGATTTGCATTATATTCATTTAGAAAGGCTTTTGCTTTCCCGAATGCAACATAGAATTTTTCTTCGTAATCAGTACGGGCTTCCGCATGGGCGGGATCATTCACAAGCACTTCTAATTCAGTGTACAAATTATTAAAATCTTCAAATTCCCTATCGAGGTCATTTGTTCTTTTTTCGAGAGTAGGAAAATCGCGATCAGCGGAATATCCATCAATAAATTTCGCGAAATTTGTTATTTTTCTTTTCAATTAGTGATTTTAGTTTTGAGTTCGTCAACTTTTGTAGCCATTGCGAATATATGCACGAATTATTAACGAGAGCAACAAGAAGAAATACCATATGAAGGAATTACGGAAAATACACAAGGAAAATTGGTGGTACAAAAATCTCGCTTACCCTTTTGATGTACTGTGGAGCAGGAGATGCTATTGAGTCTCGATGAAGTTCTAATCAGCCCAATCTTGCCCAAAATGTAGACTATAATAGTGGCAGAGGCTGCGACGATCAGGATTGGAGTATTCTTGATCAGCTTACGTAGAGTGTCGATGGTTCACGTTCAATCATGCGTGACACCAAAATTGCACAAAGGCACGAGATACGACACTTCAAAATTGTTTTTATTTTATTTGAAAGAGAATTTGCAATATGCACAAGAAATACAGTTCACTTTCATTTAATTGAACGCGATAGATATTGTACACGAACGACACAGTTCAGTTTCAAAGTTCGATTCACTGATCACTTCCACTTAGTGACAGAATAACGACAAAGTTCACAATTTACTTTCGTGGCACAAAAACGACAGGATTAACGTTCAAGTTCAAGCTTCACTGTTCACTACCATTTAGTGACACAACGACGACAAAGTTCAAAATTCACTTTCACATTAGTGATGTGATTACGACGAACTTCACTTACTTTTAGTAGCGTTCCGAGATTCCGATACAGATTTTACGCGGTATGATTCGAAATATTTCACACGCGGTATATCCGCTTCGATTGGACCAAAAATGTTTTGTCTCATAATTAATTGTTGCGAATCGACAATCACTCGCACAAGTTCGATGAGAAAGAAAACACTTATGAAATTCGTATAATACATATATTTTAAATAACATTTAAATTGCATACATGTACGAACAGAGAATAGAGTGGACTGTAATTTGTAAAATTGAACGCTAAGAAGTACATAAAAGAAGTGAAGGTTTAAAGTATGTTTATCTGCCTACGCACCGAATTGCATAGGTCAGTTGCTTGACAGCGAATGAATGACAGCTTCGGACTTGACCCGGTCTCAGTGTCTTGAGGTACCGGTTCACTTCCGATCTTTGGCGAAAATTGTCGGAACGGAAAAACCGAGGGGAAAAACCCCCGAAGTTGAGGCCCAAGGGTCGAGAGGCCCTTGGCCATGGTAACCAGAAGTATACAATAAAATACGAACTAGGAAAAACGGTTTAGGACCTTAAGAGTGCCATTTAATTACATGGACGGTCTTAATACTATCGGCGATCGTGCCTTCGAATGGCTTAGGAAGCTTATTGTAATAAAATAATAAAATTTGAAAGTTTGGGATTTTCGCTTCTAGTAAGAGCATCGGTATACAATTTAACCTTTATGAGGGTCGAAACAGCTGTTTCTAACGATCGTTCTGAAAATAACTTGAGTTTTACTTTCTCTACAAATCTAACGAGAATATATAATAAACTTGTTCCGACGGAACAAACCTTTATCATAATAATATTCCTTCTTTTAATCAAAATCATATTCTTACTAAGAAAACTGTAAATTTAATATGATTGTAATGCAAATTTATACTCATTATGGTCTGCATTATATTTACAATATAAAAATTATTTCTTTGCTTAATCTTTAAAAATGTTAACCTGTATTTTTAAAAATCCTAAAAACTTGGTTAATTTAATAAATAATTTTTCTCTCATATATGGGTTTGAGTAAGGGTTAGTCGACTACACTCTTAGAAAAATCCGTACGAAATTCAATATACATGAGATTGAAGCAAATATGCACTTATGACTCTTAATACACATCTATACTAAGATTGACACAGATGTACATTAATTTTAAAACACAGGTATATTAAAGTTAGTAATACCATGCCTACAAGTTTTTCTATACAGGTATATTAAGTTTAGCACAGAAAAAACTGAGGGTTCAGTACTGTTGCGGCTGAAGTGAAACTTGGGATCATTTAGAACTTATTGGGCTCTAAACTCTCTAAAGGAACTCTTATTGAAGGTTCCTTTTTAGTTTGTTTAAATCCGATAGATGGCCATCGGCCGTTGCCGACGTTTTCAACTGCGCATGTGCTGAGAAGCGTGGGCCTATTTGAAGTCAATAAATACCATGAATGGTCACACAGATAAATGTTAAGTAAAGTTTCTTATTCTTATTTAAAACAAATTAAATTGAATTATAGAAATATCTAGCTTCTTGAGAAAATTTTATATTAACCTAATATTACAAGTGTTGATTATATCATTTTGAATAGTCCCGCGCTTCTTGTGCATGCGCAGTAGAAAATTCCGGATTTGCAACATAACCTTCAAAACTGTCACATTTCATGTGCGATATCTTTCTTTCACGAATGACTAATGTCTTTGATTTTAGTTTCTTCATTGCATTTTTTCCAGTTTAATATTATTTTATTTAAATTATGAAGCAAAATGTGCATCATTAACTTGTGCAATCTTTGAAGTGAGTCAAGGCAGAAGTGAGAAAAAGGCTCTATTAGAACCATTTGAATACACACTTGGGTTCATTTAGAAACCATTTATCATTTTGGGTTCCTTTTCAGCAAGAGAGGTTCCTTTTTGTTGCAGCTCCTTTGGAACAAAAAATGGGTTCTAATAGGAACCTCAGTTATTTCTGTGAGGAGACGAGTTAAAAAAATTATATACCTTTTTGGAAAAAGCTGCAATGAAAGAAGTTTTGACTCAAGCATTAGCAATATGTACCATCAGAGAAATAATGAAAACCATTTTTCAATATTATTGTTAAAATGTTCTCAAAGTATCATAATATATACTCCGTTACATATTTTTTACTATAAACAGGAAACAAACATGTATTTCTTTTATTTTGCTAACGATTTTGCGATTGCTTAAGTCAATGCTTTTTTTATAGCAGCTCAATCCTTAAGAAGTCTATTGGAACATGTCTTTTGGACATCCTAGGGATGCTCTTAAGACGTCTAATGTCAGTACGAAAGATGTCCTGAGAACGTCCTATGTCCTTAAGACGTCTTAAGGACATCTTTAGGATATTGGACGTCTTAGAGACATTGATTGGACTGACATTCGACGTTCTAGGAACGTCCCAAGGACGTTATTGGGATGTTCATGGTTTTGTGCCCACTGGGAAAATATGTCTGCAAAATTTAAAGACGATGCTGGAACTCATGTTGAAAACCGTGCGAACATTTGCCTTCTTAGTCTTGAAAGAAAGAAACAATTGTTCAAGATTAGTAATCATTTGAAAAATCTTATTCAAAAGATTGTGAGCTATGATGCTGAAAATAATCGCCTCCCTGTAGTTCTTTGTAATGCCGGCAGAATCCTTTTTTATCGTTTGGTCAAAAGTGATGAAACTAGAGTGAGTATAAAATTACCAGATCATCCTATATTTAAATGAATACATCAAAAAACCAAATCGAAAGAAGATAAATTATGCAAATGCGACTTATGTAACTTAGTGAGGACACCAGGTCACAGCAATTTTGTAAAAAAAAAAACACCAGATGCGGAAGAAAGCAATAAAACAAGATACTGCAAGAAGTGCCATTCACGATTAGTAATAGAAAATTCACATTTCTCTTGTACACCGCAGCATTACGAAAATTTAAAAGGTCAGATTATAAACGATATACCCCTAAAAAAAAGAACACTTTGTGTGTCATTTGATTAAAGTGATTTAAAATGACGAAGTGACAAGCATTGAAGAAAATGAATCAGATAGAAATACTGTAATCGCTTTATCACAGAAATATGGAAAGCCTTTGAAAAATACTTTGAGTGAACAGCAATCAGAAAGCAAAAAACGGAAGCGTGTTTCTGCTAAAGATGTTTTAAAATTGGAACAAGTTATGGGCTTTCAACGAATAAAGTACATGGTATTGCAGCAGCTCTTCGCGTCGCTACGAATTACAGAAAATAATTTCATCCAGATTTAAAACAAAAATTAAAAACTTCAAATCATTCTCTTGATTTGTATTTCAGTATGAAAGAGTGAGATGTGATTAACACTAAAAAGAACGATACTGCAAATACTGCAGAAACTTTTGTGTTTTGCAATGATGTAAAACCATTTTTTCAGTTTGCTAAAGAAAAAAGGGAAGTTGATGAAATAATGCATTTAAATTTCGGAATAGATAGTGGCGGAGGTTTTTTGAAAGTTTGCCTTTCGATGCAATCTTTGGATGAATCAGAACTTGGAAATTTAGAAGGTCGACAGAAGTATACTGAAGGCGTTGTCGCAAAAAAGATGAAGGATTCTGGCGTCAAGAAGGATATAAAAGGGACAATACCAACTGATTTAAAACTTGCCAACGTATTATTCTCGTTTTCCTTCAAAACATTAAACCCGAAATACACCCCCGTGAAGTTGGCCACCCGAAGTTCACATTTTCTGAATTTAATTTTCACCTACATTTGTAGGTAATTTCAATCATTTCTGTTTGTACCCTCTTGGTTACCAAATAAGGGGCAAAATTGATTTTCGGGGGCTAATTTCACGCATCCCCCCGAAATTTGAATTTTTCAAATTTTCTTTTTGCGTACGTTTGTACGACGTTTGTACTGTATGTACATTTCCTTTTTTTTATTTGAACCCTCTTGGTTGCCCAGATAGAGACAAATCAAAATTCCTTGTCAGCCCCCCGAAATTTGAATTTTTCCAATTTTCTTTCTGCATACGTTTGTACGTCGTTTGTACTGTTTGTACATTTTATGTTTTCGTTTGTACCCTCTTGGTTGCCCAGATAGAGACGAATCAATATTTCTTGTCAGCTCCCGAAATTTGAATTTTTCAAATTTTCTTTTTGCATACGTTAGTACGTCGTTTGTATTGTTTGTACATCTAATTTTCTATCTATTTTACATGGACAATCTTCAGACCTTTTTTCTTTAAGAGTACTAAGGGTAGATTTTTGGGATTTTTAAATATTATCGTGTGGCTGGAAGAATATTTTAGACTTTTCTGAAGGTTAATTTTGCCACCATTATCAGCTAGAAATGGATTGTCTTTTTTAAGTGAAGAATCTTCGGACCTGTTTCGTTTTGAATACTAGGGGTTGATATTTGGGATTTTTGAATATTACTATGGGATGAAAAGCAAATTTTGGAATTTCCTGAAGGTCAAGTTTGTGTCCATTATCTGCTAAAAAATTGGTTTTCGATTTTGTGTGGAGAATATTTGGACCTGTTTCGTTAAGAATACTAGGGGCGGATTTTTGAGATTTTTAAATATTATTATGTTCTAATTTCGTGAATATTATTAGTTTAAAAATGTATTGTCAGCTTTACGTGAAGAATATTTTGACCTGTTTCTTCAAGAATACAAGGGGTGCATTTTACAGATTTTTTAAATATTACTACGGGGTTACAATCATACTTTGGACATTTCTGAAGGTCAATTTCGTGGATATTATCAGATCAAGAAATTATGGTCACTTTTAATTGGATAACAAGATAATATATTGACATTTTAATGTTTCTGAAACATGTATTTTTGTCAATATATTCTGTACTATATGTAGTAGCACTAAGAATATCTGAATACGAGAATAGAAAATGATTGATGGTTTCATAATTCATACTCTTGTTTAAATTTTTACCATCGACCCTTAAACTTTTTCATTAGTGTCATTGCTATCGTCCCATTGGTGTGAAACTCATGTATTTATTCTCTAAATAATATTGCATGAAAGTGTAGAAGGATGTTAATTAATAAATCGCAATACAAAAAGAATCATTATTCTCACAACCGCTTATAAATTCTCGTAAACTTGTAGCACCAATGAATACAATAAAATAAAAAACCAAACGAAATTTTTATTTATCCCTATCTGGGCAACCAAGAGGATACACACAAAAATGTTGAATGTAAAAACA
Source organism: Andricus quercusramuli (assembly GCA_932178445.1). Taxonomy (NCBI): domain Eukaryota; kingdom Metazoa; phylum Arthropoda; class Insecta; order Hymenoptera; family Cynipidae; genus Andricus; species Andricus quercusramuli. The sequence goes on from CAKNXH010060965.1 coordinate 451,781, forward strand.
GTACAAACGACGTACAACCGTATGCAAAAAGAAAATTGGAAGAAATCAAATTTCGGGGGGCTGGCACGAAATTTGGATTTGTCTCAATCTGGGCAACCAAGTGGGTACAAACGAAAATATGAAATGTACAAACAGTACAAGCGACGTACAAACGTAAGCAGAAAAAAAAAAATTGAGAAATTTTAATTTTGGGGGGATGCGTGAAGTTAGCCCCCCAAAATCAATGTTGCCTCTTATTTGGTAACCAAGATTGTACGAACGAAAATGTTGAATGTACAAACAGTACAAACGACGTACAAACGTACGTAAAAATAAAATTTTGAAAATGTGAACTTCGGGGGCCAACTTCACGGGGGTCCGAAATACGTAGATTGTATATCTAAGTTTCAGCGAAGTTACTGTGATTTGGAAATTTCAATTACACCTAAAGTTCACGCGGTTGTTTTCATGTTCCTTACACTACTTACACCTTAAAAACGATATTCTAATATTGAGAGTGTCATATTCTTACACGCATATTCTTAGTAATATTCTTAATGAAGTAAGCGAAATTCTCAATAAATTTAAGAGTATCTTCTAACCAAAGGACGAAATGCGCCTTGCTCTGTCCAAACGTTTCTTTCAATGTTTTGTGCGACGTGCTTTTCGATCAGTTTTTCGAATTCGTAATAAGTGAGAAGCTCGAAGAAATTCAACCAATTCTAATGATAAATCGCGTATGCACATCCATCTGCTTCTCTTTACAGAAAAAGTTACAGTGAGAAAGATCTGATGTGACAGTGAGGTTGAATACCGTTGTACCACACTGAGACATAACCTCTCTACATTATTTATTCGTTGGCGTGTGACATCAAACTTTTCTCACTTTAACGTTCTCTGCGAAGGGAAAGAGATAGAGTTAGAGATGTGCACATGCGATTTATCCTCAGAATTGGTTGCATTCCTTCGAGCTCGTCACTTATTATACAATTACTGCGACAGATTTCGGATGCAACTATTCTTAAACTTAGTGGGGGATTCTTACAATCACACCAGCATATATATTCTTGAGGTAAGAGGGCCTCCATCGTACATTAAGAATATATTCTTGGCGCCTATTTAGGTTGCAAATATTCTTAAACTTAGTGGGAAATTATTAAAATTAGAATATCGTTTTTCGGTGTACTAAAAGCTGTACAAAAACACGATGCCCGACATGTGTAAAAATAAATTATTTTTTGTTTCAGTATTGACATGGACTGATATTATATTTATTCATCATATTTCGTTGAATAAAGTGAGAACAATGAAAACGCATCACATTTTTAAAAAAAATTTTATTTTTAACCCATAAAAAACACTTTTTTCAAAAACGGCTCAGGGGATTTGGCTAAACATTTTTCCGCGCAATATTTTTGAGCCTTGCATTTAAACTTGGTTCAGGCACACCGTGCTCAGTCTTCTTTTTGCTCCTTTTTCTCTCTTATCTGAGACTACTAGGGGATTTATTTCGAATATAAATCTGTAAAATAAAATGCAAAATATTATGTATATACAATTAATGCATGCAATACAATAAATAACATATTGAATATATTTAATAAAGATGCCTTTGTAGAAATTCTGATGACTTAGATAAACCAGCTGGATACGCGTATCCGAAGACAGTCACAGAAAAAATAAAAGGTAAAAAGCGTTTCAGGTAAAAGTGCTGGGGGTAATCTCGGTATGTAAAAAACTGAAGATCGGCAACGGTAAAATTAAATATCACTAAATTTTCGTTTTGCCCTTACCGATCTTCACTTTTTTTGCATGGTGAGATTACCCCCAGATTTTCACCTGCAACACTTTTTACCTTTTGTTTTTTCTGTGGTATGATGTAAAGGCAGTTTTAGTACCTTCAAGAACATTTTCTGCTTTGGTAATAATTTTTTTTCTCCAAAACTACGCTAACTTGCGCCAACGAATCAAAGATCGATTTTCCTATAATTAAGATATAGTTATACCTTAAAATTTGTTCAAGGAATGGAAATACAGATAATTCAAATAGAAATTTTAGTACAAGATAAAAGAGTCTAAAGAGTCTCTTATCATTACGACGGGGTACGGAGATGGTGCAGAGTTCATTGTATCTGCATCTCTAGAAGTGTCCTATTTGAAATAATATGAGTTTAATGAAGATCCGAAAAAACCAATTTTTTTAAAACTCACTGTACATAAGTTAATAGTAAGAGAGACTTTAAGTTTTCTAGATACATTCCTTTACACACAAATACAAAATTTGTTCAAAAAATAAAGAATGGAGGATGGAAACTTACAGTCAATAACTTTTATAAGTAATTCAAATACCAAGATAGCAAACTCCTTAACCAATATCAATTAAATATTATTATATATTATTGTTTCATATTATCATATTAATATATATATATATTATATTAATATATATATATTAAATATTGATATAAAATAATTTATAATGATTATATATTAAGTTTATAGTATTACCGAATTGGAAAATTCCCGAATGATAAAGTTCCGCACAGTTTGTAGTATTACTGAATTTAAGAATTCCCGAATAATAAAATTCCCAACAGAAAATTGCCAAATAATAATATTTTAATTATAATTATATATATAATAAATAAATATAATTATAATATTCGTAATATAATTTTGATTGTAATAATTCAATTAACTTTATAATTATATAAAAATAAAATTTTTTGAATTCGGGAATTTTCTAGTTCAGATATTTTATGATTCGGCAATTTTTTAGGTGGAATTTTATTATTCAGGAATTTTCGAATTTGGTAATATTAAAAACTTTCGGGAATTTTTCAATTCGGTAATATTATAAACTGTTCTTGAAGTTTAATCAAAGAAATCAGTTGTCAAACCTAAAAGATGAATTTTTTACCTGAAATCCTAATATTATACCGTAAAGGACCGAGTTTTTCACAAAATAATAGATTTTATAACCAAAGAAATTGATTTTCAACTAATTTTTTTTCACGAATAATCATCAACATTATATATATTTATATTAATAAAAGATATTGATGATGAACCTTAAATACAAATAATTAATTGTCAACAATTGTCACAAAATTCATGAATTTTCAACTAAAAAAGATGAACTTTCAATACCTAAAATAGAATAGTTATAGTTACAGTTAAAAAATTAATTTTCAATAATAAAACATTAATTTTCAACAAAGTAGTTATATTTTCAACCGAAAAATGAATTATAAACCCAAAAGTAATGGTATTTTCAGCTGAAAAAAGTAATTTGACAAAAAAAGATTTTTTCTCATTGAAAAAAACTAATTCGGGAGGATTGCGGTGAATTAGGCAAAATTCTGCTTTCTAATTCAGTGAAACGAATTGGGCGAGAGCGATTTGAATATGTGTCAATTCGCTTTAAGTTGTGGTCGAGGTCATTTTGAAAGAAAAAAAAAATTGCATACCTCGAGGCATACCTTGAGATTCGAACCAATATGAAGTCCAGAGGGCGACCACTGAGCTATGGGACTCATTTATATTTAGTTTTAGATATTTTAGCTTTTAACAAAATTGTTGAATTTCGAACAAAATAATAAAATTATATCTTCGCATTCCCTGAGTTTATAAATTACACAAATATCTTCTTCGAGGTTAACATTTTTATTCAAATAATTGATTACAATCTCTACAATAATTATAATAATCAATTTAAATACTTTTTTGAAATTTCAGTTTTTTTTAGACAAATCGATATTTTCCTTTCTTTTTAAATATTAGTAAAATTCCACATACGCAATAAAAATAGCGAGTTTTTGTTTTTAGGAATGAAAAATCAGAACATGACACAAAAAATCAGAAAAGCAGGATAGCGATAAAAAATTGGGACGTGTCCTAATAAATCAGAACGTCTGGTCACGCTAATGATATATTCTTTCTGAATTGATTATCAAGTCCAAAAATGTAAAGAAGATAGAAAAGAGGCTTACGTATTTTGTGGTTAGAATCCTCTGAGTATTATGTGTATATAAACGCACCTGCAGTCGAATTAGCGACAATACTCTCGATGTCTTGGAAAATATCTAAAATTCTACATGTATATATTATTATTCTGAAAAACAGCAGTTTTTGATTAAAATCAATTATTTATTAACCAGTTCATTCTGATTGAAATGAAATAACAAAAATATGGTGAAACACTGATGGCTTTATAACTTATCTAGAAACACCACGATGTTTTTAAGACATATGTAATGTAATTGCACTTTGATGCTTGTTAAAATCACTTGTTTTTTTTTTTCTATATTAATAATATTCCGTGCTGATTTTTACATTCTCATTCATGAGAGTGAACTGTAATCGTCCAAATTTTCGATCTCTGGTTTTGAACGGATCTTTATGTTCCGGCACTCCCAGAGTCCGAAAACCATAAAATTTTGTCGGTGTCTGTCTGTATGTATGTATGTATGTATGTATGTATGTATGTATGTATGTATCTATGTATGTATGTATTTCTGTCTGTATGTCTGTATGCATGTCTGTATGTCTGTCTGTCTGTCTGTCTATCTATCTATCTATCTATCCATCCATCCATCCATCCATCCATCCATCCATCCATCCATCCATC
>CAKNXH010060965.1:456399-466912 GCA_932178445.1 Andricus quercusramuli
CCATCCATCCATCCATCCATCCATCCATCCATCCATCCATCCATCCACCCACGGGCATATTTTTTTTCATTTTCTGATTAAACATGCACATGCACGCCGCGGAACGCCGGTATTACCGGGCAAGGGTGACTGTTGGGCAAAAATCCAGCGCTCTGCGCATGCCTATCGTCGGCAGCATAGATAACTCTTCGTCAGAATAGTGAATATTTTAGAATATAATAATATAAAAATAGAATATTTTTCAAAAATAATGAAAATATCAAGGAAAAAGTTTTGGGCGTTAATGGGTTAATATATTAGAGCCATATATTAGGACCACCGCCGTTTTACTTCTGACATTTTGAACTTTGAATTTTCATACAATATACATTTTTTGCAAATGCCATATTTTTTAGTGAAAATGCCCGCGATATTTTGCATCCGCTATTTTCTATTCTGTATTTTGAATATAAAATTCGTAATTAGCGATCCAAAAAACCTAGTTTGATATCAAAAATTTTTTTATGCATATATACTGTAACTTTTGTGTGACTTTGTATGCAAATAAAATTAAAAATATTCCAAAAGTTTATTAAGAAAACTATAATATGTTCCATGTTGTGTGTTAGAGATATAATAAAAATAATTTTTTTACCGAATTCTGTTCATATACTGTTTATAAAAGAAAGCATTGTTAAGACATTAGTATATAACCTGGCTCTGCTGCCTGTGCTGCTGATAAGAGATTTTACAATTTTTTACGTAAATTCATTTTTGAAAATATCAACCCGTAATTATAATACTCATATTTTATGATTACATGCAGTTAAATATTTAATAACTATTTTAAATTGCAATGTATGTTCAAAAATTGAGAATTGAGATAATTGAGAATTAAACTTAAAAGACATGTGACAAATATCCGATTCCTACTTCACCGGCATATTTTTATGATCACAAAAATTCCACACGAAATGCGATATTGAGCTAAAAGTTTGGGAAAATAAGAAGTTTTATGTACTAATATATTTTCACAGATACAAAAAAAATGTCCAAAAATTATTTTTTTGTAATTGCAGAAATTTATTAATAGATACAAGTTCCTTAGTCCCTCTTCTCTATTTTCACAAACTTTTAGCTCGATATATCATTTTGCGTGGAACTGGTATGCTAATAAATGCGTCGGTAAAGTAGAAATCAGATAAGTGTCACATGCCCTTAATTAGTTTAGTTTTGGCTGTGTTTTGAGGATTCTGGATTTCTGGCCCACCATCAAATCTTTGCCACCATACATTTCCCAAAGTTGCAGAGAAACTGAAATGCTCATATGGTAAGTATCACCTCGAGCCCTGATTTCACCTCAATGTACCGGTTGGTAATATTAGCTATCAGAAATCATTTAAAGTCCTGGACTTCAATGAAATGTTTTTAATATCCCAATATACAAGACCAAATATGAAATATTCACAACTTACTTACAACGGGCAAAGTAGATTTCAATTTAACAGCAACTGTAGATAAAGAAGGTTTCCATCACCTCTTCGCTAGAAGTGCACTTGAAAGAATGTAGGAGGCAGTACATCGCGGTCGATTTTTGAAATGTAAATTTTTAAACCATCGCAGAAAAAGAATTTAGAATAAACTAAACATAAGGAAAAGTGTGTAAATCAAATTTCAAGAAGAACACCTAAAGCTCAAATGATTGCTCGAGAAAACGCTGAAATCTCGGTGACATAAATTAAATATACAGACCGTTTCTGCCTTTACCGGCGGATAAAAGCGAGTTAGTAGCGCGTGCAAAATTCATTATGCAAAATAATGCACGCCCGTTGGAAGAATAAATATGTATCTCGTTTCACTGATACCTCTGTCCATGCGCAAGCACTCATAAATAATGTATATCTCCAGAAACTCTTCTTTATTTAAATATGCATTCTCCAGACTGTTCGGTCACCTCACTATCCGCTAAATCACAAAATTGCTTTTATTATCAACTTTATATTTTTCTTTGCTTTGATTTTATTCAATCAAGAGTTAAAGTCCAAGAAGTTTTTTGTTGTTAGGGGTCGCTCAAAAACTACGTCACACTGCCAAGGACGGGGAAGGGGGGGCTTAGCGCATACCCTCACAACAAAATGATATCCTTGGCATATCCCTATGATATCTCGGCAGGATATGTGATCTCCTGAAAAATGGCCCATAAATCTCCTTGGATATCCGTGGCATATTCCAGGGATATCGAGATTTCCGCTTAAGAGGATATCGTGAGAGGATATCCTAACGATATCCCGCACGGAATGTCCACAGGTATCCCAATACCATAGTAAAATGCCCCACGAATATCCGAAAATTATAATAAAAAATTCTGCTGATATTCTAATTAATTACTAGGGGATTAAAAATTCAAGAAACAAAAAGGATTATACATATAAGAACAACAATTTCATTGTTTTTAATAAATTTTTTATGTATATTTTACATGTATTACGTATATGATGGTTCGCTGGAGGTTAGATATATCTGCGTGGCAATGGATAATACTCATGAAAAATTTGATGTTTCAACTAATTACTTTTATTTTTCATTTTACTGAATAACAATTTTTGTTCATTACCTTTGTGACTAATGATTTGATTTCCATTGTAAACTACTTAAATGCATTAAAGTATATACATTTATACATTTTGAGGTTAAGTTAACTGAAATGAAGAAAAAGCCGATCGGCTTTTCGAAACTTCTTATCTTTTTAAACCTTCAGCTTGCACGGCTTGCATGCATGATTCACTGAATTTGATATACCTACTAATTTAAAATTTGTTTACCTTTTTTCATGATTTTGCCAAATTTTGATTATACGGTCAACAACATGTCATAAGTGTTGAAAAAGACTAGACTGAAAAGTTATGAAGACGGCTCTACATACTATCTTTGATTCTTATTTTTTATAGCTTCGGGGAAATATATATATTTTTTAAATAATGCTGAGTTTGTTTATTTATTTTTTTTTGCAAAGGATACATACATGCATTTTTTTATGATATTATAAAAAATTATATTATTAGGATATCTTGGGACATCTTGGGGACATCCTTGGCATATCCTGCATTTTATATACGGGACATCGTAAGAATATCCTAGGATGTCCCGAATTATGGAATTTGAGACATCCCGGACTTAAAAATTGGAACATTAATGGGATACCCTCAGCATATCCTGAGATATCTTTGGGACATTCCAAGGATATCGAGATTTCCGCCCGTAGGATATCATTCGTGATGTCCTTGCAATCTCCTGGGATATGCCTGCGATATCGTGGGAGATAAATGGGATACTCCACCGATATCCCGTGCTGTGTGGGTAATGTTACATCACACATGGAAGCAATAAATGTGTATACAAATTTTTTGAAATGCTTCAAAAAGATAGAAAAATTATAGTGATTTCATTTTACAAGTGAAGCATCTGAATATAGTATTTTCACCAGGGTGGTATGAAAATTCGACTTTCGATTTTTGGTGATAATCCCCCCCCCCTCAGTATATTCATTTTCCAGAAAAAGAAATTCATTTTTTTTTCATAAATCAGTGAACATTAAGGCGGTTCAAACGAGTTAGGGTTTCGCTACATACAAAATATATTTAGAAGGATGAATTGTTTAATGTAATATTTCCACCACATAATCTATAGGCCATCATAGCGGTTTGAACAGAGAGATTTTTCGAAAAAATGTCCTTGTTTTTTTCTAAATGAAAATTGAGTGTTTTTGCGCCTGTAAAATGCAACACGCTGACAATTTTGTATGCCGGGCTGCAGTCACCTGGTCTAGATTTAAGTCGCATAAAATCTGCAAGTAGTGTGTCTGCATTGCTTAGAGTAATGTATATATCGCTAGTATCGCCTTATGAAAGAACATTTTCAAAAAATGAGCGTACCTGAATTCTTTAAGAAGTTCTTAGAAATATTGAATAGATATCTACTTTTTCCATTTATTATTATTTTTAATTTTTTAATTTAAACACTGCATTAAATTTTGATGGCGGTATGTTACGAAAAATATAACTTTCTTATCAGCACAAAACTGGTGGGATAGGGAATGTAAAAAGATGAAGAAGGAAGGTGAAGAGGAAGTACAAGAAGTGGAAAGAGGGTAATGTGAGAAGGGAGGAGTACGTAGAAATGAGGAAGGGGCTTAGATTGATGTGTAAGAAGAAAGAACAGGGAAGAGAGAAAGATCTGGAAGAGGAGTTAGCAAATGTTAAGACAGAGGGGACGTCTGGAAGATAATAAATAGGTTTAGGAAGCGAAGGGTGCGGGTCAGCGAGAGGATAGGGAACGAGGAGTGGAGGAAATTTTTTAAAGAATCATTCCAGGGCTCATATTCAAGGAAGACGGATGGGGGAAGTAGAAGAACGGGGGAGGCAGAGATGGAGGAGTTGAATGACGAGGAGATAGAGAAGCAGATAAGGAAGTTGAAAAGGTCAAAAGCAGCAGGACTGGATGGGGTAGAGAACCAAGCATGGCTGTTTAGTACACAAGACCCTAGTAGCAAGATAACTGCAGACTGGCGCCAGAAAAAGAAGAATCTGTTTGCAGCCTGACGCCCGGCTGGTTCCGCTTTGGCGTGCTTTTCTGGCACCAGAGTCTGGTATAGCAGATCCTGGCCAAGACTGGTCATGATATACACCAGACAAAATTGAAATAACGTAAAATGGTACTAAATAGGTTTCTGTAATAGTTTTACACTATATTTCAGCCCTTTCTGGGAGAATATACTGCGGAGACGTCACAACATTTCAGGAGACCCACTGAAATATTAAAAACATAACCTCTTGTCGTATAAGCTTAGTACATGCTTGCTTGTTTGGGCATACTTGTGAATCGTTCAAATTTCCGATTCCCAGATTTTCAATTTCATTAATTAATTTCTACATTAATTACTAGTGTCTGAACTAAATACCAGAATCTGGTTCCTTTATTCACCAGATTCTGTTTTTCATCTGGTCTGATCATTTCTCCACCAGTCTGGTCGACTAGAGGGAGCAGATGCTGAGCCAGACTCTGGCCTCTGTCATACAAGCCAGACGTTGCTACTAGGGGAGGTTAGGGAGAGGCTGAAGGAGGCAGTGAAGAAAGTATGGAAGGGCGAGGGATTCCCAGGAGGGTGGAGTGAAGGGTTAATAGTGCCACTGTATAAGAAAGGAGATAGAGATAGACAGGAAAATTATAGAGGGATGACGTTAATGAATACAACGTATAAAGTATACGCGATGGTGGTGGCAGAGAGACTGTGGAAGAATGTCGAGGAGAAAGGAATATTGCCGGAGACGCAGGCGGTATTTAGGGCGGGTAGGAGTACTATCGACAATATCTACTATCTGCAGCACGTGGTGGATAGAGAATTAGCGAAGAAGGGGACGAGAGTGTACGCGTTTTTTGTGGATCTCGAAGGCGCGTTTCCGTCAGTGGACAGGGGGAGGTTGTGGGAGGCGATGGAGGATAGGGGAGTAGAGAGAGGCCTAATTGAGAGGGTAAGGGAGATATATGAAGAGACCAAAGACAAGGTAAGAGAGGGGAGGGGATTTCGGAGGGGTTCTGGATGGATAGGGGTTTAAGGCAAGGGTGTCCACTTAGCCCAACGCTTTTTGCGATTTTAATTGCGGATATGGAAAGTAAGCTGGAGGCCGGGGTGGTAGGAGGAGTCACGATAGGAGGGGTTAGAATTTGGTCACTAGCGTATGCAGATGACATAGTGTTGCTGGCAAATAGTGAGGAGGCCTTAAAGGAGATGATGAAGAGGTTGAGAAGATACCTGGATAAGAAGGGGTTAGAGCTGAATGCGGAAAAGTTCAAGGTTATGGTGTTCAGAAAAGGAGGGGGAAGGGATAAGGGAGGAGAGTGGAAGTGGAAGGGAAATGAGGTGCAGGAGGTGAAAGAGTTTGTGTACTTGGGCTTCGTGTTTCGGAGGAATGGGGGAGTGGATGGTCACATAAAAGAGAGAGCGAGGAGGGCAAATGTGGTGATGAGGCAGGTGCGGGGGTTGGGAAAGAAGCTATTCGCAGATGATTTTGGACGGAGAATGAAGTTGTTTGATTCGCTAGTGATGAGTGTGCTATTGTATGGAGTAGAGGTGTGGGGGTGGAAGGAAAGTGAAGAGGTAAATAGAACGCAGGAGAGCTATGTAAAGTGGTCCCTGGGGTTGGCAAGGAACAAGCCTAAGAATATTGTCAGGAGGGAGACGCGGAGAACGAGTGTAGAGATTCTAGCAGGGAGCAGGGCGTGTAAATATGAGGAGAAATTTTTGGAAGAGGGGGGAAGTAGGCTGGTTAGGGAGTGTTGGTGGGAGAAGGAGAATAGGAGAGGGGGTGGGAAGATGGAGGCTGAGAGGGAAAGGTATTTTAGAATGAATGGACTGCAGATGCATAATGTAGAAAAGTTCGCATTTTGGAAAAAATCGAGTGCTAAGTATGAGATACTTGTGATTAGAATGTGTTCGTTAAAGCCGAAGGAGTTTTAACAAAAGAGAATACGAAATCACCAAATCACAGTTGTCATGCTTTGACAACTTCATTTGTTCTATACCATATCAATTATAACACTTAAACGAAGACTATACATAATTTTGTTCACTATGTATAATTTTTCTGCCTGAGTCTTTACATACTTACGAAAGTAACTTCGTTGTCACTATCGTTACCAAAAAATGTAACTAGCTAAGAGATACTAGTTATTTTTTTTATCACTAACACTTTTTCGAAAATTTCATGCTACTATGTATAATATTCCTCTTTGAAATACCAGTACCACGTGTATGATCTTTATATAGGTATACCTATACAATCTATGATTTTATATTGAGGACTGTAATAATCCTAACACCTTATAGAAGATCCGGATCAAATTTCTTGTAGGGCTATATGAAAGCTTTAAGCTCCAGTAAGGCTGGCACGAAGGTTTGATCGAAAAGTATTTCTCATTTGGCCTTTCACTTGGTCTTAGGATTACCAACCAATCTTAAAGGTGAGGGAATCAAGAGGAAATCCCTCAGCCCTCCCTCTATATTCAGGCCGACACCCAGCAGCTTTATGTTTCGAAATGATGCTGATACGAGATTCATCCTAAACTTTTTTCCTTCTCGTAACACGAGAGTCTAGTGCAGTTCTGCAAATTTTTAATTTCTAATTTTCATTCGGATGCTTATGTTTGGCACCCGGAGAGTCCGTTCTTTGCCTTCACAGAAAAAATTTGTGGTTCACTAAATTTGCGGCTTGAATGAAAGATTTTGAGGATTTCAAAGATTTAAAATATTTCAAAAGATTTACAAAAATTTCAAAGGTTAAAGCCAGGATCGTGCATTCTCCCCAGTATTTATTTTTGTATATAATTCACTTATATCATTTGTTTGTAAAATTCACAAATACTACAACCAAATATTAATTAATAAGTTTACAATCAAATATTTCAAAGATCTCAGAAGCATTTCAAGGATTTTAAAGATTTCAAAAGATTTACAAAAATTTCAAAGGTTACAGCCAGGATCGTGCATGCTCCCCAGTATTTATTTTTGTATATAATTCATATATATCATTTGTTTATAAAATTCACAAATACTATCGTGATCAAGTATCACTTTCTCGATGAAGGCAATAATTTTATTGCTAAAATATTACTTCAAAATGAAATAATCGATATAATGTTCTCTATTTGATGTTTAATTCCTTTATCACAAATAATATTGCTTATCAATCCTTTTTCGCTTGCATACGCCCCTGCGTGCTTTCTTTTTTAATTTTGTTCCATCGTGCCTGTGGTTGTGCGTGGATTGAGCCCCGTTTTCATTTTTGTTTCGTTTTTGAATGACGTGAAAAAGCCTATAAATTATACGTGTTTTCAAAGGAAGTCGGGTTTCAAAATTTAAAAACCTGTATCTCCTTGAATTTTGAAAATGTTGGAAAAACATTCTGACCATAAACTTTACTCATCCAACACAAAAGTTTAACCAAGTTTTATCAGAATCGCTATACCTCAATACAACTCTGATATTCAGGGAATGTATTGATTATTTTAATGTTTGAATTATTCTCTAATCCAGAAGAATGGATGCGTGCGCCATCAACTCTCTTAGTCTTGTGAAATTTCACTTTTGGTTCTTACCGTATCATCATTCTCATGTCTTCAATTGTGAAAATTCAAATTGAAATAATGTATATTTTCATCTTGAAAAATTATTTGAACGATTAATATGAATTAATTACACTGATCAATAAAATTGACCTTTGTCTTCGCTGCATGCGACATATAATTTTCGAAGTACTTTGAATGCTGAAAAACGAAGCTGGTTTCCGTTTTTTGGTATCGGGTCTCGTTTACTAGATATTCGCAAATAAAATTTTTAATAAATAATTGTTTAACTATTTTTCAAATGGTGGACAATAGATTCGGTACTTTTTAGATAACGCAACGTAGAAAAACGAAAGTTTCGGCAGGGTCCCTGGAAAAAGTTTGCATTGCTGTTTAAAAGTGCCCCTCAAGAAGTTTCAAAATAATTTCATATCCCTTAATCTAAAAAAACGTCTAAACCGGTTGAAAATTTTAGATGAAAAGTTTTCAAGGTGATTTTGTTGGTTCCGTATTTCCATGAGGCATCTGCATTTGAAGCTTAACAACTAAGCCAAAAAAATGCTGCAGTAATAGGTAAATAGTCATTTGAAAGCTGAAAGTGTTCCACGTGAATGAGCTTAAAGACGTTAATGAATTATACAAGAGGCAATGGGAAACATTTCAAAAAAAATCATGAATATGAGAAAAACATTTGTGAACAAATTGCAGTCGACAAATTTGAGAAATAATGAAAATCGTTGCTTGAAATTACCAAAATGTACAACTACTATGTTCAGTTCTGATGAAGATATTAAAGCGATTCAAACTCTAAACTGTAACGAATAGGTTCTGTGATTATTTAAAATCTCCTGGAAGGAAGTGATTGTTTTATTTTTTGTGCAAATCGCGATATTTTCAGACAGTTTTTTTCTTGGAAAGTAAGTGTTAGAAACCAGCGGGGGTGAAGTTTTTTTTGCTGTCAGTCAGAAGAGGCGTCAATGCCTGGGCAGGAGTCCGGAAGCACGGTTCAAAGAAAGGTATCAGTGGTCGGCAGCAAAAAAAAACACCTCCACTGGTTTCTAACAGTTACTTTTCAACAACAAAAAAATGTCCGACAATATCGCGATTTCCACTGAAAATGAAACAATCACATACTTCCGGGAGATTGTAAATGATTACAGAGCCTATGCGTTACAGTTTGAAGTTTGGATCGCTTCAATATCTTTATTAGAAATGAAGATAGTATAGTTATACATTTTTGTAATTTTAAGCAACAATTTTAATTATGTCCTGAATTTGTCAACTGCAATTTGTTTACAAAATATTTGCCTCATATTCATGAATTTTTTCAGATGTATAAGAAATAATGCTCTAAACTTGCTTATTTTTAAATGTCCCTGAATTTCCTTACTTTTTTTTACATTTTTCAGTCTGCAAAGCACACCATTTTTTTTACATTACCGTCTTGAAGCTTATTTACGTGAAACACTTTCAGATTTCAAATGAGTATTTACTTATTACTATAGCATTTTTTTTGACTGAGTTGTTAAGCTTCAAAGGCCTATAATTTTTGCGCTGATAGTAAAGGGAATTTTAGTGAGATGTGGTGCTCACCCGGAAGTTACTGTATTACCAGAGATGTATTACGGTACAATGGTACCCATTGAAGAGCACGTGACGATCTATCACGTGACCAATTACTATCCTATAGATGAAAACTCGTAATTTCATGGAGGAAGAATTTCTGTTAGCTATAGTAAGTCATAGGGTGACCTCTATATTTTAAAAGTAAAACTAACAGAATTAAAAAAGTAGATTTCTCATTTTATCGATCGCCGATAATTATTTAAATGTAAGTTGTTATTAAAGATATTATATCTTTGCTTGTTATGACTGACTTTGTCAATACACGGAATAAAATAAAATGTATTTCAGTAATTTTTATACATTTTTAATCCAGGCGCAGATGTTCTTTATCAGGATATATGCGCGTTATATTCCCGCCGATAGTATTGTAGGTACCGCAATGACATGGTATGTACTATAGTCACGAAGAAATAGTATACTATTCATTCGTGACTATAGTCTACTCGACGAGATTAGATGAATGGCGATGTAGTCTCAGACGCTGCAGTGATGTATTATAATGCTTGGAAAAATATAAAGTGATAAATAATTGAATTTTTTAATGAAAGTTATAATTTCATGCTTCTTATTTTCTGAACTGATTGATTAATTATTTGTTTAAAGTCTTTGTTACATTGTTAAATGACTGTATATGAATTACATTTTTAAAATGATATGTACGTATATATTTAAAATTTTTTAAAAATTATTTTTGAAGTTTACTATTGAATTAAAGGTATAGAAATTCAATTTTTAAACGAGAAATATATATATATATATATATATATATATATATATATATATATATATA
>CAKNXH010060965.1:467012-481793 GCA_932178445.1 Andricus quercusramuli
TGTGAAAACAACTTGAATGTTTCAATGAAACTAATTTTCTAATGCTGTTTACATTGTGATCTGATTAATTAATTATTAACTGATTCTATTGAAACTTAAATTTTCTGGAATTAGTTTGAAAGGTTGTTGATACTTCAAATTGTCAGAAATGAGAGCTCGAATTTGAAAAAAAATATATAAAGTAAACATTTTTTAAATGTTTCAATGAAAATTATAGATTGATGCTTTAATGAATATCTCAATTCAATTTAAAAAATTATATCTAAATACTATGTTCAAATTTCTTCGAAAATTAGTATAAAAAGTTATTAATAATTAAAATTTTCAGAAATGAAATTTCATGCTTAAAAAATATAAAGTAAAAATTATTTGAATGTTTCAATGGAAATAATAGTTGCATGCTTTTTATGCTGTAAACAGTTTAATTAATTATTGGTTGATTATTTTGTTGAAAACATTGAATTAAATAAAGATTTTATTTGATTTTTTTCAATTAAGTAACGTAAATTGATTATTTACACGAAGGTTATGTAATTGAATATTTGTTATTATTTTTATAGTAAAGGTTTACTGTTGCGTCGCAACAGTTTCTTTTTTACTTTTTTGAATGATTTGTATATTTTGGAGAAAGTTGAGCCAGCACGAATGCCATTAGGCCCAGGAAATATAACTAAGCGCAGATGTTTACCGATTTTATATAGATTTAAGAGATTTACTGTCCTTTACAATCTTAGGGTGAGTTTAGAAATTCAGACTCAAGGCTCAATCTTGCTAAACCTTCCAGCGACATTAATTTATGAGTTTATTAGCACGACGTGACTATGTTCACCTCCTAGAGATTAAACTCAGGATCCTGTCCGAGTCTTCTGTTGTATTTAACCATCCACGAATTCAAGCAAGGGTTCCTTACTGCCTTGGGTTTTTCCCAAGAGTCGACCAACAGACGTCTTGCTTTTTGTATCAACGAAAACGTCAACCAGTCAGAACGGTTATTCGTGCCAAAATAGATACGCCCCGGCCTCTAGGACGAGGGACCATTTTGAAAGTGCGTGGGGGGAAAAGGCAGATTTTGTTGATCCTTCAGACCGAACGGTTGTGTTCTGGTCTTGGAGAAAGCGCGGCGCGTTCGTGAGACTTGAAGTTTCCCTACGTTTTTGTATCACTACAAATAAAGCTGTTATTTTTATTTTACAAACAATTTCAGTGTGAACAGTGATTTATTCTTCCTCATTCATAAACATTTTTTGGTCCTTCGAGCCGGATTGTTTTCATACATCCGTATATTAGTGTGTGAAACAGTGCCTTCGTTACGAACAGTGATTTCAATGAAGTTTTCATACTTCGTTAATTACTGGCTTCCAAGCAAAACTCTGTGAAACTAGTGAAGTTTTCATACTTCGTTAATCAGTGGCTCCCAAGCAAAACTCTGTGAGCATAGTGAATTTTTAATTTACACGATCAGTTTAGGAAAGTGCCACTACTCATAAAAACTACGAAGGCAACCCAGCACCACTCACGAGGAAGCTTCCACGAACCGCGCCCTTCTCTCAAATATGTAAACTTTCATGTTCATGAGAACAGATGTCAATGATCGAGGATTGGAACATCTTTCTGCAAAAAACTCAGGACGTTGGGGAAATCAGCTGTACCTGTCCTTCATGACGTCGCAGCCAGCAGCCCGGCAGTCCAGCCACTTTCAACAACTTGGTCATCCAGCTCTCCATTGAACTTCTACGTCCGCCATCTCTAAGTTTCGGACTCAAGTAAGTCTAGTGAACTACCCATTCTATCCATTTCATTTCATTTGGCGTAGCTATCGTGACATATAATAAGAGGTTGTTCATAGTGCTAACGGTAAATTAATCAGGATGTCGGACAATGACGAAGAACGTACTCCATTGCTTACCGCGGTAGACAAGACTCCCTCTTTAAAAAGAGCTCGCGGTATGATAAAACGCCAACTAACGTCTTCGGAAGCTGTACTTGCGTCTATAGACGTAAATACAGATTTTCACGTTCTTAATCTCGAACAACGATTAGAAAGACATCTCAAACTCTGGGATGAATTTGATTTAATACAAACTCAATTAGAAAGTGACATTTTAGACGAAGATCAACTCGCTAACCCTGATCCTGAAAGAATAGCTTTCGAAAGTCGATACCATAAGATCGCCGGTTTGTTTAAAAAATATATTAAGAATCAGTGTTTTTCATATCAAACAACAGCTTCACAATCAAGCTTAATTTCAGTAGAGTCAAATTCAAGAAACTTGATACCGTTCAATCAGACCGCTCAATCTCCATCGGTTCAGAATCCAAGCACTTCGACGACAGGTTCGTTAGAAACAATTCAAAATCAGTCTAATCCCGGAAATTTCGTGCATCCGAGTACGACGGACGTATTGTCAGATAATCAGAGTCAAGTGAACCGAAATAATATTAACGAAACGATCCATGCTCATGGCTTGAGTCATTTGCACGCTAGATTTGAACTTCCTAAGCTTCATGCACCCATCTTTCACGGGAGTTTCGACACTTGGTTAACGTTTCATGATTCTTTCAAATCCATGTGTCATGATAATCCTAACATCTCTCGTATCCAAAAATTCCACTATCTCAAAGCCTGTCTGAAGGATGAAGCGGCAGAAGTCATAGCTTCACTTGAAATAAGTAGTAGTAATTATGAAGTTGCCTGGGATCTTCTCACTACGCGTTATGATAATCGCAAGGTCATAGTAAATAGTCACATTAAGGCGTTCTTTGAAATTCCGAGCGTGTCAAAAGACTTTTCCATTCGCACATTTTTGGATCACGTTCAAAAAAGAATCAGGGCTCTTCGAGCTCTCGGGCAACCTGTGGATCAATGGGACACCCTCTTAATTTTCATTATCCGCGAGAAACTAAATAATTACACTCGGGAAAAATGGGAGGAATCTACCAGTAGCACAGAGCTCCCTTCATTAAAAGATATGATCACTTTTCTAGAGCGCCGATCGCTCATTGAAAACACACAATCTTTTCAAAAGTCGAAAGAACATCAACCTAATCAACAATCTAAACGTTTCAATTCACATTCGCTATCTCATCTTCGAACCCCACAAACATGTTTGACCACATCCCACGATTCCAATTCAGGGAAGCAGCAGCCATCGTGTGTATTCTGCAAGGGGGTCCATCAGCTTCATGCCTGCGATCAGTTTCATAATTTGACACCGCAAGAGCGTTACGATGTAGTAAAAAAGTCATCAATGTGTCATAATTGTCTTCTTTCAAATCATCGAACAATAGAATGCCGACGAGGCCCGTGCCGTAAGTGCCATAAGCGCCACAACACTCTTTTGCATTTCAGTCAAGAAAAATCAGACAATTCCTCAGAAAAGGGTGTGACGTCGATATCCGAGGGTGTCATAAATCAATGCATTACGAGTCTTCGAATTTCTCAGTCACGTTTTCAATCACAAGTAATTCTCGGGACCGTCATAGTCGATGTTTTAGATAGTAAAGGACAGTATCGTTCGTGCCGAGCTCTCCTTGATTCATGCTCCCAGTGCAATTCGATTACAGAGGAGTTAGCTAATTCTTTAGGCCTCGTTAAAAAAGAGACTAATATAAAATTGAAGGGAGTCGAAAACATTCAGTCGCGCATAAAATACAGAACTTCCACGACAATCAAATCACGGTACGAAAAGTCAGAGCTCCAATTGTCGTTTCTCGTTTTTCAAGAGATTTCAGAGTCTATGCCGGCAGTTTCTATCGATAAGAAGTCAATACAAATCCCCGATAACATATTTTTAGCTGATCCTGCCTTTAATGAGACCTCAAGTATCGATATGTTAATAGGCGCAGAGCACTTCTATAATCTCATGCGCGCCGGTCAAATTAAGGTTAAAGGACAGTCGGCTGTCTTCCAAGAAACCGATTTTGGTTGGATTTTTGCCGGGCGATATGCAAGCCCGCAAGGTCTAAAGTCAGCATCTGCACTTGAGCACAAGACGTCGTGCAATTTGATTAAATTTCACGAATTGCCCATATTGTGGGAGTTAGGCGAGGAAACATCCTCACAACCGCGTTCAGAAGAGGAGCAAGCCGCGGAGTCCCATTACGCGAATACAACAAGGCGTGACGAGAACGGTCGTTACGTAATTAGATTGCCATTTAACAATAAAAAAGAAACACTCGGAGATTCGCGAAATACAGCCTTTCAGCGGTTCTACGCGCTTGAGAAAAGATTCGCTAAGACTGCAGATCTCAAGTCTCAATATTCAGACTGCATTCAAACCTATTTCAAAGAAGGTCATATCTCTTTCCTAGAGGGTAACCATAGTCCAAAGCAAGGCTATTATCTTCCCCATCAAGCTGTAATAAAGTCCGATAGTCTAACCACTAAAACCAGGGTTGTGTTTGACGGTTCAGCAAAAACCTCTACCGGAGTTTCCTTAAATGAAACCTTTTTAGTAGGACCCACTATTCAAGAAGATTTGTTTTCCATCGTTACTCGTTTCAGATTCTTCCCAGTCGCGATAACCGCGGACATTGAGCAGATATATAGGCAAATTCGGGTTTCTCGGGAAGACAGTTTATATTAAAAAATCCTATGGCGAAATAACCCGCAAGAACCTATCAAGGTCTACGCTTTAAACACAGTCACGTTCGGTACATCGTGTGCTCCATTTCTCGCGACTCGCACATTACATAAGCTTGCCGATGACGAGCAAGGATCATTTCCAGTAGCTTCCGCAATTTTAAAGCGTGACTTCTACGTCGACGATTTGCTTACCGGAGCACAATCATTGCAAGAAGCGCGTCAATTGAGGGATGACCTCTTCAATCTCTTACAGCGCGGTGGATTTAATTTACGAAAATGGGTATCAAACCATCCTGAATTTTGTCACGATTTTTCAAATGAGTTATCCGATGCATATCTGACACTAGACCCTTCTGAAACAGTAAAGGCGTTAGGAATTCATTGGGACCCGACATCAGATTCCATACTATACACGGTTAATTTAACAAATTCAGCTATCGAGAACACAAAGAGGACAATACTCGCTCAATGCGCTAAATTATTTGACCCACTAGGTCTGTTGGGTCCAGTTATTCTTGTTGGAAAAATTTTAATCCAACAATTTTGGAAATTAAAATTGGGCTGGGACGATCCAATTACAGCAGAGTTGCAAGACACGTGGATTAATTATAAATCTCAACTGCCCCTCCTCAATGGTGTGAGATACCCACGATGTATAACTCTCGTACATCCAAACGAGATACAATTGCATGGTTTCAGCGACGCAAGCGAAAAGGCTTACGGCGCCTGTCTCTTTCTCAGATCGTCGGATTCCCAAGGCGAACATCATTGTGCTCTCGTTAGTTCAAAATCGCGCGTCGCTCCATTAAAAACGAAGAGTCTCCCAAAATTAGAGTTGTGTGCAGCTACTATTCTCGTACAATTGTATAAGGCCACAATTCGATCACTGCCAATCAAATTTTCGAAGACCATTTTTTGGTTTGACTCAACCATCGTGTTGAATTGGATAAACAGTCCACCGCACACTCTTCCAACCTTCGAAGCCAATAGAGTTGCTGAAATTCAATCGGCCACCAATCATTTCCATTGGCGTCACGTCCGAACACATGAAAATCCAGCTGATTTTATCTCTCGTGGTCAATTGCCACAGGATTTTCTGAATAATGATCTTTGGAAGAATGGGCCTCAGTGGCTGAGCAAAGACGAAGCTTGTTGGCCTCAATTCAACTTTAGGTCTCGACAAAATCCTCAAACAAACCCAGCGGAATATGAAATGTCTCTTCAAATTGCACAGCAAGATTCTCATCTCGGTTTCACTACTCATGCAAATTCAAGCGTGCAGGCTAATGAATCTAATGTCTCGCTCAAAATTACCCTGGAAGATCTCCCTTTTTGGACTAAATATAGTTCTTTTAAAATGCTCCAAGTGGTTGTCGCTTATTGCTTGAGATTTTCTAGAAACGTGAAGAACAAGGATAAGACTGCCAGATTACAAGGTCCACTTTCACGTGACGAGTTGAATCTGGCTCATGATAAAATAATTCGAAAAATTCAGGCTGACGCATTTCATAATGATTTAAAGGCGCTGTCAATGAAACAAGATCTACATCAAGGCAGTGTCCTCCTCGGTCTCAATCCCTTCATAGATCAAGGCATAATAAGGGTGGGGGGAAGATTGAATCAGGCAAATCTTCCTGAGTCACAAAAGCACCCCATTGTTCTTCCACAAGATAGTAAAATCACTAGAAATATTATTCGCGACCAACACCTAGATCGTTTACATGCAGGGGTTCAAGCTACATTATACGGAGTTCGCGAAAAATACTGGCCGTTGAATGGACGAACTATAACTCGGAACGTGATCAGACAATGTGTCAAATGTTTTAGAGCAAAACCTCGCGAAGTTGGGTATCCCATGGGCGACTTGCCACAAAAACGAATATCCTTTACTCGACCTTTCGCTCATGTGGGGGTAGACTATTGTGGCCCCTTTTACACAAAAGAACACCGAAAAAACTTTTACACAAAAACACACGAAAGCAGTTCATCTAGAACTCGCTGACGATCTTTCAGGAAAAGCATTTCTTGCATGTCTAAAACGTTTCTTTGCTCGTCGAGGGCTAGCCTCGTCAATGCATTCGGATAATGGCAACAACTTTGTTGGCGCAAGTAACGATTTAAAAGAATGATATAAGAGATTAAAATTGATAGAACAGAGTGAGGAAGTTAAGCAGTATCTTTCTAGGAAAGAGGTTACTTGGCATTTCATACCGCCCAGGGCTCCGCATTTTGGGGGTCTGTGGGAAGCGGGAGTCAAGTCATTTAAATATCACTTTGTAAGAATAGCCGGGAACTCTCTCTTGACCTATGAACAGCTTCACACATATGTCGTGGAAGTCGAAGCCATCCTCAACTCTCGTCCTCTGACTCCACTCTCTTCCGATCCCAACGATTTCATTCCCTTGACTCCTGGACATTTCCTTACGGGTAGTTCCATGACAGGTTTGCCGGAAGACGATCTACGCAGCATACCAGCCAATCGACTAAGCTGCTGGCAAATCGCTCAGCAAATGAGACAACACTTCTGGGAAAGATGGCACAAAGAATATTTGAACGAGCTAATAGCTCGTAAAAAGTGGCGTTCAAACACTGGGCAAGGAAACATCCACGTCGGCCGATTAGTAGTTGTCAAGGAAGATAACCAGCCTCCGATGAAATGGAGCCTCGCTCGAATCATCGAGATACACCCTGGCCGAGATGGAGTCACTCGAGTAGCTACGATACGAACCGCCACTGGCACTTGTAAACGCGGGCTTAGATATTTGTGCCCTCTTCCCATAGACTAATTAAATAAACACTACAACCTCGCCTAGTTATCATCCTGTTCCATTTTTTACCAATGTGACATTACATTTGTTTAGTAATAAGTAAGCGCAATCAACTGTCAATTATGTAGTAACCTTTGTCATTCAGCATGAGCTGCAGCTTTGTAAACAGGAAAATAAATTTATTACTTTGTTTTGAACGGGAACCGTTCAAGTGGGCCGGCATGTTGCGTCGCAACAGTTTCTTTTTTACTTTTTTGAATGATTTGTATATTTTGGAGAAAGTTGAGCCAGCACGAATGCCATTAGGCCCAGGAAATATAACTAAGCGCAGATGTTTACCGATTTTATATAGATTTAAGAGATTTACTGTCCTTTACAATCTTAGGGTGAGTTTAGAAATTCAGACTCAAGGCTCAATCTTGCTAAACCTTCCAGCGACATTAATTTATGAGTTTATTAGCACGACGTGACTATGTTCACCTCCTAGAGATTAAACTCAGGATCCTGTCCGAGTCTTCTGTTGTATTTAACCATCCACGAATTCAAGCAAGGGTTCCTTACTGCCTTGGGTTTTTCCCAAGAGTCGACCAACAGACGTCTTGCTTTTTGTATCAACGAAAACGTCAACCAGTCAGAACGGTTATTCGTGCCAAAATAGATACGCCCCGGCCTCTAGGACGAGGGACCATTTTGAAAGTGCGTGGGGGGAAAAGGCAGATTTTGTTGATCCTTCAGACCGAACGGTTGTGTTCTGGTCTTGGAGAAAGCGCGGCGCGTTCGTGAGACTTGAAGTTTCCCTACGTTTTTGTATCACTACAAATAAAGCTGTTATTTTTATTTTACAAACAATTTCAGTGTGAACAGTGATTTATTCTTCCTCATTCATAAACATTTACTTTTTCTTGAGAGTACCTTTATTGCAATTATATAGGGTAAGGAGGGGCAGCGTCGACCAGTTAACAGTCAATTACTTTTTTAAAGTTAATAAGATGTGGAATTGATCCACTTTTTTTCATTTCAAGTCCTACATTATTGTATATCATATTTCTATAAGTATTAATGACATTAATGAAACAATGATTTAATGATTCAATTATTTCCAACAAGCTGTATTTCGTCGCCTCTGCCCCACACCCGGGGGCAAAGGCAACCGCAGCTTTTCAGGAAAATCAAAACATCTGAAGATGGCAAAACATGACGGTTCGCGTCTGTGGTAATTTATATACTGGGAAAATTACATTAAGACATTTCCAGCAAGAAGAATAAGTTATTTTTAATGAAAATAGTGATAGCTGTGATATAACCTCTTATGTGTTGACATTGCGCTAGAGACGGACTACGCGCAAAGGTTTCTACCATACCAACACAAAACACCCGCTCTACCGACCGGATTTATAATAATAATATTTAATAGTTTCTTGCATGTAGCCCAGAAGATAAGTGGCTGCTCTACATTACCAATCATTATCGACAAAATTTATGATACTTTCATAACCTAAGCACGTGTGAACTATTATTTTGGTTGGGCCTGCCCCACTGGTGAGGCCTCAATTATTTAAGATTTTTAATATACTTTGAACCTAAATTACGTTCAATTATTATAATAGAATAATGTGATATTGTTTTATCTGTCGAAATATCAAATTTACATACTGTAAGTATTGCCATTATTGTTGAAAACTTTATATTTCGGCCAGAAAATCTTCCATTCTTTCGTTGTCAAAACTGTTTTCTGCATAATTTTTCTTTTACATCGTTAATTTTGAAGATTTGAGTACGTAGCACTATCTTTATGATCAAATAGATTTATTTAATGCAAAGTAATATTAAAATTGTTAAATAATAGCAATGTTATAAGAAAAGTTGCCTTTGCCCCACCGGTTGGCGCTGCCCCTCCTTACCCTAATCTTTTCAAATACTTGTATCGTTGTGAAATAACTCTATCTAAATTCAATTTTCAAGATTATATGTACATATATTTTATTTTTTAATTAGTTTAAAATATTAGTAATGAATTGGATGTATAAAAGTGAAATTTAAAATTTAAAGGAAAATATAATGTAAAAATTATTTGAATGTTTTAATGAAAATAATTGTGTAATACTTTTTATGTTATCAACTAATTAATTAATTATTAACTGATTCTATTAAAACTTACATTTTCTGGGATTAGTTTGAAAGGTTATTAATAATTTAAATTGTCAGAAATGAGAGTTCAAACTTGAAAAATATATATATAAAGTAAAAATTATGTAATGTTTCAATGAAAATTATAGGTTAATGCTTAAATGAGTACTGAATTTAATTTTCAAAATTATAGCAGAATACTATGTTTAAATTTTTTTTTAAATTAGTATAAAAAGTTATTAATAATTCAAATTTCCAGAAATGAAATTTCATTTTTTTTAAACATAAAGTAAAAATTATTTGAATATTTCAATAAAAATAATGGTTTTATTCTTTTTATGTTGTAAACAGTTTAATTAATTATTGGCTGATTAATTTAGTTCAAAAACTTTAAATTAAAAGAAGATTGAATTTGAATTTTTTTCAATTAAGTAACATAAATTGATTATTTACACGAAGGTTATATAATTGAATATTGATTATTACTTTTATAATGAAAGTTTACTTTTTCTTCAAAATACCTTTATTGCAATTATATAATCTTTTCAAGTACTTGTGACGTTGTGAAATAACTCTATCTGAATTCAATTTTCAAGATTATATGTACGTATATTTTTTTCAATTAGTTTAAAAGGTTAGTAATGAATTGAATGTATATAAATGAAATTTCAAATTAAAATGAGAATATAAAGTAAAAATTATTTGAATGTTTCGATGAAAATTATAGATTAATGCTCAAATGAGCATCTGAATTTAATTTTCAAAATTATATCTGAATACTATGTTTAAATTTTGTTAAAAATTAGTATAACAAGTTATTAATAATTCCAATTTTCAGAATGTTTAAAAAATATGAAGTAAAAATTATTTGAACATTCCAATGAAAATAATAGTTTCATGCCTTGTATGTTGTGAACAGTTTAATTAATTATTGGTCGATTAATTTTGTTAGAAACTTTGAATTAAATAAAGATTAAATTAAAATTTTTTTCAATCAAGTCACATAAATTGATTATTTACTTGAAGGTTATGTAATTGGATATTTGTTATTATTGCTATAATTAAACTTTACATTTTCTTTAAAATACCTGTATTGCAATTATATAATCTTTTCAAATGCTTGTGACGTTGTGAAATGACTCTATTTGAATTCATTTTTCAAGATTATATGTACATATATTTTAGTTATTTTTTATTAGTTTGAAAGGTTAGTGATACATTAAATGTACAAAAATGAAATTTCAAATTTAAAGGAGAAGATAACCTAGAAATAATTTGAATGCTTCAATGAAAATAATTGTGTAACGCTTTTCATGTTATGAACTGGTTAATTAATTATAATCTGATTCCATTGAAACTTATATTTTCTGTAATTAGTTTAGAAGGTTATTAATGAGTCAAATATTCAGAAATGAAAGTTCAAATTAAAGGAAATATATCAAGTAAAAATTATGTGAATATTTTAATGGAAGTTATAGTTTAATGCTTCTTATTTTTTGAACTGATGAGTTGTGTGATCAAAAAAAAAAGAGGAGGAAAATAAAAGGTTTCGAAGAAGAAGCTAGAAAGCTAGGACGGAAGACGAGGTTTGGAAGGTGGTAAATAACGAGAGAAGGATAAGGAAAAGAGTAAACCAGGATATTGAGATGATAGAATGGAAACAATATTTTATGGATTAGGGATGATGAAAGATGGAAAGTCACCTGGTATAGATGAGATTCCAAATGAAGTATGGAAATATGGGAAGACAGAATTAAAGGAATGGGCATGGATAATGGGCAATAGAGTATGGAGAGGAGAGGGGTGGCCAGAGTTATGGGAAGAAGGAGACGTGATACCAATAGTGAAGACAGGCAAATGGGAGGAGGTTAATGATTATAGAGGAGTGACATTAATGCCAACAATATATAAAGTATATGTGACTGTTTTATCGAAAGGTCAAATAAAGAAGTTGTGGAGAAAAAGATATAGCCACCCAATCAGACAGGAATTTGAAAAGGGATGGGAGTGATCGACGATATATATATTCTGAACTATATTTAGTAAATAGGAGAATTAAAAGGGAGAAAGGGGCAATGATAGCAATGTTTGTGGACCTAACGGCGGCGTTTGACTCATTAGACCGTGCTGAGATAGAAAAAGTTAGGATGAAAAAGGGGATACGAGAGGGATTAACAAAGAGAGTATCGGAAATTTTCAGAGAGACAAAATGCAAGGTAAAAGTAGGAGAGCAAGTGGGAGATAGTTTCTGGTTGGTGAAAGGAGTGAGGCAAGGATGTCCTCTGAGCCCACTTTTATTTATTATATTAATATCAGACTTGGAAGAAGAAATGAAAAAAAAAATGGATGGGAAGGAGTTGGGATAGGGAAAGAAAAGATATATACAGTGGCATACGCGGACGATATAGTATTGACGGCAGATGATAAAGAAGGGATGATGGGCTTAATTACAGGATTAGAGAATTACTTAGATGGAAAAAAGTTGAATTTAAATGTAGAAAAGACAAAGATAATGAGGTTTAGAAAAGGAGGAGGAAGAAAGGAGGAGGAAGAAAGGAGGAATGGACGGGGAGATGGAAGGGCATAAAATTAAATGAAGTAAAAGAGTTTAAGTATTTGGGATATATCTTGCAAGCAAATGGATATCATAGAGTTCATATAAGAGAAAGGATAAAAAAGCAGCAGGGGTAATGAAACCGATATGGGGAATAGGAGAAAGAAGGTTCAAAAAAAAATTTGAGAAGGAGAATGTGATTATTTGATACGCTGGCATGGCCGGTATTAGGTTACGGAGCAAAGATATTGTGTGGGATGTAGGATGGGAAGAAATGGAAGAGATTAAGAGTGTACAAGAAAGGAAAAAAGGTGTACGCTAGGGGTAGACGGGAGGGCGTCGGGATATATGGTGAGAGAAACAACGCAAAGGGATAAATTAAGTACTAGAGCGGGAAAGAGGGCATGGAATTTTGAGACTAAGATGTGAGAGGGAAAGAGAGGGGAGTTAGCGAGAAAGTGTTTGATGGTGGTAGAAGAGCGGAGAGGGAGGGCGATGGTATTAACGAGATCGGAAGAAGAAAGCAGGGAGTTCTTTAAGGCTAGAGAGATAGATGACGTGACTGGAGTCAACTGCGAAGAAGTGGAAGAAAGGGGGAGAGAAAGACAATTAATAGAAAGATGGGGGATGATTGAGGAATCAAAATATAATATATTGTTTAAGATGATAAAAAAGGACGAAGTACAAAAGTATTTAGAAGAGGGATGGGGAGAGAAAAGATGGACCACAATAGCAAGATTTAGATTGGGAAACGTGGTAAGGGCAAGTATGTATGGGGAAAAGAAAGATAACAGGAAGAGCAAAATTTGCGAATAGGAAGAGGAAACATGGGAGCATGTATGGGAAGGATGTAGGAGAGGAATGGAAGATAAAGGAAGATGGCAAGAGAATGTGGTAATGATTCTAGGGGAGGATAGTTTGGGGAAGAGTGGATGAAGGAGTTAGAGGGTGCTAGGGAAGCAAATGAGAAAGAATGAAGTACCTTAGGGGAAACATTATGAATAAAAGAAAAGTACATCTATTCCAATTACGCATTGTCCGCCAATGTTTGTGATGATGCGAAATTATGATTTGAATTTAATTTTCAGAATTATATGTGAATATGTTTCAACTTTTTCTGAAATTACCATAGAAGGTTACTTATAAATCGAATTTTCAGAAATGAAAGTGTAAATTAAAAATAAATGTAAAGTAAAAATTGTTTGAATGCCTGAATTAAAATTATAGTTGAATGCTTTTTATGTTGGCAACAGATGAATGAATCATTAGCTGATCAATTTTTTCCAATATTAAATTACATAAAGATTATATTTTAATTTGTTTAAATTAAGCACATAGATTGATTATTTGATTGAAGGCCATGAAATTGAATATTGACTATAATTTCTATGATAAAAGATTATTTATGTTCGAAATACCTCTATTCCAATTGTGTAATTTTGGTAAGTTTTTCGATGTTGTGAAATAAGTACCTGAATTCTGCTTTCAATATTATATGTACATATTTTTTAATTTTCTGTGGAATTAGTTTAAAAGATTATTATTAATTCAAAATTTCAGAAAAATATAGAGTAAAAATTATTCGAATGTTTTTATTAAAATAACTGTTTATTGCTTTTCATGTTGTGAAATGATTAATTAATATATACATTTATTTATTTTTTTCTGGAATTAGTTCTAAAAGTTATTAATGAATGAAATGTATAGAAATGCAATTTCAAATGAAAAACTGATTAACTGATTCTATTTTATAAATAAATTAAATTTTCAGGAATAAAAGTTCAAATCCTTCATATGAAAAAAGGTAACCTCCATCTTGTGTAAGATTGTAGTATAGAAGGAATCTATATATAATCGAATATTGAATATGATTTGTATAATAAAAGTTTATTTATATTTAAAATACTTTTATTCTAATTTCATAATTTTCGAAATGATTGCGATGTTGTGAGTTAATTATCTAAATAATCTTCAAACTTATATGTAAATGTGTTCTAAGTTTTTATGGAATTAGTTAAAAATATTATGAATAATTGAAATTTTTATAAAAATATAAGGTAGAAGTTATTTTGATGTTTCATTGCAAATAATATGGTTGATTGATTTTTATGTTCTGAACAGATGAATCAACTATTCTAACTATTGAATGATTTATTATTTCCAAAAAAGTGAATTACATAAAGATTTACTTTGAATTGTTTTCAATTGAGTCACATAAATTGATTATTTACATTAAGGTTATGTGATTTAATATTGGCTGCTATTTTTATGATAAAATTTTTTTTTTCTTCAATATATCTCCATTACAATGACATAATTTTTTTTAAATATTATATGTGCATATATTCAAATTTCTCCTGGTATTACTTTGGAAGGTTATTAATAATTTCAATTGTCAGATAAATATTAAATACAAGTTATTCTAATATTTCAATAAAAATAATTATTAAAAGCTCTCTATATTATGAACTCGTTGATTAAATATTAACTGCTTCTGTTGAAAATTACATTTTCTGGAATTAGTTAAAAGATGATTAGTAAATTAAATTTAACAAAAGAAAAGTCAACATTTAAAGAAAAATATTTATAAAGTAAAAATTATTTGAAAGTTTCAATGCAAGTAATTTTTTCATACTTTTTATGCTGTGAACTGATTGATTAAGAATAAGCTGAATAATTTTGTTCACAATATCAAATTACATTAAGATTGGAATTTAATATATCCTTTGATTAAGTAACATGAATTG
>CAKNXH010060967.1:0-28956 GCA_932178445.1 Andricus quercusramuli
GAATTTGGAATCGTTTTCATAATGACCAGTGGACACAATGGAGTCTGATTGTCTTGAGCCTGTGAATTCCAACTCGAATTTAGGTTTGAAAAGAAGCCATAAGAGTCAGAATGTCTTTGGAATAAATGATAAAAAATGTGTGTTAAAAATCAACTCTGTTTAGTAGTGTGAAAAAAGACGAGTTTGGAATCGTTTTCATAATGACCAGCGGCCACAATGGAGTCTGATTGACTTGAGCCTGTGAATTCCAACTCGAATTCAGGTTTGAAAAGAAGCCGTAAGAGTCAGAATGTCTTTGGAATAAATGATAAAAAATGGTTCTTGAAAATCGACTCTGTTTAGTAGTGTGAAAAAAGACGAATTTGGAATCGTTTTCATAATGACCAGCGGCCACTATGGAGTCTGATTGACTTGAGCCTGTGAATTCCAACTCGAATTCAGGTTTCAAAAGAAGCCATAAGAGTCAGAATGTCTTTGGAATAAATAACAAAAAACTTGTCTTGAAAATCGACTCTGTTTAGTGGTGTGAAAAAAGACGAATTTGGAATCGTTTCCATAATGACCAGCAGCCACAATGAAGTCTGATTGACTTGAGCTCGTGAATTCCAACTCGAATTCAGGTTTGAAAAGAAGCCATAAGATTCAGAATGTCTTTGGAATAAATGATAAAAAATGTGTCTTGAAAATCGACTCTGTTTAGTAGTGTGAAAAAAGACGAATTTGGAATCGTTTTCATAATGACCAGCGGCCACAATGGAGTCTGATTGACTTGGGCTTGTGAATTCCAACTCGAATTCAGGCTTCAAAAGAAGCCATAAGTGTCAGGATGTCTCAGGAATAAATAATAAAAAACTTGTCTCGAAAACTTTCTAGAATTGATTTCTAATGCGAGAGTGGGTTTGTATGGGGTGTTCTGATAATAATCTATTGACTGAGGATCACATAAAAAAATCATAGAGACAACGACTTCGACTTTTTATAAAAATGTTATTTTTTCGTCAAAGAATAATACAGCAATATATTTACCAAGTCTTCCCAGCTTACTAGAATTGATTTCTAATACGTGGGTGGGTTTGATGGAGTGTTAGGGGTACATTATGTAGCCTAAGGTTTCTCTGAAAAAATCATTAACACAATAACTTTGCATTTTGTGGAAATAACTCTTTTTTGCTAGTTACAAGTTTGGAAAATCTTTACCAAATCTTAACAGCCATATGTAATTTATTTCTTGTGGGTGGATGGACTTTTGGGGATGTTATAAGAATAATCCAGAACCGAAAGGCGTTTTATAAAAAGCAAAGTCGCTATACCTTTGATTTTTTAGAGAAATGATTATATTCCCATGGACTAAGATCGGAAAATATTCACCGGGTCTTTCCAGCTTTTTACAGTTGAGTTCTATTGCGTGGGTGGGTTTTATGGGGTGTTGGTTGTACATTATGTAGCCTAAGGTTCCTCTGAAAAAATCATAAACACAATAACATTGCATTTTGTGGAAAATGCTTATTTTTGCTAATTACAAATTTGGAAAATCTTTACCAAATCTTTTTTAGCTATATGTAAATTATTTCTTGTATGTGGGTGGTGTGAAAGGAATGTTATAAGATCATCTCAGAATTACAAGAAAATGTTGCAAGTTTTATTTATCTCTTTTATCAGTCAGTATTTTAAGTTGAATATATTTTTCCTTCTTTTTCTCTTATATTTTTGTAAGATAATATCTATTCGTTATGTTTTTCAAATAATATATTATAACTTATGAAGAATTATTACTCCTACATATGTTTCAATGCTTTTTCTATTTTGAATATGGCGCCAGAAGTCCTTTTAAATCGATTTAGTGATCGATCGGGTCACCAGGCGGCGCTGATTGTACTGTTTCTGTTTACTTTTTTTCGAACTTTGAAAAACGTTTTTATTTTTTAATTTTTTAATATTTATCGCGAGTGTTGACGTTCCGGAGGGACTTTCCCCCTCAAATATGGATATGTGCTTCCTGTGGGGGAAAAATTTGCCCCCCCACATCCTTTCGGTGCGCCAGCATTCGAAACCAATTTTTTGAGGTGAGTTTTGTAGGTTGGAATACCCACTACATGAGCCTTAATATAAGCATGAAGAACATAGGCCTCAAAATTAACGTGAATAAAACAAAAATCATGGTGTTCGAGGGAAAAAGTAAGAAAACAATATGCAACATTGTCCTAATAATGAGAGATTAGAACAAGTTCACAAGTACGAATATCTGGGTAGCCTATTCACTAGCGAAGGAAAAATAGATGGGGAGTTAGATAGGCGCATAAATAAGAGTAAGCAGGTTATCGGTAGAGCAGGGTCCATCCTCACAAATAAAAACATATCAAAACAAGCTAAAATGGCCATACATAGTTCCATATTCGTACCAACTTTACTATACGGTAGCGAGACATGGACCTGTCAAGAAAAGGACAGGAGTAAAATCAACGCGATCGGCATGAAACCTCTGCGCATAATATGCGGGAAAACACTGATGGACAAAGTACGACACGAGACAATCCTCAAAGAATGTGGTACAGGAAAGACACTAGTTAACATATGGGAAATAAATCAGCTAAGGTGGTTCGGACATCTTGAAAGAATGAAAGATGAACGACTGACCAAGCAAGTGTATAAATGTAAAGTAAATGGCAGAATGCCCAGAGGTAGACCGCCGAAAGAATGGTTAGAATCTGTGAATGAGACACTAATCCGAAGAGACATAAGAATCCATAGAAACACAAGAGCTTGCATGAAAAAATGCATGGACTTGAAGGAAGCTAGAGTAGTATGCCAGAACAGAAAAGTGTGGCGACAAATAGTTTGTAAACAGAGTGACAATAGAGTGAATGATGCCTGAAACAAAGACCTTGGATACTAATCGGCCCAAGTGGGAAACCATGCATAACAACTTTGTGAGGCTCCTCACTTGGGGTGATCGCTAGAGAGATTGATCAGCAGCCTGGGTCGGAGCAGTGTTGCGGAATAAACGTGTCATCTGAATAAATAACACGAGAATTCCAGATCAATCTAAAACATCTATACCTCACTCCTATGTGCCAATATACCTTATACCCACATATCGACCTACTTTATACCCATACACCTATTCACTATTTTCCGACCAAGCAAGTCACGCCTCCCTCGAAAGGGAAATGGCTTAATGGTACAATTGATTACCAATCTGAAGTCAACATTCGAAATAAAAGATCCATTTATGGCGTAGACAACATGTAATGGGGGTATTGTATCCGCCATTCTGAATTTTGGAATTTGGACTTCAGATAAGTGATAAGCTGCCCAAAATACCCCCGAGGATTCATTTAAAAGCCTTAAAACCCATTTTGAAGCTACGGGACTGATTTTTACACTTCTGGTCTCCCTTATTGGATCCGCCATTTTGAATTTGAAAAATTTCAAAAAATTGACTCCAAATTCGTAATTTTTATTAGATTCTAGTGTATTTTCACGGTTTCAAAAGGTCGCATGATTTTTATAGAAGTTTTAACAGATATTACATATTTTAAGATTTGTTACGGGATTTTACTCGATTTTTTGGGAATATGAGGGATTCTATAAGGTTTAATGGATCTCATAAATATCAAGGGATTTCAAAGTATTTAAAAGAATTCAGGGTATTTTAACAGATTCTAATTCCAGAATTTTTAAGGGGGTTCAACGAATTTCGTAGGATTTCAAGGGATATAAATGGATTTCTAGGTAAGCTTAGGGGATAAATGGAATAAAGTGACAGAAAATAATAAAATATTAATTTTTAAATTTTACGGAATATGTGAAGATGATTTTTATGTTCCTTATTAATATTATTTTCCAATGTATCCCATTTATTTTCACTCTCATCTTTTTTGTACTATTGTAAAATAGCAACGTGCATTTTTTAATGACGTTTAAACATTTAATGATGGAGGACAAAGTAGGACTCAACAATTTTAGCCCTACTTTGTCCTTATTTTCACATGTCTATGGCCTACTTCCTCACAAAAGAGTGCATAATTACCATTTTCATTTTAGTGGAATGATGGGAAATTGTTGTACAGAATTTTTTAAGCTTGCAGAATATTGACTACATAATTTTTTGTGATTCAATTTGCGGGTGAAGGATTTCAGGTTATTCGCACGAAATGGGCAGTTTTCGATTAGTCGGATACAATTATAGCATGCTACTTTCCAAATCTGAGGTCGCAAAAGGAGATAGACGATTTGTTGAAGAAAAATCCAGAAAAATATGACGCAGTAACGTGGACTGATGAAAACGGAAAACCGTTTTTAATGTAGTTAGAAAGTAGAAAAATTTGGTTTTCAGCATTTCCTCCATTAGAAAAGGAAAAATCTTATATTGTTATGAGTTTTTATAGAGTTGGAAGGGATGACATTTTTTCCAGAATTAGAAGAGGCGATTTTTTCTAGTTAACATTTTTTTCGAGTTGAAGGGAGGAACTTTTTATTTTCAATCTTTTTCCTGAATTGGAGGAGAGCGATTTTTTTAAAAAGCATTTTTATTGAATCTACGGGTGGCAATTTTGGTATATTTAATATCCAGGTGAAGGGAGGAAAGTTTTTATTTTAAATTTTATACTGAATCAGAAGAGGGGCATGTTTTGTTTTTCACATTTTTCAAGTGCGAGTTAAAAGAGAGGTTTAATTCTAATTTAGAGCATTGAAAATAAAATTGTGGATTTATATTTTGTAACCATACATCATTGAACTATTTTCATTTTCAGAGTGTTAAAAGCTACCATTTCATAACTGTAAATTATTGAGCGTTTGAATTTCAATATTTTAAAGCTCCAATTTCAATAGTTTAAAATATGACAGTGTTCCACTGTTGTAAAAAATTGTCAGCATTGTATTCAAAATTTAAATTCTATTTTCAGATACCTTTAGTGAATCCAGTCAGAAACTGGTTCATCACTCGCATGTTCATGATCATCAATTTTTATTTTCAAAAACAAAAATTTTAAGTCATGAAAGCCACTGGAGAAAAAGAAATTTTAAGGAGATGTTTTACATTATCAAGAATACATATTCTGTGAATAAAAGATCGGATGTAAAATACCTTAGTAAAATCTACCATAGTCTTATTTTATCAACGAACAATGCTCTCTAAATTTAAAAAGAGTTATAAATATATTTAAATGGGCGCTATTGCCCATCTTCGTTTAGATTCGTAGGTTAATATATAATCTCTATTGTGTGTAGTCTCATCTCACTTGACGCTACAAATTTCTCTCTTCAAGTAATACGTACAAACCGAGATAGCAAGCGTGCGACGCACGTTACTCGCACTGCATGCGAGGCACGCCATGCGTGCCGAAACGCAGCGTTATCGCTCGCACTTCGTGCAGGCACATATGTGCGAGGCATATGAGTCGCATATCGTGATAGGTGAATTATTGAACAAAAATAATATGAATTATTGATACTGTAAAACTACTACGAATTTCAAACATTTTCCTAATATTAAAAAGATGTAAAATATAAATTTTAATTTTAGAAACATATTTGTATTTTTATTGGACCGACAATTTATAAATTACTAAAAAGAAACAAATTTTTGCAATTTCGATATTAGACAACTATGTGTTTGTTATTTTCATTATTTAAACAGATTATTTTTAATTTATTTTACCCTGCTCATTCTATATTTACGGATCAGGGTTTAAATAAAAGCAGTTCCAAGTTACCGCCTGATCACGTGGCAAGAAACATCCATACAATATGGTGTTCCTTTCGGTTGCGGTGGTTAGGCTGGCTAGGTCGTTTATCGATTCTTTATTGAATGTTGACAATTTGCAGTCTTCTTTTTCGTGGGCACTTAAATATATTTCATAATTTATATGTACGTACAATTTATTTCGGAGTGCAAACGGTTTTCGTGTTCAGTTTATTTTATATTTCATTTGATATTTTGATACTTATATTTTGTAATGTATCGATTGGATCATTTTGACTCGCAATGTATTTTTTTGAGTGAAAAGAGAGAAATGATTTTTAAACATTGCTATATGTTTATCCAAACCTGTATAGCAAATAAGACAACACTTTATTTCATAATTGACACAAATCCAGTCAGAATTACGTGAAATTCTGAAAATATTGATTAAATAGTGACACATAACCTCAATTTCTGGTGCAGTAAACAAAACACCGCCGTAGATTGCACTTTTCAAAATCAAAATAAGTAGAAAATATACATTGAACATACTGAAAAATTTCCCTACTATGCATTCTCCCGATTATAGTAGAGAACGCGTAGTTTTCGAAATTATAAAGAGATTCAAGACAAGGTAGATGAATAATATTTTGTTTTTTCCCATTCCTACCGCAACAAAATTTTTGTTTCAAAACGTTTTCGGCCCGAAACTTTTTTTCTTCATCCTGTTACCTGCCTTTTATTCAACAATCTACATTTAAATATTGTACATATATATACCGTCCGCAAGAACCTGCAACGTGTACTCGCACTGTACCAGCACAACGTGATATCCGCACGACGTGCGACGCACCTGTCACGCATATGAGGACGCATCTGCGTCATCGCTTGCGTGCACGCCGTGAGACAAAATCCGCATGCGTGCGACGCATGTGCGTCGCACTATGCGCGCATATTGCTATCTGGGATATTGTGCGTTGGCCCGCAGAAGAAAATGTTTATAACAATGTTAACGTTGGGTCTTGAGAGTAGTTGTTACATTATTGTAAATCTCAAAATTTTAAACAACTTTTTATAATAATGTTATGAATTTCATATGGCCCTGAAATGTAAACGTCGCATCGGTCAGTTTATAGGTTATGTTCCATATCTACGAATATGTTATATTCGCTATAAAAAAATTCTCTTATATAAGAAACGTCGTTCTATGTTCTTCAGATAAATGATGGAGAAGATTTGTACCTGAAGAGGCTCCACGTCGTGGAGCGGAAGCTTGTTTCTAAATAAACTGATAGATCAGTAGATCAAAACCCAACTTCTTCGTATATATTTACTGTACTGATCAACAACCAACAACTTATAATAATTTCCTAAATATTGCTTCACAAGTTTCCCTAATTATTGCGTTGCAATATTTCCACAATATTGCTGCGCAAGCTTTCCTCAACATTACATTTCAAAATTGCCTCGCAAGCTTCCCTCAAACTTACGGTACAAGTTTCACTCAAGTTTGCCTCGCATGGTTGCCGTAAGGCGGACATTGTCTTACTTGCGGCAAACTTGCCTAAACCTTGCGGTGCAAGTTTCCGAACCTTGCACCTCAAACTTGAGGCAACTTTGCTGCAAACTTTTGTGCTATCTGGGCAACCTTGATCTAGTAAATGAAAAAGGCGAATTTGGTTTAAATTATATATTTTTTTTTTATTCAGATTCACATACTAATAGAACACATAGAAATTTCAATGTATAAAAGTACCATTCACACATCTGAGTTCCGATAATTTCTCAGTCACTTCCTCACACACGTTTTGATTGTAGAATGTAATAATTTCAAGAAACATAATTTTAAATCGCATAAGATTAGTAAATATAAGTTTTTTTCATTGCCTTATTCTTCAAAGTTGTATAATTTTTTTGTATATAAGATTTTACATTTTTCACACAAGGTGATTTCACATTGCGCCAAGCACCTTCAGCGATTGTTTCAATGATGGCATCTTTTGTACGTTGAAATGGCGTAAGACTCTGTTCCAGAAGATACCGGTCGATCCAAGCACTGACTGCCTGGAGAACAGCAAATGTTGTTTCTTGTAGTACAAACGGATAATATTTTCGAGTATCACCTGGCGGACCGAACGAACGGAGCGGATACGCTACAGCGTATCCTTATAGTATCCACATCGTATCCTCTCCGTATCATGCAAGAAAAACTCATTAAAAAAGGAAGATGAACATTTCACTTGTTAAAATTCGGATTCTACGTGAAATTTTGCGTTAAAAGGTCACGGAGTAATCGCAATAGTTTTTCTTGCAACATTAAAAACTTTAAAAAAATATTATACTTATCGATAACGTGGGCTGAAGGCGACTTCAAACGCATCGTCGACGGATAAAGCCTATGAACTGCTACTGAATGACGATGCGTTTGAAGTCGCCTTCAGCGCACGTCATCGATAAGTATTATATTTATTAAAAGTTTTTAATGTTGCAAGAAAAACTATTGCGATCACTCTGTGACCTTTTTACTCAAAATTTCACGTAGAATCCGAATTTCAACAAGTGAAATGTTAATCTTTCTTTTTTAATGAGTTTTTCTTGCATGATACGGAGAGGATACGATGTGGATACTACAAGGATACGCTGTAGCGTATCCGCTCCGTTCGTTCGGTCCGCTAGGGTCTGGAATCTGCTCCAAAGCCACTATATAATCTCCAAAAGATGTAGTCATGTATATACGGAAATTTCCACAGTCGATGCATTGCTGCTTCTCGTGACCATCAAAGAGCTGTGAAATTAGGTTGAAGTAACTTTTGAATAATGTCCAGTCTTCAGGATTCAGGCTTACACTTGCACGAGGATGACTGACTAGCAGTTCCGTGGCGGACCGGCCGAACGCAAACATTACGCTACAGCGTAACGGTAAAGTAATGGTAAAGTAATGCTAAAGTAATATGGCATTATAATTAATAAAGGAAACAAAATTAATATGTAAATTGTTGCAATTATAATAAAACGTTAAAATTTACATTAAATGGTCATGCCGTAATTGCAACAAGTTGCTTTCTCAGCGTTAAAAAATAAAAAAACAAAGTGGCTGTCATGCAAGTCGGGTCCCTGCAGACTGGCAACCCACTTAAAGCCACATTAGCGGGTTGCCAATATGCAGGGGCCCGACTTGCATGACAGCCCCTTTGTTTTTTTATTTTTTTATGCTGCAAAAGCAACTTGTTGCAATTGCGGCATGACCGTTGAACGTCAATTTCAACGTTTTATTATAATTGCAACAGTTTACATATTAATTTTGTTTCCTTTATTAATTATAATGCCATATTACTTTACCCTTACTTTAGCATTACTTTACCGTTACGCTGTAGCGTAATGTTTGCGTTCGGTCCGTCCGCCAGGGTTTCACTGCTGAGACGAGCTTTACGTCTTTTCTAAATTCAGCACCGATGATAATTTTCTTTGTGAATGATGAATTCAGATTGTATATAGTTGCATGTAGCATTTGATTTCGAGGCGTATAAGACATGACGATGATGCTGATTGCATTGAAGGCTTTCGGGCACTGAGTGATGATTGCAAACTGTACACTTTATATATTTTTCTTCATAAATTCGATGGAATTGAAGCCTCCGCCCAAATACACCATTTCAAGGTGTTGATCATCACAGGTCTTCATCCTCTTCAAACAGTTTTGCAATTCTTTGAGGTAGAAAAACTGAGAATTTGTTTTCTATGATTACGAGCATTCGCATTCCATATTTGTTTTAGCTTTCTTGATATCTGTTATTTCGTATGCTTTGTTAACATCTAGATCTGACAGCTTCTTTGTTGGAAGGAAGTCTTCACTGACTGCGATTTTGTTTAGTTTTATGGAATCCATCTTAACTCATTAATATTTACTGTATTAAATTTTCTCGTTGAAGTTTGTAAATCTATTTGCACTTCTATCACTTGTTTCAGTTCTCAAATGTTCTGCAGAAATAAGTTTAAACGACTTTGCAAATTTGCCAGATATTGCATCATGTTTTGCAACAAATTTCTGGAAGATTCTACATTATATACGACACGTTTGGAACCTAATTTTTTGCAACGCAAAATGTAATGCGTCATTGAGAATAACCTTGAACTTATTTACGAAAATTCTTTCCAGAAATTGCGTAGTATAATTTGA
Organism: Andricus quercusramuli; assembly: GCA_932178445.1. NCBI lineage: Eukaryota > Metazoa > Arthropoda > Insecta > Hymenoptera > Cynipidae > Andricus > Andricus quercusramuli. Next base: position 9,864 of record CAKNXH010060967.1, read on the forward strand.
AGTATTGTATCATATGATGCAACAAAGTTCTGGAAGATTCTACATTATATAAGACACGTTTGGGATATAATTTTTGCAACGCAAAATGTGATGCGTCATTGAAAATAACCTTGAACTTGTTTACAAAATGCTTTTTTAGAAATTGCGCAGTATAATTTGAGTTATAGAAGGTTCTAGACTGCCGAAGAATGCTTCTCACGGATTATTTACGCACTAAATAAAGACAGAAATTTTTAGTTGAATATGTTATCTACCAGGAAGCAATAAATCACATTTATAGACAAAACAGGAAGCAATAAATCATCATTGGTTTTCTTGCAATAATTATATGACGCAGTCGAAATTGCCAGGACAATGCAAAATAAAACCTTGAAAGTATTTACGCGACATTCTTGAGATAAGAAATAACCTTGAAGCTGTTTGTATGAATTTTGCTGGCACAATTGCGCAATATTACTGTGACATCATCATCAAGGAATGTTCTAGAACGGTCTCAATGTCAACCTCACACAGACACACGCTCACAAAAGCCATTGTTCTAGAACGGTCTCAATGTCAACCTCACACTAGACACGTGCTCACAGAAGCCATAAATCATCCTTGTTTCTCTTGTAATAACTATATGCAATATTACTATAGCAATATTACTCTGTGACGTCATCAGGACCTTCCAATAATGTTCTAGCCATTTTTAAAAGACGGAGTCTGTATAAGAATGGGTCAAAAGTGAAATCCAGAGTCCGTCTTATAATGCGTATCCAGACTCCATCGTACTTTTTGAGTTAGAAGCGGCCCTACACATTTACTAACATGCAGTGGCTGCCTACAACTTAGGAATCAGTCCTGACTCAGTCGCGAAAGAGGCCCCTCACAACAAAATGATATCCTTGGCATATCCCTAGGATATCTCGGCAGGATATGTGATATCCTGAAAAATGTCCCAAAAATCTCCCGGGATATCCGTGGCATATTCCAGGGATATCGAGATTTCCGCTCCTGAGGATATCGTGGCAGAATATCCTAACGATATCCCGCAATAATGTCCACAGGATATCCCAATACCATAGTAAAATGTCCCACGAATATCCCGATATTATAATAAAAAATTCTGCTGATATTCTAATTAATTACTAGGAGATTAAAAATTCAAGAAATAAACAATATACATATAAGAATAACAATTTTATTGCTTTTATTACATTTTTTATGTATATTTTATATGTATTAGGTATATGGAGGCTCGCTGGAGGTTATAGGTATATCTCCGTGCTGGCATTGGATATAAAGCTCATGAAAAATTTGATGTTTTAACTAATTACTTTTATTTTGCATTTGACTGAATAAAAATTTTTGTTCGTTACTTTTGTGACTAATGATTTGATTTCCATTGTAAACTAATGAAATTCATTAGAGTATACCTTTATACATTTTGTGCACTTTTGAGGTTAAGTTAACTGTATTGAAGAAAAAGCCGGTCGGCTTTTCGAAACTTCTGATATTTTGAAACGTGCAGCTTGCACTTCTTGCATGCATGATTCATTGAATTTGGTATACCTACTAATGTAAAATTTTGTTACCTTTTTTCATGATTTTACTAAATTTTGATTCAGTTGTACGGCCAACAACATGTCACAAGTGTTGAAAAAGACAAGACTGAAAAGTTATGAAAAGACGGCTCCATATACATACTTTCTTCGATTCTTTTTTTTGTAGCTCCGGGAAAATATATATATTTTTTAAAATAATGATGAGTTTGTTTATTTAAAGCACAATGAGCATGAATTATTTGTAAAGGGGACATATATGAATTTTTTTTGAATATTATAAAAAATTATATTATTAGGACATCTTTGGACATCTTGGGGACATCCTTGGCATATCCTGCATTTTAAGTATGGGACATCGTAAGAATATCCTAGGATGTCCCGAATTATGGAAATTAAGATATCCCATTCTACGAAAATTGGGACATTAATGGGATATCCTCAGCATATTCTGGGATATCTTTGGGACATTCCAGGGATATCGAGATTTTCGCCCCGTAGGAGATCATTCGCGATGTCCCTGGGATCTCCTGGGATATGCCTGCGATATCGTGGGAGATAAATGGGATATTCTGTCGATATCCCTTGCTGTGAGGGGCTCGACATATTAGGGAGATTTTGCAGATCGTTTCGTAGAATACGGCAAGCGCTAAAGTCACGTGACTCTAATACCGTATTAGTAGATAGCGTAGGTTGTAAGTTGAGTTTTTGCGCCCCGTACGGTATGTTTCACAAGCTTCTCAGCTGTGTTTATTTATTTTTTCAAAATTCGTAAAAATGGAAGACTTGGTAGAAGTGTTCGCTTTAGGCGAATTTCCTGCGGATGACGTAGAGAATGCCATTTTAATTGAACTATTGGCCAATCGTAGACCTGCTGAAAGGTTTGATTTTCGTGGGCGGTTGAATTTAAATAGTTTAACACCAACGCAGTGCAAACTAAATTTTCGATTTGAAGCAATGGATATCCGAAGATTGGCAGAAGCAATAGGCATTCCTAGGGTAATTAAAACTTTGAACAGGTATAAAATATCAGGTACGTAAAAAGGTGCAATTTATTTTACATTTATGTATATGAGACATGAGGAAATAAAAAGTAGGTTATTTTTTTAGGAGTTCAGGGTCTATGTATTTTTTTGCGAAGATTAGCATACCCAAATCGGCTGTTTGACTTGCAAAAAGATTTTGGACTATCAGTTCCGGCTTTATCAGTCATTGCAAATACCGTAATGCATATCATCGAAGACAGAAAAGGGCACTTGCTGCAAAATTTAAGAAATTTGGAATGGCTTAATGAAGATAAAATTCAAGGATATGCTGATGTATTTATTTATAATATTAATATTGCAAATTTTCATAAGATCGGATAGTAAAATTTTATTTTAAATATATAATTCCAAGTTGAAGTAAATGCATCAGTGTTATTATTGTGCCGTATAAAAAAATAATTTTCTAAGGCTGTTTTAAACAAAGGAGCCCCATTACCCAACTGTTGGGCTTTCATAGACGGCACAGCAAGACCAATATGTAGACCTTCTGAGAATCAACGAGATTACTACTCTGGGCATAAGCGTCAGCAATGTGTCAAGTATCAGTCATTGTTATGTCCAGATGGGATCATTGCAAATTTATCTGGGCCATATATAGGCAGAAGACATGACGCAGGTGAGGTGTATACACTCAAATAAATGAATTATAATTTTTGAGAATAGGGAAAATGTCAGTATAGTTCGAATCTAGTATGCGAAAGATGTTAATATAATTTGAATCTGAGTAGGGGAAAAATTTTGATTTGAAAATTACTTTTCTTTAGGTATTCTTAGGGAAAGTAATCTCTACGCGCAGTTAGAAGAAGTCGCCCCACATCACGTGATATATGGTGATGCAGGCTATCCTCTGCGAGAGCGCCTGCTGTGTCCGTACTCCACGGTCAACATAACTGAAGAGCAGCGAAATTTTAATTCTGCTATGAGCTCAGTTAGAGAAGCTGTTGAGTGGGGATTTGGAAAAATTATAAATGAATTTGCCTTTTTGGACTTTAAGAAAAATCAAAAACTATTATTGCAAGACATTACTTCTATGTATCGAACAGCGACAATTTTAACGAATTGCCATACGTGTTTGTACGGCAGTCAAACTGCAGAATATTTCAATATTGCATCGCCAACATTAGAAAATTATTTAGGTAATTAGATTATCAAAAAATAGTACATTGGTTGGTAATGATGTTAGGCATTCGTAACAGTTTAAAATACTTTAATGACAATAAAAAATGCCAAGGATTCGCTTCTCAAATGTGAGAACTTTTCCAGAATAAAATCATATGTACAGCTATGTAATAAAATATAATAATTGATTTTACAAATAGTCCATTACAATTTTCCCTTACTCAACTTGAACGACGGGTGATACATTTCAATAAAAGAACGCAACAAGTTTTGTTGTTCTTTGTCCATCTCCATCCTTTGTCGCCTTTCCTCCATGTTCATCTCCATCCTTTGCCGCCTTTCCTCCAATTCCGCCATAAGACGAGTTTCTCGTTCGTCTTTTTTGTATTGGAATTTCTGTTTTTTCCAATCCAGTTGCTGTTGCTGAAATATATATCAAAATAAATAAAAATTGGTTGAAATTAAACTTTTTTTTTTAAATAAGCAGTATTGAATTTATACAATTTTTTAGGAACTGCAATGATCATGTTTAGTAAGCCCTATATAATCCCTAGTTACGAAGATAAATTTGTATGATCAAAATTTATCAAAATAATTTTTTAAAACTTTAATGATCATATTCAAATCGCCTTAAATGAGCCTAAAATTTATGTAAAAAGTAGAATCCAAAATTTAAATCTTTTTGTAGTTTTTGTGAAAGGTGCTGCTGCTTACTTTACGCAAAGTTCGCGCTTTCAACTTTAGCCGCCTGGCCAAGAAAATGTGATTACTTACTTTTAATGCCAACCTTTGTTCTTCGCAAGTAACCTTTCGAAGCTCAACCTCTAATTCCTTTTCTCTCATTTCTTTCTCCCATGCTTGCTTTTGAAATAAATACTGCAGGCCAGTATTTTTAAGTTCGCTGATTTTTTTTTTTACGTCGTGCAGGCACTGAAACAAGATAAAAAATATGAGATAAAATATTAGACAGAGCAAGAATAGATCTATAATGATTTTCCTAAAATGAATTTCTTATAACTTTTTCGCGATTCTAAACAAATAATTATAGGAAAATCAGTATAGAAATAAAGAATTTTTAAATATTTAAGACGTCGATGCAAAAAATAGAGAAAGTATAAACGAGGGATTGATTTATTTAACGTAGGATTTCGACCAATTTTAAATAATTTCCAGGAATTCAAGAAAATTTCCATGGATTTCAAGCGATTTCGTCAAATTTAATAGGGTAGCCGCTGCATCGGAAACCCGGTATATGACCGGGAATTTTTTGAGACTGGGAAAAACCAGGAAATTCCAGTGAATTAATTTTTGGACTGGGAATTTTACACATTTTTAGAAGGAAAATCTATCTAATCACTTGAAATATAAAAATGTCATATCATATGATATATAATACAATTTAAAATGAGTTTCACTTCAACTTTTTTTAAATTTTGTTTTCAATTCTTAACTTTTTCAATTATGAAATTATTTACCTTACTACATTTAATTTTACAATCTCTTGTCATCTAAATTTTCCATTTTAGTTCTTCATTTTTAAGGGTACATTTTCAATTAAGAGAATTTAAAATGGCAGTTTTAAGGACTTAAACAATAAAAAATTAATAGCGTTCGGCATTGAAATTTTTTGACAAAAAACGCTTAAAAAAACAAACAAGAATAAAAACTCTGTTTCACATTAAAAACGTTTTAAGTTGATTAACTGAAAATCTAAATTATTTGCTGATTTTTAAAATTGAACTGTAGTTCGAGCCTTTGAAATGGAACAACTTCATAGATTTTATACGTTGGTTCTGATTCTTTTCAAAATTGAACAAATCATAGATTTTAACCTTACAAATTAAACTGTTTGAATTTGAAATCCTTAGTAGTTGAACAAATGCAAACGTCCGATTGAAGCTTTATAAACTGTGTTCAATTTTTAAATATAAAATTTCAATTTGACAGTTTCATAACTAAACGCTTTTATTATATGTGAAATCCCATTCAAATATTGTTTCAGTGTAAAATATTCTATTTTTAATCTATTCAATATAAAAAATTTCAATTCAGAAAAAGAAGCATTTTTTAAGAGTTAGCAATGTTTGACTATTTATTTAAACTAAGCAATTTTAAATAAAAGATTCAAAACTAAACAATTTGGAACTAAATATTTTAAAAGAGAAAAGCTTTGAATCGTTAAGATTTTAGAGAACTAAACTGAACCTTTGAACGTTACAATGTTACTTTTAATTGTACTATTTAAAAAATAAAATTTTTGAGTGGAATTGTTCAATTTTGATGTATATGATAGTTAAATAATTATTCATTCAGAAAAATTTCAAGTAAGTTGAGGACACATTTAGAAATGTTGAAATGATTAAAACTTAATTTAAAACTTGAAAAGATTTGAAAGGATTTAAAACATAATATAGCTTTTTGAAGATTTCGAAATAAAATTTGGAAGCTTTTCAAGGAATTTAAAAGCTTTTAAGATGATACAGAAATTTTCTTAAGATTCCTGGGAAAATTTTAAATAATTTTTTCTTTTGAATTAACAATGAAACAGTTATCACTTTCAAAAAAAGCCAGTCAGTTTAAGAGATATTTGGAAGTTTCGGAAAGATTCAAAAAAGATAATGAAATTTTTTTTCAAAATTGTAAAAAAAGTAATCTGAAAGATTTTAAGGCAATTTTTTTAATTTTGCAGCATTTATTAAAAGTTTCAGGAAAAATTAGAATCAGTTTCAGAAATATTTAGAAGTTTTGAAAAAATGTGAAAAATAATTTAAAATGTATAAAGGTTTCAAAAAATAAAATATAAAACATACATTTGTGAAGATTTTTAAGTAAAGTTTTGAAGATTGTTAAGGCTTTTGAAAGGTCTTGAGATAATAAAGAAACGTTGCAATCTTTAAATTTTCCATGTTTCTAACTTAAAATTGCTTAACATGATATAATTTTGAAAAATTACAAAATTCATTTATTCTTCAATTGAGAGGATTGAAAATGGTAGCGTGATTTATATATTTTTTCATCTTTAAACTATTTATAAAAGCTAAACAAATTTTATTTTTAAGTTTAGCAGTATTTAATATTAAATTTTGTAATTTAGAAGTGTTAAAAGCTTCTATTTCATGTGTGTAAATTATTAAGAGCTTTCAAATTATTTTTACTTTTTTCATCTATTTTTACATTTCCTACAAATATCAAAAGATTTTCGGGATTTTAAAGGATTTTAAGAGATACAAAAAATGTCAAGTTATTTTAAAGAATTTTGTAATCTTTTCAAAGGTATTAAGGGATTTAAATTAAATTTTAAGAGATTTTAAAAATATCAAGGGAATTTACACTAATTTAATAATAATAATAATAATAAATCCATGGAATACTTTGCAATCCCATGCAATTTTGCAATCTAGTTTTTTTCGTATTCATACTTGCGACATTTCCGCCACTACTGTTTCCTGAAGTCGATGAATAGGAAGATCGCCGTTGACCTTCATTCTCTGAAGTCGACGAACAGGAAGGTCGCCGTTGAACTTCATTTTCTGAAGTCGACGAACAGGAAGGTCGTTCTTGAACTTCATTTTCTGAAATGAAGTACCAGGCAGGTGGTCCGGAAACTTCAATTTCATCATCCTTGAGCGTTTCTGCTTTTAGCGACATTTCTTCTAACATCTCAGAATCCAGAATACTCTCTGAAAGGTGACGAGAGTGATCAAATACTATTTGATCACTAGAATGAAAAGAAATACTTTGTTTCATAGATTAAATAAAAATATGAATACAAACGTTCAGTCCATTCATTTTGTAAAGGATTACATGCAGCAGCAGCAGCTACATCCCGAACTTCGGCACCTGCGGCTCTAGACTTTCCATCCAAATTGCCTTTACGCTTGTTGGTCGCGATTTTACGTCGAAACTCTCTAACAAGGTCCGCTACATCTTGAAGCAACTGCTCTTTTTCATTGTATTCTTCCTCTGTGCCCGACCTGTTAAACAAAAAGTCGGTATGTGAGAGATAGAATGCCGATGAAATATTGCAAAGGTTGTGTTATCTAAAACTCATCTTGGCTCTACTTTTTGCCAAAAAAGGCCACTTCTGAAGTTGAGATTTTTTATTTGAAAATAAAGATGGGTAATAATTATTTTTACAAATCAAACCTTTTAAAGATTTGGCTCGGATTAAATCAAAAATCGTTATATTCGCCTCATATTTATATAGAATATTTACAAATGAAAAACACTATTTTGCTAATCTTTGAGTCTTTTTAAATTGATTCTCTTACAAGAAAAAAGGTAATAGCCTTTAATTAAGAAACGGATTCATTTCAAAAAAATCTAGAAAAATATTTCATACCTGATCCTAAATACTTACTTTCTTAAGTTTGCTAAGTCCTGTTTCGTCCACAGTTTCAGCATGTGATCGACATGCTCATTTATAGCACGTAAAGTAAAATTTTTTGACGTTGCTTTCACGATGTTTTCATGAACGCTGTTCCACTCACTCGCGTCTAAGTATGGATTTCGTGCCACAATTTCGCGTAATGTCAATAAATCGTCGTTTATTGAAAAGCGGATTCTTTCTTTCGACATTTTTTTTTCTTTTATCCGACCGACGTCCGACATAAATCGTCGTTTAAAGCGGAGATTATTTCGAACTGTTTGTCGACCGGCGTCCGACATCAACAAAATTTGTGGTTAGAAAATTCACGCTAAACGTTACGCTAACGAACTTCAGATAGCGGAAAACGCTAACGCTAAACTCTTACGCTAACCGCAGAGCATGCGCAGAAACATCATCACGTGACTTTAGCGTTTACCGTATGCTACGGAACGATCTGCAAAATCTCCCTATTCATCATAGATCCCGATTCCTAAATCACAGTACTGAGTCCTCAAATTCTGAACACGATCCAAGATGTTTGGGTTTCACTTTTAAGTTTCCGGTCCTCAAAACTTGTTCCTAAATTCGAATTTTTCTCCGTGTGATTTCATGTCTAATGATTTGCCAATTGGCGGAAAGATTGATGTTTTGGATGGTGACTTTAGGCAATTTCTGCCCGTAAAAGAACGAGCAACTCGCAGTGAAACGGTCAACTCATCAATCAAATTCAGTACTTTGTGGAACTGTTTCAGAATGCACTGTTTATCGGAGAACATGCGAGCTTTACCAAAACAGAAAGAGTTTTCTCAATTTCTTTTTAGTATGGGCAATGGTACTTTGAATAACAATTCGGATAATATTCAGATTCCCGATAGATGTATAGCGGATATCAATTCTGATATAGTTGCAGATACATATGGTGATATGATCAAAAACAAACAATACAGAATTACGTCAAAACACGCTATACTTTCTATAATAATAATTATTATTAATTATAATCATAATTATAATTATAACTTATAATTTATAATTTGCTTGATGAAGAAAGAGAAAAAATTTACACCAGTATAGATAGTACAGAAACAACCGGCGACGAAGGAGATATCAATCATGAGGCCATATTGACAGAATATTTGAATACTTTGAATCCTCCGCGCTTGCCACCTCATGAATTGCGATTGAGAAAATACGCAGTGTTAGTGCTGATAATAAATCTAAGCATAAGTGAAGCACTTTGCAATGGGACTAGATTGCTTGTATTAGAATTTTCTTTCAACATTTTGCGGTTTGAAAATTTTGACAGACAATAGAGCGGGCGAAATCGCTTATCTTATGGGTGTTGGTTAACTTTGAATTGGAATTTTTTTTTATACGCACGGCACTGAATCCATATATAATTATTCCCAAGTATTTGAGAGCGAAAGAAAGAAAACTTGTCAAATATCCTGGGTTTTGCGAGATCCTCGGATCAACGAATTTCATAGAAATGAAGCCTTTTGCTGAGGCGATAATTATTTTCGCGGAAATTATGAATTTTTCGAAAGGGAGAAATCTGCGGATAGCAGAAGACAGCATTTGAACGGCAAGAACCGTTCGCTAATTTGTTTTTTTTTACTTACAATTCTGACATCACAGAAGTATTTCCAGGGGTCAGCCAATATTCAGAGACCCAAAACTTGATGATGGCGAACCTAAATTTCGCGAAATGCGTCGCGAAATGTAGAAAAAACCGAAAGAAAATTGAGATCTCCTGTGTATGTGAGGACCATAAGACTGTATTGGTAAGCAGCAAAGCAAACTCGGCAAACAGACCGGCTGTCAAATTCGTGCTCCGATCCGAATCTTCAATGCTCTGAAGTCCGCACCACATATTGCCACTCGCGAAATCGTGGCGCAAATATTTAAAAAGTCTTTGAAGACAGGAACTGCAAATGCACCAATTTTACAGATAAATAAATTTATGAAATATGTAAATTTGTAAATTTACCCACTTTGAAATTAAAACTTTGAAATTATGATTTGAAAATTTGAAAATTATAAATTATAAATTTGTCAAGTTATCCAGCAATAAATTCCGAAACCATCAAATTCGATTTCTGAAATTTCGAAATTAGGCCCTCTGCAAATTTATTTATAGATTCCAAGTTTATTGAGTGGTCCAAATATAAATTAATTATATGAAGGAGCTTGTAACAAGGGACACGGATTGTGGTCATCTTTTGTGAGCGAAGAGGGCCTCATTTGAAATAAAAAAAAAACTGAAAAAGTTTACTAAGATGGAAAGCGGTTTACTAGAAAACGGGTTACAAGAAATCGGCGCAAAATAACTATGGATTTGAATTATAGGACTAAAGAGTAAGGAGCGGCGGGGTAATGGTCCAGATTTAAGGCTACAGATTCTGCCGTCATGCGTTCGCGTCATGGTACTTTCGTCAATTTTTTTGTCTAATTTTTTTTCAAAATACATTACCGCGAATATGCATGAATATTATAAAAATATTAATGAATATTAAGATTTTTTGAATTGGGTGAAGCAACAAAAATCTTTTTTGTGATAAGCTTTTGGAGGGCTGGGGTGCTAAAAAATGCCCTTTATCCCCCAATAAATGATCAATAAAATGAAGAACATGAATAAAATCAATAAAATTAATAAAACGAATGAAACGGATAAAATGAATCAAATAAATGAAATCAATAAAATCAATTAAATCAGTGAAACCGATATAAATTTCATTTTATGGAGTTCATTGATGTTGTTGATTTTTTTATTTTTCATTTTATTGATAAAAATTTTATTTTTTTGTTTTCAGTGATTTTATTGATCTACCTGATTTTTTTGATTAAAAAATAGAATGGAATAAATCAATAATAGCAATAAATTGAATGGAATCACTAAAATAAATGAAAGCGATTTATCATCAACAAAATCAATTAAATAAACAACATCAATGAAATCAAACAAATCCACACAATAAAAAAATCAATAAATTGAATAAAATCACCAAAATCAGTATAATTTTGACTTTATTGATTTTAATTTGATTTTCTTCATTTTTGTGATTTTATTCAATTTATTGATTTTATTAATGATGTTCATTTACTTTATTTCATTGACAATCATTTGATTTTATTGTTATTATTGTTATTATTTATTGTGTGGACTTCAGAGCATTGAAGATTCGGATCGGAGCACAAATTTGACAGCCGGTCTGTTTGCCGCGTTTGCTCGGCTGCTTACCAATAAAGTCTTATGGTCCTCACATACACAGGAGATCTCAATTTTCTTTCGGTTTTTTCTCCATTTCGCGACGTATTTCGCGAAATTAAGGTTCGCCATCATCAAGTTTTGGGTCTTCGAATTTTGGCTGACTCCTGGAAACAGTTCTGTGGTGTCAGAATTGTGAGTAAAAAACAAATTTGTGAACGGCTCTCGCCGTTCAAATGCTCTCTTCTGCTGTCCGCAGATTTCTCCCTTTCGAAAAATTCATAATTTCCGCGAAAATAATAATCGCCTCAGCAAAAGGCTTCATTCCTATAAATTTCGTTGATCCGAAGATTTCGCAAAACCCCAGATATTTAACAAGTTTTCTTTCTTTCGCTCTCAAATACTTAGAAAAAATTATATATGGAGTCAGTGCCGTGCCTATAAAAAAAATTCCAAGTCGGAGTTAACCAACGCTCTTAATCGGATAACACTGCACTGTGAAAATACTTATACATTTTCATTTAAAAGGAAACAATGTCCAGTCAAAGTAGCATTTGCAAAGACAATCAACAAATCACAAGGTCAAACTTTCGATCGAATTGGAATTGATCTAAAAAAAATTGTTCAATCACGGACAGCTGACCGCAGGTTTTTCAAGAGTTACCAATCCGGAAAAATGTATACATTTCGTTCGATGCAAATCGATCTAAATTAATACACCCAATACGACCTTCCAATCTGAATAAATCCGAACCAAATTTTCAATCCAAATGAATCCGAACTCGGATTGACCTAAAACGATTTTCTATCCGAATGAATCCAATTCAATCCGAACTCGGATTCATTCGGATTGACATATCAGTGTATATCAATCCGAGTTCGGATTGATTCCGATTCATTTGGACTGAAACTTTGGTTCGGATTATTTCGTTTTGGAGTTCCGATTGAACCAGATTGAGTCGAATTAATTTTTCAACGATTTGGGTCTAACGAAATGTAGAACTTTTTTCTGTCGGATTGGTTTGGATACAGATTCCGGAATGATGCGGATTGGTTCGGAAGGAATTCCTATCCGATACTTTCGCCAGGGTAGATCTCGTGATTCATTCAGAGTTTATTTAAGTAACGACGCCATACAAGATGACAAAAAAATAAAATATTACGTTTTCAAGAGATTTTGCCTAATCAGAAAACTCCGTGTCTCAATAAATTCGAAAAGTTTGATATAATATAATATATGAATATAATGAAATATCTATCGTTGTCGAAAATTTAATTTATATTAGAGCTGGAAATAATTAGGTTCGATATTTTCAATGTGTATTTAACCTTAGAAATGGATCTTTATTTAAATGATATATGCTTCTAATTAGATTCATTTTGTATTTGTATATTTTCAATAGGTGGCATATTGCTTCCAATTTATCTAGATTTAATGAATAATTCAATTAAACAATTCTTTAAAAAAAATTTAAATAAATCTTAATTGACATTTGAATGGATTAAAAATTGAGTGTTCTTAAGTAACAAAATAAGAGAATTTCCGCGCCTGTAACGCGCGGTATATTCTGCTCCTCGAAAAAAATAAAGATTTCTTTTGAACCAAACACCTGTATTTCGATCTAAGAAATTTGTACTTCCACATAGGAGTTTTCAAATGGAAAAGGCAAATTAAGACAAAAGTATTTTTCAATTTTCCTTCCAGGAATATGTTTGTTAGACTTGTCAACATGAAAATATGAGTTTTCAACGATCACCAAGTTTTGGACGAAGCAGTTAATTTTCCAACAAAACATTAGAATTTTACACAAAACGGGAGGAATGTTTTAAAAAAGTGCCTAATTTGGAACCCAACAATTTCGTTTTCATCTGAGAAAGATGTCATATCTTCGTAGAAGGGATGATAATACACATGAAATTCCGAATAAAAAAGACAAATATTTGAAAAAAGTCGAATTTACAACCGACAAATAGTTTTGTTTACTTTCCGCCACCCAAATATGAAGTTAGAAAAGAAAGCTGTAAAGAAATTTTCGAATGATCAACAAAACAGTTGAATTTGAAGCCAAAAATGACGATTCTTTAAAAAATAGGTCCAGATAATTTGACAAGAACAAGTACATTTTCCACGAGCTACTACAATTTTCCACCAAACAGTTTAATTTGAAGCGACAAAGAATGACTCCGTCAAAAATTTTTACACAACACTTACATTTTTATCAGAGAAGAATACAATTTCTCCAAAAGTAGATGAATTGTTAAACTGAAAATACACATTTAAGAAGAAAAGCTTTAATTTTCAACCGACAAAGATTTCAGTCGACTTTTAAACATCAGAATAGGAATATCGAACCGAAAATACATTTTCTACGAAATAGTTGAATTTTCCACGCAACAGTTGAAATTTCGACCAAAAAAGACGACTTTGTAGGACATTTTTTTCTTAATTTTTAACCGAGTAGTTGGATTTACATATATTCCAGAAAGATGAAATTTCTACAAAAAGAAATGACTTCTTGAAGCAAAAATTCAAGTTTTTTCACAGGAAGAAACAACTGGAAAAAAAGAAATTTTAATTATATCACAAGGCAAATAAAGAACTAAGTAGAATATTGTATCAGGGTTACCTCAAAACTTCATTTTAACTTCATATTAACAGACCTGACTTGTAACGTTCTCAACTCAAAATGTTTTATAACCGAAACATAACAAATTAAAAGTAAAAGAAAGAATTTACAAATTGAGTTTGCTTGTCCATTTATTCAAAGTTATCTCCCATGGCATTACATTTCGGTATAATGACTGTGATTTATTTGTTTCAATTTCGAATTTTAAATGATTCTCCCACCCAAGCCTACTGTAATAAATCGTTACGAAATATGTAACCCCCCCCCCCCCACCCGGAGCCATTGCGTAATTCTCGTAAAGTCCCGCACCGTGGACAAAACTGTTATTGGCTCCCGGATTAGGACATATACCAATACCAACGGTATTGGATTCTACTGTGAATTCATGCCCGTTATGTAACAACGCTTTGAATTTCAAACATTTTAAATCAAAATGTATTACATTTTCAATAAATTAGTTCCATTTTCAATGGAAGAACAGATTTTCTGACGAAAGAGAAGAATTTTCAAACTTAGAATGGAATGCTCAAGCCGATAAGTGGAATATTTGAAAAAACTTTAGACTTGGAAATTCAGAAAGACCAATTTCCCGCCAAGAAGTTAAGTTTTAATCAAAACAGATGATTCTTAAACTAAAGTTTTAACTTTTCAAGCAAAGAGATGAATTTTCAAACAGAACATTGCGAAAAAGTATCATCGGAAAATAATAATTATTATTATTCCTATGATATAGTGATGTTTCGATAATGAATTTCTTATAATATTTTGGCTATTAGTTTTATTCCTATAATTCCTATGGTTCGTATAATGATGAACAAAGTAAAGGAAATTCATGATAGAGAAATCACAGGCGTATTATATATATTTTCCTACAATGCTTTCTCGCAATGGAATACTTGAATTTTCAACATACAAATATGAATGTTGAAGCAAATACTTTAATTTTAAGTTGAAAAATGTATCTAAATACAAATTTTAACAGAGGATTTCAAGTTTCGACGACAGAAATATACCTCCAACCAAAAGAAGTTAATCTTTAACAGTGTAGCAAATTTTTCAACAAAATAGTTAAATTTGAAACAAACATATATGACTTCTTAAGGAGAAGTGTATTACTGGAAATATTTAAACCAAAAATGTTTTCATTGGAAATCAAAAGCAGTAAAATTCTTCCAAGAACGATCAATTATTAACAAAATAGTTGGGTCTTCAACGGAAACAGGTGAATGTTTAGCCAAACAGTTTCATTTTTAATTAAAAAGATACATGCCATAAAACGAGTTTTCAACCAAATAAATTACTTGTAATCCATACAGATGAACTTTCAAGATAGTTGTTAACATTTTAACCAAGTGCGTGAATTTTCAACCATAAGAGATGATTTCTCAACAAAAATTGTCATAGTTGACAGTTAAACTGATAAAGATTTAATATTACGTTAAGCCCAGTTCAATTCAACCAAGAAAGACAAATTTTCAACAATAAAAATAAATTTTATATTCCAAAAATCTATGCACGTTTTCTAGGTGAGGAGCTTTGAGGAGCCGAAAAAGCTGCTCACTAGAGGCGGAATTCGAATAGCGTCCACTTTTGCGGAGAGTTTTCCGACATGCCATGAAAACTCCTTTCCTTCGATATCAGACATCACTCCTTGCGGCGTTTAGACGTCAGGGAGTTGGATATAACGCACTGCAAAGCGTGAACGTTCAACTCCTGTCCATTTCATTGCTCAAGAAGAGACGAAAACTGCAGCTGGCCACAGACCCCTTACTCATTCCGGAACGGGACCCATAAAGAAAATGTTTCCAGTCCCCTGAACGAGATTTATGGCGTCACGTTAGCTCATTCAACTCATAGTCGGAGGAGACAAGATACTGACCTGCTATATTCTCCCCTTTGCCTACAGAAGAGAAAAGTGGCGAGCGTAATTTTGCTCCCAATCCCTGTGATATAGAAAATGACAGTCCCTCTACTTGTCAGACCGATGGTAAAATGATAATAAAAAAAATTACAGACTCATCTGTTTCACCGACTGATAGTAAAATGACACCATACTTTACCGAACGATCGTAAATAATACCATGAAAATTTTTTGACCTCCATGTTTTATCGACTGATGGTAAAATGGCTACCACCTTGCCGACAAAGGAAAAAATATAAAAAATATCCACGTTTCCGGTTTACCAAACGATGGTAACATGACTCTATTCACTGTATTACCGACTTATGATGAAATGATAATATAAAAATTACCGCCTTCCTGTTTCACTGACTGATGGTAGCATCACTTCCTTCCTTACTGACATATGATAAAATGATAATATAAAAAGTACCAAATTGCCTGTTTCACCGATCGATGGTAACTGATCATATAACAACCTCATGTTAACTTTTCAGGGATATCCATTACCAATCTCACTATTTTACCGACTGAGTATGGAACTGAACGTTATACTTGTAACTAAACAGGAATCTCCATAAACAAACTCACTGCTTTACCGACTTATCATTGAAGATAACCTTAAATTTAACAACCTCTTTGTCTTCCCGACCGATGGTGCAATGCTATTTTAGCAGGAATCTGCATTATCTACCTGACTGTTTTAGCGACTAATGGTAACTCAGTATGCAAGAGAACCCTCCCTGGGTCAGTTGCGCCATCTGTTGGTGTTGGTAACTTGCGATGATGGCGCCATCGGTTGGGAAATCAAGTGGCAGTCCTCTCACTATACTATTACTTTTATATTTTAAACATTTATTTTTGGAGTTTTGTTCAGCTTTTTGAGATTCTGTCCCACTGTGCACCAGGTTCATGCTGGGACTTCACACTCGCAATGAGCAAATCGCCCATTTGGCTTCTTTTAACGAAAAATAATATTCCATTACACATTAGTGCAAAATTATCGTCTTATCACCGCTTACAGTCATCGAAAAATGCTGATTCTACACTGCGCGCAAAGGCGATTGGCAAAATTCCTAGCAAAAACGCGCCAAATGTTTACACCAGTGCAAAAATGTTTTCTTTGCTGAGCAAAACGTCTTGTTCACAGGTTTTACTATTAGTGTCATCTAGCGTCGTAAAAAATTCTTATGTTAATATAGTGGTAGCTTAGTTTGGTCTGGGTTTTGTGCTGGTAAGAAAACCACATATTTGGCCTTTTGTATCGAAATACACTATTTCCGGTACCGGCAACCTATCTACTCTAAGCTTTTAGTACGAAAATGTATAGAATAGCTTGAAAATATTCATGAAAATACGATTTTTCTGCGTGCATGAAGAAACAAAACAAATATTTAACAAATTATTTAGTGAAATTTGTCATAATCATTGAATATCAGTAGTAGGGTTATGCCGGTACGACTTGACATACCGAGAGATGGCGCCACTGACGCTAGTTACCGACACCAACAGATGGCGCCACCGATCAAGGGAGGGTTCTGTTGCGTGCTAAGTTGCTGACGCCAACAGATGGCGCCACCGATCAAGGGAGAGTTCTGTTCCATGGTAAGTTACCGACAACAACAGATGGTGCCACCGTCGCTAGTTACCGATACCAACAGATGGCGCCACCGACTAAGGGTGGGTTCTGTTCCATGCTAAGTTACAGACACTAACAGATGGCGCCACCGACTAAGGCAGGGTTCTGTTCCGTGCTATGTTACCAACAGATGGCGCCACTGGCGAAGGGAAGGTTCATTTCCTGTGCTAAGTTACCTGCAGTCGGTCAAAAGTGAGGTTGGTAACGGTGATTTCAGCTAAGTTAACATTATAAGGTTCTGTTCTGTGCTAAGTGATCATGGATCGGTAAAACCGTTTCTTACCATCAGTCGGTAAAACTGGTATGTCGGTAACTTTTTATAGTATCATTTTCCCATAAGTCGGTAAGGTAGGGATCTGCATTACCATCAGTCGGTAAAACAGGGAGGTCGGTAACTTTTTATATTATCGGTTCATCATCAGTCGGTAAGGTAGGGATCTGCATTACCCTCAGTCGGTAAAATAGGGATTTCGGTACCTTTTTACATTATCATTTTACCATAGGTCGGTAAGGTAGGGAGCCACGTTACCATCAGTCGGTGAAGCAGGGAGGTCGGTGACATTTTATATTATCATTTTAACATAGGTCGGTAAAACAGGGATCGCCGATAATACATATCTCCAGCCACAGATGGAGCCTCAGTGGCTATATCAGGAGCCTACCTTACTAATCGGTGTAAATAACTGATGACGTTACTCAGTACTTCCTGTCAGCACTAATATCAAGGTATCAACAGTCGGTAATGGGTTTATCGGACGTTGAATTGATTCCCAGTCTGCCCGTAACTTACCGACACACTGTGTGTCGCCCCCAGTGCGTCTTGCGCGCGCTGGTATCCGCTCCACGTCCACGTGTGTTCCTGTGTTTCTACAAGTGTCATGCGTCTACCTTATATGGAAAAGATGTTTCAACTCGGTTTTTAACGTATTATATATTGAAAACTCGAGAATTATGCGTAACTGGCAAAGCCTGTGGTTCACGCATCAGTCTTATCGCTCAGTGCGTGGTAATTTGCGCATGCGCAGTTGAAGTTTCTACCATAATCGGAAGTTACTAATTAGGGTTACTTAAAACTTATAACTAATGAAACTAAGATAAAAATAATTAAATTAAGCTGAAGCTAATCAATGCAAGATAAAACTAATTAAATTAAGTTAAAAATAATTTAACCAAAATAAAAGTAATTAATTCAGTTAAAAAATAATTGAACTAAGAAAAAAATCAATTTCAAATAAAAATAATTAACCAATTGAATAATTAAATAATAAACTAATTATTTCCTTGACTTATTCTACCAGGATAGGAAATAAGGAATAAATAAACATAGTTTTATTCGCTCAATATAAATTTTTATTCAACAACAATCTTAAACTGGTTTTAATAGATCCCATTTATTATAAAAAAAATCTTGACCTAGATTTATAAAAGTATTCACTAATATATTACATGTTTCTGACGCAATTTCTTAATAATTGCTTGACACACAAGGCTTTGTAGTGAATGGCCACTGTTAATAAAAAATTTCAGCTCATGCACAAGATCATTTGGATCCGTATGAAGCAATATACAACGTTCAAGATAGGATAGCTCATCCTCATCATCATCATCATCATCATCATCATCATCATCATCATCATCATC
>CAKNXH010060967.1:41992-96461 GCA_932178445.1 Andricus quercusramuli
CCTCCTCCTCCTCCTCCTCCTCCTCCTCCTCATTATCATCATCATTAACCTTCTCCTCTTCCTCCTCATTATCATCATCATTACCCTCCTCCTCCTCCTCCTCCTCATCCTCCTCATCCTCCTCCTTCTCTTCCTCATTATCATCATCATTACCCTCCTCCTCCTCCTCCTCCTCCTCCTCATCCTCCTCCTTCTCTTCCTCATTATCATCATCATTACCCTCCTCCTCCTCCTCCACCTCCTCATCATCATTACCCTCCTCCTCCTCCTCATTATCATAATCATTACCCTCCTCCTCATTATCATAATCATTACCCTCCTCCTCCTCCTCCTCCTCCTCCTCATTATCATCATCATTATCCTCCTCCTCATTATTATTATTATCCCCATCCTCCTCAGCATCTATCGCTTCCATCTCTTGTTCATCTATCTCCTCTTCATCAATTTTCTCATGATTTACATTGTCTTCTTTACTCTCTTCACTATCTATCTCATGCTTTCCAGTAACATCCTCCTTCTTGTCTTTCGCCGCATGTTGATCCATATGCTCATCATCTGTCTTCATAACTTTTACATTGTGCTCCAATTTTTTGCTTGAAGCATCTTCATTGAGAGTCTCAAAACTTACATTCTTGTTCACATTGAAAGTTGAATCATATCTACGTCTTATTCCGGTACATATTTGGTTTCGTACCTTTGGACATGTCAACTTCATTCTTTCTGGTATTAAATTTTCTTTGAGAGCAGCACAGTTTTGCTTTAGGACTTCACGCAGCTCTACAATAACTGAACTATTACTATCATCAGTTTTATCATTGTTCTTGAATATGACTTTGAATCATTTTCGGAATATCATGAGACAATTTGAGGGGAACAAATTCATAGCTTTTAGATTGATCATAGCTATTCATGTGGGAAGAGAGATTCTGTGCTTTCTTGCATGAGCACATCTGATGTCTCTTCAAGTTATCTACTCGTGAAAAAACTATTGAATAATTTTTACAAGTAGAAGCCATCTTAAGACTGTGCAGAGGTTAACTGACAATTATGTCCAAACACGTCAATGCTCATTTCAATACTGACGTTATATTCATCTGAACTCTCTTAATATATGATTTGAGCCTCCCGCAATTCTTCAATGATGGAAACTATTTCATTACTGTGACTTAGATTGCCTGCTGCTTGTGATGCCAACAGTAAACGAAGACGATCGACTAGCTCATTTGGATCATCCCAATAAACGTAGTCTGGTATTGAGTCTTTCCTTACAATCATGAGGTTAGTTGATAAACTCCTTAATCGTTTTTTCTGCTTTAATGAACTTCCAGTTGTTGATAATCGTTTATGTGGAAAAAGTTTTACTATAACATTTTTATATTTTGCAGTATTGTTTGATCGGATAGGTGAAGCAGGAATATAATTCTTCTTGTGTGTATGTGTAGCTATAAAAATTTCTTCATAGTTCTTTAGATCATCAGGGCTCATTTTCTTCTTCTTCCTTCTTCATTTTCCTTTTCAGCTTTTTCAATTTTATTTTCCATTAATTTATTTTGTTTGATCGATTTATATGATTTATCTACTAGCTTTTGAAGTGGTGTCACTATAGGTTCAAAAGTCTCTCTCAAAATACTTTCGGTAGCTTCTTTACCCAACCTGAACGTACGATGTTTACGTCGAATTTCATCACTAGCTTTTGCTATTTGACTCAGCATACCTCGTTCCTTTCGAAACATGTTGATGCGTTGGTGTCTCAGACTATACTGACCTAGTCACAATGAAGGAGTCTTATTTATAGGAGAAGGATGAGTATGGAGAGGAGGAGGGTAATGATGATAATGAGGAGGATGAGGAGCTCGGTACATGAGAAAGCTATAAATACAGCGCACACACAGACTTCTAGTCAGCCGCAAACTGACCTTCATAGAGTGAGGAATGCTTGTACACAGCAAGAAACGTCGAGGTCGAGGTTTGATTAATACTATTATTAACAAATTACCCTTCCAATTTACCAGGATACCAGTACTGTGGACCTGGTACTAAGTTAGTTATACGTTTAGAACGAGGTGATCCAGGTATAAACCCACTGGACGCTGCTTGTAAGGAGCACGATATTGCTTATTCGAAGAATCGAGAGAATATTGAAGCGAGAAACGTTGCAGATAGGATACTAGCTGACAAAGCGTGGCAAAGTGTTGTTTCTCAAAACTGTAATATTGGTGAAAAAGCAGCTGCACTAGCTATAACCAATATCATGAAAGTTAAATCAAAACTCGGTATGGGGTTAAGGAAGAATAAGAGGAAGAGTAAAAAGGTTTCTAAGAAACGAATACCTTTGAGAAAAATTGTGGATGCTGCTAAAAATTCCATGTCTCCTAGTAATGATGCTCAAGTTGTCATTAAAACTGCTGTGGAGGCTGCTCGAAAAGCTATTAAAAGAACTGGTGGTAGAAGTCAAGTGAGAGCACCTCGTATTCTACCTATACTGTGTAAGTCTGTGTAAGCGCTGTATCTATAGCTTTCTCATGTACCGAGCTCCTCATCCTCCTCATTATCATCATTACCCTCCTCCTCTCCATACTCATCCTTCTTCTATAAATAAGACTCCTTCATTGTGACTAGGTCAGTATAGTCTGAGACACCAACGCATCAACATGTTTCGAAAGGAACGAGGTATGCTGAGTCAAATAGCAAAAGCTAGTGATGAAATTCGACGTAAACATTTTACGTTCAGGTTGGGTAAAGAAGCTACCGAAAGTATTTTGAGAGAGACTTTTGAACCTATAGTGACACCACTTCAAAAGCTAGTAGATAAATCGAACAAACAAAATAAATTAATGGAAAATGAAATTGAAAAAGCTGAAAAGGAAAATGAAGACGAAGAAGAAAATGGAGAAGAAAATGATAATCTTTTTTTCATGACTGCTGATGGTGATAGTGATGATGGTAATCAGGAGCATGATAAAACAATGATTGAAGAAAATGTTGAACCTACTGATAATTTTGACAGGTTGACAAATAAATTTATTGGACTATTAAATAAAAATAGGAAAAAATATTTGGATATGGTTTATGGTGTACGAAAACTTAGTGATGGTACACTCATGATTGGTGATACACCTATCAGCTTTGGAGGCGAATATATCAAGGTTGATAAAGACTTTATCTGAAAACCACTGGTTTATTGGAACTTTTATTCAAGTAAAATCATGATGAGATTTATATAAGCCCTGATGATCTAAAGAACTATGAAGAAATTCTTATAGCTACAAATGCACACAAGAAGAATTATAGTCCTACTTCACCTATCCGCTCAAACAATACTGCAAAATATAAAAATGTTATAGTAAAACTTTTTCCACATAAACGATTATCAACAACTGGAAGTTCACTAAAGCAGAAAAAACGATTAAGGAGTTTACCACCTAACCTCATGATGGTAAGGAAAGACTCAATACCAGACTACGTTTATTGGGATGATCCAAATGAGCTAGTCGATCGTCTTCGTTTACTGTTGGCATCACAAGCAGCAGGCAATCTAAGTCACAGTAATGAAATAGTTTCCATCATTGAAGAATTGCAGGAGGCTCAAATTATATATTAACAGAGTTCAGATGATTACAACGTCAGTATTGAAATGAGCATTGACGAGTTCGGACATAATTGTCAGTTAACCTCTGCACAGTCTTAAGATGGCTTCTACTTGTAAAAATTGTTCAATAGTTTTTTCACGAGTAGATAACTTGAAGAGACATCAGATGTGCACATGCAAGAGAGCACAGAATCTCTCTTCCCACATGAATAGCTATGATCAATCTGAAAGCTATGAATTTGTTCCCCTCAAATTGTCTCATGATATTCCGAAAATGATTCAAAGTGATATGAAGAACAATAATAAAACTGATGATAGTAATAGTTCAGTTATTGCAGAGCTGCGTGAAGTCCTAAAGCAAAACTGTGCTGATCTCAAAGAAAATTTAGTACCAGAAAGAATGAAGTTGACATGTCCAAAGGTACGAAACCAAATATGTACCGGAATAAGACGTAGATATGATTCAACTTTCAATGTGAACAGGAATTTAAGTTTTGAGACTCTCAATGAAGATGCTTCAAGCAAAAAATTGGCGCACAATGTAAAAGTTATAAAGACAGATGATGAGCATATGGATCAACATGCGGCGAAAGACAAGAAAGAGGATGTTACTCGAAAGCATGAGATAGATAGTGAAGAGAGTAAAGAAGACAATCTAAATTATGAGAAAATTGATAAAGTGGAGATAGATGAACAAGAGATGAAAGCGATAGATGCTGAGGAGGATGGGGATAATAATGATAATGAGGAGGAGGAGGATAATGATGACGATAATGAGGAGGAGGAGGATAATGATGATGATAATGAGGAAGAGGAGGGTAATGATGATGATAATGAGGAGGAGGAGGAGGAGGAGGTTAATGATGATGATAATGAGGAGGAGGATGATGATGATGATGATGATGATGATGATAATGAGGATGAGGATGAGGAGGTGCTATCCTATCTTGAACGTTGCATATTGCTTCATACGGATCCAAACGATCTTGTGCATGAGCTGCAATTTTTTGTTAACAGTGGCCATTCACTACAAAGCCTTGTGTGTCAAGCAATTATTAAGAAATAGCGTGAAAAACATGTAATATATTAGTGAATACTTTAATAAATCTAGGTCAAGATTTTCTTTAATAATAAATGGGATCTATTAAAACCAGTTTAAGATTGTTGTTGAATAAAAATTCATATTAAGCGAATAAAACTATGTGTATTTATTCCTTATTCCCTATCCTGGTAGAATAAGTCAATAAAATAATTAGTTTATCATATAGTTATTCAACTGGTTAATTATTTTTATTTAAAATTGATTTTTTTTCTTCGTTAAATTATTTTTCACCTGAATTAATTACTTTTATTTTGGGTAAATTATTTTTAAATTAATTTAATTAGTTTTATCTTGGTTGATTAGCTTCAGCTTAATTTAATTATTTTTATCTTAGTTTCATTAGTTATAAGTTTTAAGTAACCCTAATTAGTAACTTCCGATCATGGTAGAAACTTCAACTGCGCATGCGCAAATGACCATGCACTGAGCGATAAGACTGATGCGTGAACCACAGGCTTTGCCAGTTACTCATAATTCTCGAGTTTTCAATATATAATACGTTAAAAACCGAGTTGAAACATCTTTTCTATATAAGGTAGACGCATGACACTTGTAGAAACACAGGAACACACGTGGACGTGAAGCGGATACCAGCGCGCGCAAGACGCACTGGGGGTGACACACAGTGTGTCGGTAAGGTACGGGCAGACTGAGAATCAATTCAACGGCTGATAAACCCATTACCGACTGTTCATACATCGATATTAGTGCTGACAGGAAGTACTGAGTGACGTCATCAGGTATTTACACCGATTAGTAAGGTAGGCTCCTGATATAGCAACTGAGGCTCCATCTGTGGCTGGAGATATGTATTATCGGCGATCCCTGTTATTCGACCTATGATAAAATGATAATATAAGAAGTTACCGACCTCCCCGTTTCACCGACTGATGGTAATGCAGATCCCTACCTTACCGACTGATGGTGAAATGACAATATAAAAAGTTACCGACTTACCTGTTTTACCAAATGATGGTAAGAAACGGTTTTACCGATCCATGATCACTTAGCACAGAACAGAACCTTATAATGCTAACTTAGCTGGAATCACCGTTACCAACCTCACTTTTGACCGACTGCAGGTAACTTAGCACAGGAAATGAACGCTCCCTTCGCCAGCGGCGCCATCTGTTGGTAACTTAGCATGGAACAGAACCCTCCCTTAGTCTGTGGCGCCATCTGTCGGTGTCTGTCACTTAGCACGGAACAGAACCCTCCCTTAGTCGGTGGCGCCATCTGTTGGTGTCGGTAACTAGCGACGGTGGCGCCATCTGTTGTTGTCGGTAACTTACCATGGAACAGAACCCTCCCTTGATCGGTGGCGCCATCTGTTGGCGGCAGTAACTTAGCACGGAACAGAACCTTCCCTTGATCGGTGGCGCCATCTGTTGGTGTCGGTAACTAGCGTCAGTGGCGCCATCTCTCGGTATGCGCAGTCGTACCGGCATAGCCCTACTACTACTATCTATTATATTCTTATATTCACGTATTTTAGAAAAATTATATAATACACATATACATATATGGTATGATACACAAGAGATCCATATAATAGCAGTTTCGGGGGATTGCCTCGCACTGGCCCTGCTTGTAAATCGGTACCCTCAAAACGTCAGGGCCGTTTGAACCATTTCAGCTCGATTGTTCTCCCGCTCTTGTCGCTCCCGCTTACTGCTCCCCCATATACTGCCTAATTGTATTGCTCCGCTACTGGTGGCGACGCATTGTTGACACTGGCAGCCCCCTGAGAAATTACGTGGTCCAGCAGTTCTAGAAATTAGTAAATCGGATGCGCTTCTACGGAAGCTCTTGTGTAATTAAACTTATTCAATAATAAAATAGTTTTATCAACATAAGTCAGCTTAACATTGCACATTTCTCCGTAAATATGAAATCGTTTGACTCTAAAGTATGGTAAGTCAAATATGAGGGTACCCTCATGTGATTATTTTGAAAGAATGTTCTAATTTCGAAGCATAAAATCTATATATTGTGGATGATAAGTTTTCTAATGAAACAGAAACATCAATATAACTCATAGTGAATGTATTTGAAACTATTTCTCAGATAATGAAAATGTTCATGTCATTATATATGTTATTTGCGGTGAGTTGAGTGAACGTCTTTCCTTACAGTAATAAGAAATAAAGTTCAAGAAATGTCTTTTCGTACCTTGAAGAATGTTTGATGAAATTTTTACGTTCCTATTCATGAGAGTGTAACAGAACCGTCCAAATTTTCGATTTCAATTTTTTAACAGATCTTTACTTTTCGGCACTCGCAGATTTCGAAAATCATCAAATGATGTCGGAGTCTGTATGTGCGCGCGGATATATATATATATATCAGAAAAATATTCCTTCTTCGTATGAACATTTTCAAAATGTTGGAAAGCTCTACATTTTTTAATTGTATGTGAATTAATCTGGTTAACGGGCTTACCCTTCATTTTGGGACCCTAAAAAAGTATATTTAAGGCTTATCCGATTTGTCAACTTCTATAAAAGTATCGTGGCTACAACGTTCAAGTATATATTTATGTGTTTGGTTACCTCAATATTGTAGTCACGTTAACTTTTGAAAGAGTTGACACATCAAATAAGCATTCAATAATCTTGTTGAAGGTCCAAAAATGAAGGTGAAATTCGTTAACCAGATTAATTCATATACAATTAACAAATTCAGAGCTTTTTAACATTTAAGAAATTTTAAAACACAGAAAAACTATTTTCTAATAGAGCAAGAAATTTCAGTCAAAATTTTGACTAGACATAGAATATATTTCGAAACTATATCAATTGAATTTTTCGATTCAACCAAAATTTCAAAAGTTAGATCATTTTCAAAATTGGGCAAATTTTTTCTTACGGATCCGTAGGTTATTCATGATTTCCAGTAGATTCCAACAAGATTTACAAATGACTATAATGATATTTTTCGAGCACACAAATTTAAAAAGTTCTAGATAATCAATAATCACGCTAACTTTTCCAAATTCAAAATAAAACTATTTTAGAGCTTCATACAGTTCTGTCGAATTTTCTGGTGGATGAAAAAAAAAACTTACAAATTATCCTCATCAGTGTTCTAAATTCGATGAAAATTAAAAAAATAATCTGATTTTCAATATTGACAACATTTTCAAAAAAGAGTAACAACTATTTTATTACTGGTTAAGAAATTTCTGTCGATATTTTTCATTGAAAATCAAATATATTCAGAAATTATCATCATAAAACTTTCCGATTGGACCAAAATTAAGAAGTTGGATTATTAGAAGATTGTAAAAAGATTGACGAATTATCTCAATGACATTTTCCGAATAGAGACAAAATGAAGACGAATAAGTATTCATTAGTGGCTTCTACCAACCACGCCTAGCTTGAACGACTTTTGACTGAAAAGTGCTCGCCTATCCCAGTTTTTTTCTGAACATGTTGTGGGGATGCCCTCCGAGTATTATAAGGACAAAATGAAAAAAATTGTTGTCCCCCTTTTCGAGAAATCATCATTTTTAATTTTTTTGGTGGGGTTATTAGGTATATTTTTGTTAAAATAATTGCAAATTGAATGTTAATTAGTACAAACCATTCAGTTTGGCATAAAAAAAGCCTCTAATTGTTAAACATCGTGTAACATTCAGAAGGTTTTACAATCTTGCTAAATAAGTGAAAAAAGTTAGTTTTTTCATAATTTGTCCTTTTCACTGCTTTGCACGCCTGAATAGTCTGAACAACAACAATTATTTAAGTGCACGTAATTCCCTACAAAATTAAAAACAAATGTAATGTTTTATCTTGAATAGTTTAGGAGATATGACTTCCAGAACTAAATTTTTAATGAAAAAATGGCCTAAACAAACTTTAACTTCAGTTTCCGTGAAATATCTCATGTCTTGTACATTTTAGATAAAAGTTTCACTCATATTAGTGGAAGCAGACAGAAATTTCCGGAGATAAAAAAAAAATAAAATGCTCTAGCTCTGATAGGTATCAAGTTATTGCATCCTGAAAATCACCCTTTTTATTGAGTTTCATTATACATTAAGTTTTTCGTAAAAAAATTAGGTCTGTTGAATTTTACGTGAAAAATATGCCTATATGGATAAAAGCACATCAATTTTGCAGCAAAATACCAAATATTCAATGTCCTATTTTAAATATTCCGTAAAATGCTGCTATGAAAAGCGTGCTCTTTAATGAAAATTTATAAAATTTGGCTTAAAAATAGTCGTGAATATGCTTTTTTTTACTAATTATGATCTGTAGATTTTTCTAAGCATTTCATAAAAAATAATCAGTTTATTCTTTTGGAAGAAAATTTTTTAACTCAGCTTTAGGAAAAAGCTCTATGCAAATTTGAATTATCTAATTTTGAATGACTGAATCAAATAAAATGCATCCCTCTTTGTTTAAAAATAATGTCAGGATCATTTGACAGTTTTTAAAGTGAAAAGTTATCAGTAATCCGAACACGGCTCTGTTGGAAATGATTTTGCCACCTGAACTGCATTTGATGCTAGGTATCGTCAACATGTTCTTCACTCATATCTTGACTGAATATACTCAAGCAGCATTGAAATGGGTAAAAGTATGCAACACTGAACGACAAATAACTCACAGAAGTTCAGCATATAATGGAAATGCGTGCAAGAACTATTAGATCTGGTTGGCAAGTTACGTGCAAATTGCCCTATAAATTGTTTGAAGTATGTAAAAGCCTTCGATGACTTCAGCTCAATTGTTGAAGCGTACTTTGGACAAGACTTGGATGTGAATTTCAAAACTTTTATCTCTGAATTCCAAAGAAGCTACATGGATTTAGAAATATAAATCACGCCAAAAGTCCACGCAGTTCTGTGCAATGTGTCATAATTTTGTAATCAAAAGCAGATTGGTTTAGGTTTCTTTAGCGAACAACCTATGAAATCCGTCCATTTTGAATTCAAAGTAATTCGGCAGCGGCACAAAGTTGGCAAAAGTCACCCAGAATATAAAAAAAGGTTACTAAGAGTGTTTCGTGAATTTAGAGGTCGCCATAGTTAAAGTAAAATTTTATTCCATTTGTTTAATAATTATGATTTGTTAATGTTCCTATTTTTTCATCCCTTGTTCAAACAAGTTAATAAAAAATTGTATTTGTCCATTTTTTAAATATATATTCAAAATATGCACGCCTATTACTGTAAGATAAGCCAGGCCCGGCTTGGTAAGGACGTAAGGTGAGATATCAGGAAAAATCCTGGGGATCGGGTAATATTTCAAGAAATTTGGGCTGTTTGACTTGCAGTGTGCGTCTGCTTCCTGAGTCTCGAGCATATTTTCTAACTACTTCTCCCGGGAAGATTTTCTATTATCCCAATTGGGCCCCGAGTTAAGCCTTAATTTTCTTATTCAGCCAAAGAAGAAAAAAGTAACTATTGTATAAGTTAGAAAGCTTTCACATACATTTGAGAATAATTCAGAAAACAGATTTACCTTTTAGCAAAATTTTATAAATTTTCATCGAAGAGCACGCTTTTCCTAGCAAGATTTACGGAATATTGAGGATAGGAGATTCAATAATTGGTATTTTGCTGTAAAATTGATGTGCTTTTATTCATATAGGCATATTTTTCACGTAAAATTCAACGGACCTAAGTTATTCACGAAAAACTTAATGTATAATAAAACATAATAAAAAGGGTGATTTTCAGCATGTAATAACTTGATACCTATCCGAGCTAGAGCATTTTATTTTTTTTTATCTCCGGAAATTTCTGTCTGCTTCCACTAATATGAGTGAAACTTTTATCTAAAATGTACAGAACATGAGATATTTCACGAAAACTGAAGTTAAATTTTTTTTGGGCCAATTTTTTATTAAAAATTTAGTTCTGGAAGTCATATCTCCTGAACTATTCAAGATGAAACATTACATTTGTTTTTAATTTTGTAGGGAATTTTGTGCACTAAAATAAATATTGTTGTTCAGTCTATTCACGCGTGCAAGGCAGTGAAAAGGGCAAATTATGAAAAAAAAAATTTTTTTTCTATAATTTGCGAAAAAGTGCCAGTTTTTCCACCTGTTTTTGGTGTAAAAAGTGACCAATTTTAGGTGGATGACGTGGCGCATGCGCAGTGCCGACCTTTCCGGGCAACAGTGAAAAAAGTGGACGGATGGAGAGGAAAAAGTAAATGGAAGCAGTGACAAAAGTGAGGCACAGTGATAAAGTAAATAAAGTGCAAACTGCTTCGTATTACTCCGGGTGTATTCGTGCTGCCTCGGGTGTGTTTGTGCATCGTGCGCAGCCAACTTCATTCTATTTTCCGACTCCGTCCCTAATCTAAAACACCGTCAGTTTCTCCGAAAATACGGTTTTATTGTTGCGTCAGTCGACAAAAAATCGCCTTCTTTTTACACAAAAAACAGGTAAACAAAAACTAGCACTTCTTAAACAAATTATAGGAAAAGTATCGTGTCCCACACATTGAAAAAGCGACGATTTAAAACTCGTGTGATAGCCACCCTCCCTCCGCTCGTGTGGCTAACTTCACACTCGTTTTGAATCTCTCGCTTTTTCAACTTGTATCACAATATACTATTTTCGCCTATTTTACAAGATTTCAAAACCTTTTGAATGTTACGTGATGTTTAACTATTTGAAGCTTCTTTTGCATGCCAAGCTCAATGGTTTATACCAATTAACATTCGATTCGCAATGGTTTTAAATTAAAATATACCTAATATTCCCACCAAAAAAATCAAAAATTAGAATTTTTTAAAAAGGGGACCAACATTTTTCTTTCATTTGGGCCTTAAAATACTCCGAAGGCATCCCCAAAACATATTTAGAAAGAAACTGAGATAGGCGAGCACTTTTCAGTCATAAGTCGTTCAAGCTAGCCGTGCAGTGGATAGATAAACGTTGAAGAAGACTTTCGTTTCCGGCATGAAAGTGTTAGGTAGCGGTAATTGAGTGGTGCCAATTGTAGTGAATTTGCAGTGGAATGTGAAGTGAGTTGATGGGAGGAGTGTGTTTGAGGGTTTTATGAGTAAGAGTTTGTATGTTAAACAGAATTAAAGTGAAGAGTTGCGTGATGTTTTGAGAGTTTGAAACTATTTTGGGTAGGCTGAGAGGTTAGTTTGTTTAGCTTGAGGAGCAGGATGGGGACACAGGTGCCGCCGAGTAGCGGCGACAGGGAGGGATAGAGAGAGAGAGAGAGAGAGAGAGAGAGAGAGAGAGAGAGAGGCACGTAAGAAGCAAAGACATTATAAACGTAGATGCGGTGCGGGCTTAGTTACCAGCGATAAATATAGACGGCGCGTCCGGCGAAAATTGTCAGTTCCCCTCTAGCCTCCACCACCCGTCGCTAGCACCCATCGATATAGTTTGCCAACAGCCTCTTGGAGCGCTGTAAGCAACTCTCATCATTCTCGTCGATAACTTTAGCTCGGACAAGAACCATTCAAATTGAAAATAGAGGTTGAGACTTGAGACGACAGTTCCATCCAAGCCAGATTAGGTTTCGCATTTGCAACAAAAATTAAATTAGTTGAATAGAATTTCAATAGCGCATTCATAAAAAATATCATGATCCATACAATCTATTTTAAAATAAAACTGTGAACTATTATAACTGATACAGCTTACTTGAAATATTTACGTACGTTGTATGGTATACAATTTAAAATACAAATAATATATATTATTCAAGCCATATTTTGGAACTTTTTCAGAACTTTCAAATAGGTTTTAAAATTATTCCCATTTTTTCGTAAAATTTGTGTAAGATTCTGCAAAAAAATTGCCTTAAAATCTACGATATTTTTTTTACAATTTTATGAATCTTTTACATTTAAGATACAATAATCAAATATTTCTATCACAGAAATTTTGTTTAATGTTTAATTTTATTCAAATTATTGTTTGAATTTAAAATAACAATAATTGTATAGAAACAAATTCATAATTTGATTTTTCAGAACGTTTTTTTGTATTTAAAAAAAAAAGCAATGCACATTTTCAAACAAAATTCTTTATCCAGAAATATATTTTTCCAATTATTGTTATTTTAAATTCAATCGATAATTTTTAAAAAACTTCAAAGTTTAAACGTTAAAAAATTTCTTTTATTGTTTAAATTGGGGAATTTTCTAGTTCGGATCTTTTATAATTGGGAAATTTTCTGTCGGGAATTTTCAAATTCGGTAATATTAGAATTGTCGAGAATTTTCCGAAGCGATTGAAGAGTCCCGAAAAATAAATTTCCCGACACTGTAAAATTCGCAAATTGCGAAATTCCCAAATAATAAAATTCCCGAAATAATAAAAGTGCCAAAATATAAAACTCCCGAATTAAAAAATTCACGAATAATAAAATTCCTGTCAGAAAATTGCCGAATTATAAAGAATCCGAATTAGAAAATTCCTGAATTTAAATAGTTTACAAAATCGTTGTTCATTATATATTATTTATTTAATGAAAATACAATCATCAATTACTTTTATCAAAGAAACGTTTTTAATGTTTCAAGTTAAAAAAAAATCCCTGTTTGAATTTAACATAATAATGATTAAAAAAATGGATTAAAAATTTTGTTTGAAAATGTTCATAGTATTTTAACAAAATACGCAAAACGTTCTCGAAAATCAAATTTTTAATTTAAAAACAAATAATAAATTAAATAAATTCCGATGTAAGTCGGCGCTGAATTGAATCCTGCTAAGTTTGTTTGAAAAATCTTATTAGGTTCGAAGAAAATGTAGGAAGAATTTTTTTTCTTTTGAAGCGCACGTGTTTTTTATGTTATTTTTCAATACAATTTTTAAACAATTATTGTTCTTGTAAATTAGAACAATAGTTGAAAAAAAATAAATGATTGAACATTTCAGGATTAACTTTGGATATTTTCGGTCGGAATTTTTCCAATTCGGTAATATTATAAACTGTTCCACAATATTATAATTTCAGAAATTTTATTATTCGAAAATTTTTCCATTCGACAATTTAATAGTGTCGGAGATTTCATTTTCCGGGACTTTGCAGTCATCCCTTTCGGAATATTATTTTAGTCGTTCCATATTTTTATACCTTCTCTTAAAATTATGTAATTCTTCAAAATTAAAAGTAAAAATTAAATTTCGAAATCATCAACAGTATCCGTTTTCTTTTAAATTATTTAAAATCTTTTCAAATTATTTTTGACATTTTTTCGGAACTTTTAAATATATTTTAAAATGATTCCCATATTTCCTAAACTTGTTGTAAAATCCTGCAAAACAAATTGCGTCAAAAGCTTCCGGATTTTTTTCCAATTTTGTAAATCTTTTAAAATGTTTTGAAATATTTTTAAACTTGATTTTTCGAAATAAAAAATAATTAAAAATATTCCCACAAATATTAAAACAAACTTTGTTTGGAAATCATTCAAAATTCTTGAGAAGATCCTAATTTTTTTTCGAAACATTTAAAAACCTCCAACTTATTCGCGTTCTTTCTAAATTATTGATCGTTGTTCAACTGTTATTTACAAATCAAAATTCGACACTTTTACCTTGAAATTACAAGCTTAAAAATTAGAAAAATTGTAATTGTAACTTTCAAAGTTCAAATTTACCATTCTGAAATTGAATGAGGGCGTTTATTTATGAATCCATTAATTTTAAGTGATTTTCAAATTTAACTTTGTATTATGAAGACTCAGTCGGATTTTCACATTTGTGTAACTACTAAAGCTTGCGAATTAAATTAGTGGAAATTTTAACGTTAAAATATGTAAATTATGTATACAATTTTGAACAGATTCAGAATCGTCTTGTAAAATCAATTACTGTTCAATTTTTAATACTAGAACTACAGTTCAGTTTTTGAAAGTCGCGAGTCAAACTCAATTTAGCACAGCTTTCATTTTTCTTGAATAAAATTGTTGTAAAAAAAGCATTTCGAACAGTTTTTTTTTTAATCTTTCGACAAATAAAATGAATATTTATAGGTCGACTAAGGTTAATTTTCTTCACAAAATTTGGCTTAAATATCATTTTTTTCAGTTATTTCTACTATAGTACAATTAAGGTTTGTATCTTCGGGCATGAAATCCGTTCTATAGTTTGACAAATATTCTTTATAAATTAATAATTTGTACTGAAAATCTCCTTGAGTGACCTTTAGTTATTATTCTATAAACGGGAAAACCCAGATTTCAAATTTTTTCTATTAAAAAACACAATCCATGAATGACAGAACGAAATGGGAAACAATAATGAAGTCAATTTATTCAGGAACAAGCACTTCCAACAAATTGTCCTTAAGCGAATATTAAATATATATTTTTTAATTTTGACAAAAATTCCGTGTTATTTTCTCACAACAAATATAATTTGTCGGGGAGCGGAATTATTAGAAGATAAATCAAACTTGAAAAAGCACCCTCTTAAAGAGCTTTTGAAACTAAACATTTGTTCAGTTCATTCCAGCACTCCTAATTTTCAACAGTTCTGCTTTCAAATTTATCTGAAAACATACAGTTTTAGTCGTTCTAAAATAATGATTCAAGTATTAAAAGACGTTTATTTCTAATCCTGGAACTTCAAGCAATTTTAATTTGTAACTAAATCAATTGAAATGACTCAATCTGAAATTATCGAAAACTTTCAATTCAAAAATGCTGGTAAATTTAAATAGCGTTAAATTTCTAATAATTTAATATACTGAATACTACACATTTGAAATGTCACAACTATTAAAGTTTTAAATATTTTTGAAATTGCGATTAACCTTTTAAAGAACAACATAGCATAAAAAACACCTTTCTTTTTGATATTCCAAGTGCATACATTCTTTATTTTTTGACCTTATATGAAAAAAAATATTTAGCAATTTCTACAGTAAAAATCTGATTTTTGTAGCTATTTTGTAGTGTAAATAGCACTCCTTTTTATCAATAAATTACAACCAAATTAAAAAAGTCCGATTTTATAATTTTGCTTCTTTCTACTCTAAAACAGTTATTAGATGGAGGAATGTTGTTTCCTATATACAAAAAAGTTTTCAAACATGTTTTGAGAAGCTTAAAAAAAGGACACAGGTGTAAATGGTTCAAAATATATAACACAAATGCTATGAATTTGAAATTAGTCTGCTTTTTCATTTTTAATCTTCAGTTATTCAATTTTAAAAGTTATACATTACAGTTGTAAAAAATAAGTCAAATACGTTGATTAATATATATTTTTAACAAAAAACACTTGTATACATACTTCAATCAAAATGTAGTTGAAAACATTGAATTTAAAATGCGTTAAATTCAAGATATATTTCGAAAAGAAAACTGAAAGCAAAAGATCGGCTTTCAAAAGAAGCGATTAAAGTAAGAAAGTATTTTCACATTTCAACGTTTAAATTTAAAATTTTGACTTTTTCGCGTTGTAGCTATTTTGAATCTCAGAATTTGTTATTTTTGACCTAACCTATAGCTTATAACACAAAGTGTGAGCTGTAAGAGAAAATTGACAAAATCCAGGAGTCTAAATTGTGATTACAGCAATTTTTCTGTACTTCTAGGGATCACTGAAATATCTCGAAAAATAAAATAAAACTCCCTGATAATAAAATTCAAAAAATAATAAAATTCGCGATCATCTTATAATATTACCGAATTTTAAAATTCCTACATAATAAAATTCCCGAAACAAAATTGCCTGATTATAAAATATCCAAACTAGAATATTTAAATAATTGAAAAATTGTTTCTCAATAAATATTGTTTATTTATTAAAAATACGATAATAAAATATTTTCATCAAAGAAGTTTTTGTTTATTATTTAAAGTTTTTTTTTTAATTAATGTATGAATTTGAAACAAAAATAATTCTACAAAAATTGTATAAACAAATTAATGCAAAAACACGTGTGACTCAAACGGAACACAACGAACCCCGCAGAATTTGTACAGAAATTGACTTTCGGCTAATTTGTTTGTAATTGAGGGAAAATGTAGTTCATGTCATGGTGATCAAAAGTCTCAATGACCACAACTGTAAAAAATGAGGTTTTCGTGGTGTAATTGGGGTTCAAATATCACTATGTGTGGATTCGAAAAGGGCCAATTTTTAGGGTGTATGACATTTTTCTCTCTAGATACCTGAGGAGATTAGCTCCAGTTAAGCCAAAAATATAAGCGCAGTAATCCTTGGTAGGTCGTCGGCATGCGCAGTTGGTCACGGTAGCTCGTAGGCATGCGCAGTAGATCATTATGTGCTGTAGACTTGCGCAGTGGGTTATGGTGGTCTGTAGACGTGCGCAATAGGTTATTGCTGGTTGAATTTATGCGCCATATGTCACCATAACAATCATGGTTTGAACTATGGTGCAGGCAACAATCACAGCTATAAATGTAGGTATATATATTACAAAGAGAGTTTTATTTTTAAAGTCGCACCTCAATAATTTTTCAGGAGAGCGTTTTATGCTAAAAAGATCCAGACAAAAGTTGTAGGGTTTGCAGGGAGGCATACGATAGTGACATTGACTTTGACCTTGGCATTTATTCTTGAGACTTTTTTGACGGTTAACTTGAATTTTTTGAATAGAAGCTCCCTTTTTAACACCGAAAATGTAACACTAGTGCGAGAAATTCTGCATTCTATACCTTTATTTTATTGTCGCAAACTCATATCCCTGGGGTGTAAAGGTCATGTAGGGATCATACAGGGTACTCATTGAAAAAATTGTAAATAACTATAACAAAAATTTAAAAGAAATTTTAATTACATTTATTAAAATTAAGTACTTGCGATAAATGCATTTACCATTGCCGTCATTCAGTAGCTACAGATTTTAGATGTAGCCTCCAGGGTCCACGACGAGGACGTAGAAGGTTGGATTTTGAGACCACACGCAGTCCAGCCAATCAAGGCGAGACGGGTTGCCCAGTCGGTGAACACAAGGCGTTGTTGCCCAGCCTATTAAGGCAAGATGGATTGCCCAGTCGATTAAGGCAACGCGCTGTTGCCCAGCCAATTAAGGCAAGATGGGTTGCCCATTCTGTGAAGACAAGACGCTGTTGCGCAACCCGCCTTGCCTTAATTGGCTGGGCAACGGCGCCTCGTCTTCACCGACTGGGCAACCCGTCTTGCCTTAATAGGCTGGGCAACAGCGCCTTGTCTTCGCCGACTGGGCAACCCTTCTGGCCTTAATAGGCTGGGCAACAGCGCCTTGTCTTCAGAGACTGGGCAACCCGTCCTGCCTTAATAGGCTGGGCAACAGCGCCTTGTCTTCACCGACTGGGCAACCCGTCTTGCCTTGATTGGCTAGACTGTGTGGGGTCTCAAAATCCAACCTTCTACGTGCTCGTCGTGGACCCTGGAGGTTACATCTAAAATCTGTAGCGACTGAATGACGGTAATGGTAAATGCATTTATCGAAAGTACTTCATTTTAATAAATGTAATTAGAATTTCTTTTGAACGTTTGTTATAGTTATTTACAATTTTTTCAATGAGTACAATAAAATAGAGGTATAGAACGCAGAATTTCTCGTACTAGTGTTACATTTCCGGCGTTGAAAAGGGAGCTTCTATTCAAAAAATTCAAGTTAACCGTCAAACAAGTCTCAAGAATAAAGGCCAAGGTCAAAGTCAAGGTCACTATTGTATGCCTCCCAGCAAACAGCCGACGACCTACCAAGGATTACTGTGCATATATTTCTGACTGTGCATATATTTTTGGCTTAACTGGAGCTAATCACCTCAGGTATCCAGAGAGAAAAATGTCATACACTCTAAAAATTGGCCCCTTTCGAATCCACACATAGTGATATTTGAACCCCAATTACACCACGAAAACCTTATTTTTCACAGTTGTGGTCATTGAGACTTTTGATCACCATGACAGTAACTACATTTTCCCTCAATTACAAACAAATTAGCCGAAAGCCAATTTCTGTACAAATTCTGCGGGGTTCTTTCTCCCTAAATTTTCTTTGAACCTAATACAATTTTGCAAACAAACATTGCAGGATTCAAATCAGCACTGATTTGTCTGGAAGTTTTTTTTAAATTTTTTTATTATCAACAATTTTTGGAAAACATTTTTTGGAATTAAAAAAATATATATACTATGTACATTTTCAAGTAAATTTTTTTAGCTAGAAATACATTTTTTTCAATGATTTTTCTTTTAAATGTAAACAATAATTTCTAAACACTTTAAACATTTAAAAAGTTTTTTTTCTAATATTTGATTATTTCAATAAGAAAAATATTTATTAAAGAAAATTTTTTTCATCACTGGTTTATCTCGAACTTTCTTTTTAGTTTTTTTTTTTAATTAAAAACTTGATTTTCGAGAAGACGCTTTTAAAATTTTTTTTTTAATTCTCCATATACTCTTAAATGCACTTGAATTTCGGTTCAGTGTAGTAATTTCAAAATTTGAAAGTTCAAGAAAGTTCAGTGTAGTAATAAAACTTAAACTTCAAAGAACAAAAAATTATAATTTAAAAAATCATATACATATATCACTCATCGAAAAACATGAACGTATTAGAAGTTACAATACAAATATAAACATGATTATCTTTTTGAGAGTATTAATCTCACAATTCAGTTTATTTATTACCATCATATCAGTGCTTCTGTCGTTATTGATTGTCAATTATTTTTCCCAAATAATGAAGCATTTTCGGTGTACCTAGACATTGCGCTATTCATTATTATAATCCGAAGTGCAGTGTTTATGAAGAGAAAGAGAAACATATATGTTAATCTTTTCTAACCTTAAAAAAGCTTTCAACTGCTTTACCGTCATATTATACTATGAACGAGAAAA
Source organism: Andricus quercusramuli (assembly GCA_932178445.1). Lineage (NCBI taxonomy): Eukaryota > Metazoa > Arthropoda > Insecta > Hymenoptera > Cynipidae > Andricus > Andricus quercusramuli. The sequence continues at coordinate 61,493 of CAKNXH010060967.1, forward strand.
CAAGTGCCCGACTTCGTAGTACGATGAGGGCAGCACCTCGACATGGCATTATATATGATGTCCTATATATATATGGTTCCTCCACTCTAACACCCCGTACCGCATCTACGTTTACAGAGGTTCCTTCTAATAATTTTGATGAATTCAGACGAGGAAGTAATTCGCACGCAGAAAAGTAAGACAAAAAAGAAGGGACAATTTAGGAAAACGGTAGAGAGGGAGAGATTGAGGGCGGATAGTTTTGCGTAAATCGAACCATTCTTAAATAGGAAGAGGGATAGGACGAAAAGAGGAAGTAGTGAAGACAAGATAGAAGTATGACCTACCCTAAAAGAACCGAAAATGATCAGAATACCAGGGGGAAAAGATCAAAATAGAGCGGGGGAGAAAGACAAGCGGAAAGACTTGGTTGAACATAGACGGCAAATAGAAGTTGAAAACTTGAAGCTAGAAGAATTGCGGGAAGGGAGGATAGAGGTAATGCAGATGAACGAAAAAAGGTGGGAAGAAAGAGGACAGAAAATAGAACAACAAATCAGGAAAGAAATTACTGAATTCGGAAAAGAGATGCGAAAATGGGAAGAAGTTAGGGAAATTTGGAAAAAAGATGCAGAATTTAGAACAAAGATTAGGAAACCAAGATGAGGATAATAAAAAGGTAGCACAGTTGGAAGATAGGATAGCGAAGATGGAAAAATCAAACCGGGAGTTTGATGAAGGGGAGAGTGGGAATATTGAGAGGAAAAGGATAAGGGAAATAGAAAGAAGATCAAAAAGAGAAGAAAGAGCTGGAAGAAAGAAAAACATAGTGGTGAAGGGTCTAAGATTAGAAGGGAAGAAATTGCAGGAAGGAGTGGAGAATGTGCTAAAAAGGACAGATGCTGAAGTAGAGATAGAGGAAATCCGAAGTGTAGGAAAGGAAACGCGAAGAGAAGAAAAAATGGTACTAGTGAAACCAGAGAAATGGGAACATAAGAGGGAAGTGATGACAAGAAGAGGTGGTTGTATGGAAGCTCAGAGTAAATAGAGGATGATTTGACATGGGTAGAAAGGAATATGCAGTATAACTTAAGGCGGAAGAATAGCGGAAGAGAAAAGAATTAAGGGAAAAAGAACGTGGGTTAAGTATCGCAGAGTACAGATAAAAGGTGTATGGTGGGATTGGGACGATGAAAGGGAAGAGTTAGTAGAACCGTGAAACTAGAAAAGAAATGAACGGTAGATAGGAAAATAAGAAATAGTAAGAAACAAAAAGAGACGAGAAACAAAAGTAGGGAAGAATGGAGGATATCTTTTTGGAATATAGCAGGATTGGAGAGAAAGGATAGGTCGAGAACAGGAGCTAGAGGAGGAAGGGAATGGTGAGGTGAGGAAGGAAGAAAATCCAAAGACAAGATACTGAATGGGAAGGGAAAGAAATTGTTAAAGAGCTTGGAGAAGTTGGGATGGTTCATCTTAAGCGGAAATGTAGAGGGAGATGAGGAAGGGGAATATACACGCTCAGGAGGAGGAAGGGAAACGGTAATTGATTATGTGACAGTGGACGATGAGGTAAGATATAAGACCAAGAAACTAGAGGTAGGGGACTATATCGATTTGGATCACTTTCCCATAATAGTGGCATTGAAGGGAGAAAAAACGAATAACAATATGAATAAGAAGGAAGCAAAAAAAAACAGAAAAATGGGATTGGTCAATGCACGAAAAAGAACAGTTTGAAGAAAATGTTAGAAATATCAAAATAGGAGAGAAAGATGTGGATGAGGAGATGGAAATGGTAATAGGAGGAAATGAAAAAGGGGATAAGAAAGCACAAGCAAAAAAGGAGTTAGTAACGGAGGGAATAGAAATGGATGGGATGAGGAATGTAAAGAGGAAAAAAGGAGGTTAGAAAGGAATTAAGATAATGGAGGGAAGAAAAGAGTAGTGGAGAAGAATATAGGAGAAAAAGGAAGGAATACACTAAGTTTTGTAATCAAAAGAAAGAGAAGGAGAATAAAAGGTTTATGGAAGAGGCGGAGATGGCTAGGACGGAAGAGTCTGGAAATATGAGGGACAAAACTGAAGGAATGGGCTTGGGTAATGTATAACAAAGTATGGAGAGTAGAGGGGTGGCCAGAGTTATAGAAGGAAAGAGTAGTGGTACCCATGGTGAAGAAAGGCAAATGGGAGGAGGTTAAAGATTATAGGGGTTTCATGCTCATGCCAACATCGCATAACGTATATGTAACGGTTTCGTCGGAGAGAATGGAGAAAGAAGTCGAGGAAACAAAGATAGAGCCATCGAATCAGACAGGGTTTAGAAAAGGAATGGGGTGATGGACAATATATATGTTCTGAATTGTCTGATAAATAAAAGGATTGAAAGGGAGAAAGGGCAATGATAGAAATATTCGTAGACTTAAAAGCGGCGTTTGAATCCTTGGAATGAGTCATTTAGAAAAAGTTATTGTGAAAAAGGGTATGAGAGAGAGCTTCATAAAGAAAGTATCGGAAATTTTCAGAGATAAAAAAAAAGCAGTGTAAAGGTAGGAGAGCAAGCAGGAGATAGTCTCTGGTTAGCAAGAGGATCAAGGCAAGGATGTCCTCTGGGCCCACTTTTATTCAATACATTAGTCTCAGATTTAGGAGGAGAAATGAAGAGAAAGGGATGGGGGGAGTTAGGAAGGGAAAGGAAACAATATATTCACTGGCATACGCGGACGCTATAGTGTTGATCGCGCTTAATTACAGGATTGTAGAAATACTGAGATGGGAAATAGTTGAATTTAAATGTAGAAAAGACAGAGATAATGAGGTTCAGAAAAGGAGGGGTAGAAAAAAAGAATGGATTGGGAGATGGAAGGGAGTAAAGTTAGAAGAAGTGAAGGAATTTAAATATTTGATATATACCTTGCAAATGAATGGTGATCATAGAGCTCATATAAGAGAAAGGATAAAAAAAAAAGTGGCAGAAATGATGGAACAGATATGGTTGATAGGAAAAAGATGGTTCAAGAAAGAGTGAAGATGGAGAATGTGGTTATTTGATACGTTGGTATGACCGGTATGAGGTTGTGAAGCGAGGATGAGGATGCAGGATGAGGATGCAGGAAAGAAAAAAGGGATTCGAGTATGTCTCCTTACGAAAGTAGCAATCTATAATACAATCGATATTATTAAATCCTTTGCAAACTTCCCTTCCAATCTACCACCTCTGATAGAACACTGTCTCAATAATACCTACATCTCTTTAAATAACAAATTCTACGAACCAAAATCAGGAGCAGCCATGGGATCTCCAATCTCACCTGTAATAGCCAACATCTTCATTGAAAATCTAGAAACTTAAATCTTTAACAAATCCAAGCTTAAACCGGAATCTTTGTGCTATTACATTGACGACACTTTTGTCATCTTGAGACGTGGACTAGATGAAGGACATAATTTCTTCGATTTCATCAATCAATTACACCCTAATATTCAGTTCACCATGGAAATTGAACAAAATGGAAAATTAGTTTTTAGATTAGACGTACTAGTTTACAATTATCTGGTAACACATTAGGACATAAAGTTTACAGAAAACCCACCCATACAAACATATACCTACATACCTCCTCTCACCACCACTTATCTCAAAAGCAATCGGTGATCAACTCCCCTGCATACAAAGCTGTCTTCATAATAGATACATATAACTTACAAAAGGAACCACAAAATTTTAAATGAATCCCAATACAAAACGATCACACATACAAAAAACAATTTGATAAAGCAATAAGGAAACACACTAAAAAAACAAGTCAACACAACCTGCTGAAGAAAGATAGCGAAATACGACAACCATCCTACACTACATTCATGGTATCACAGAATAAATAGGAAGAATTCTCAACAAACACATAATCCAAACCATATTCAAACCATCTGAGAAAATAGGACAACTTGCAAACAACCCTAAAGAAAAAAGGCACCTTTCCTTGATCCAGGAGTATATAAAATCCCTTGTGCTTGTGCCAAAGTATATGTTGAAGAAACCGGGAGGGTGGTGAGCCAACGTATGAAGGAACATGAGAGTAAAGTCAAGCTAAGACATTTCACGCAATTAGCACTAGTTGAGCATCATATCGAAATAGGACCTGGCATTTTATTTGACAAAAAAACCGTCATCGCAAAAACGTACAATATTTTTCCAAGAAAACATAGAGAAGCATTCGAAATCTTGAAATACCCTGATAAGATCAATAGGGACAATGTTTATAATACCAATCCGATTTGGCTTTCCGTCCTAACGGGTTTTTAAAAAAAGACTTGATTGGCCAATCAAGTTTGACCAGTCCCTACCATGTGACGCTCTGGACAAGCACAGGCATCGTAGAGAATACATATATAAGAACAACATAACCTGAAACTTCAGTTTCAGGTCAGCCTTGAAGAAGTAAACTGCAACATTCATGAAACGTCGGTAAGATTCACAGTTTCGCACACGATTGAAACCCGATATAGCTTTAAATTTTTAATTTAAATTTATTATAAAAAGATTGAGATTTTACAAGAAAGGTATATAAGGTGGACGCTAGGAGTAGACTGAAGGACGCCTGGATGTATGGCGAGAGAAGGAGCACAGAGGGATAAATTAAGTACTAAAGTGAGTGAGAGAGCATGAAAATTTGAGATGCAGTTAAGGGAGGGGAAGGGAGGGGAGTTAGCGAAGAAGTTTTTGAAGGAGTTAGAAGAAAGAAGAGGGAGGGCGGTAGAACTAACAAGATGGGAAGAAGAAGGGAGGGAGTTTTTTAGTGCTAGAGATATAGGAGAGGGCAATGGAGTAAGCTGTAAAGAATTGGAGAGAAGGGACAGGGAAAGACAATTAACCCTCTAAGGACGAGAACAATTTTTTTTTTCAAATTCATAATATTAATATTATCATTCAATTTAACGAATTATGTTTTTTTTTTCATTCAACCCTCTAAGGACGAGAACAATTTTTTTTCAAATTCATAATATTAATATTATCAATAAACTCAACAAATTAGTTTTTTTTTAAATTTAATTTCTCATGTGACGTATACGTCACACTAGTCCTTGGAGGGTTAATGGAGAGATGGGGAATGATTGAGAAACGAAAATATAATAAATGGTATAAGACGATAAAAAAGAACGGTGTATCAAGGTATTTAGAAAAGGGATGAGGAGAGAGAAGGTGGATCCGAATAGCAAAATTTAGATTCGGAAGCGAGGTTGGCAAGTGAATGTGGTAAAGATTCTAGGGGAGGATGCAATGGGTGAGGAGCGGATGAAGGAGTTAGAGGGGTACAAGCGTAAATCGTAAAAAGTGTGGGGTAAGTTAAGTCTCGAAAGACGCTTAAAAGCAGAGCTGCCAGTATTTCCGCAATTCGGAATCATCGGTAAAGTTGTGTTGCCTCGTGACACGCGATTGCGCCTTTGTTGTCAAGATTCACAGTTCTTACGATATTTATTTTATGAAAACAATTATTTGTATTCTAACTGGAAGGACTCTTGAATAAAAAATTCAGTTACGTGCGAGATAAGTACTCAGTAAACACGCATTTTGTGAAAATCATTATTACTCCTACCTTGGAAACATATTGAGGTTATGTTTAAAGTTTTGTTTTTGAGTTTATATTTTATATATATTTAGTTGAAAGTAGAAGGCACGGTAGACGGTTCTCTGATTAAACGTAACTTTTTTCTGCAATAACTTCAAAAATCGCCCGAAATGAGTAGCCAAAGCAATTGCAAGAGGGAAGAGGTTCTAATTTGTCAACCAAAGAATGTGCTTGTTTATTACATGTATATGAAGAAAGAAAAGTAATAATTAATAGTAATTAATACTTTGAAAAATTAAAACTGAATTTGTTATTGTTTATAATAGAAAAAAATTTCTCCTAACAAGTGAACCTGCAACTTTTAATTAAAAGTATATAAAAATTCAACCTGATAACATAATTACAAACATAACCTACATATGTTTTCAAAGTGGAAATAATAATGATTTTCACAGAATGTGTGGTTACTTAGTACTTACCTCTCAAACAGCTGAATTTTTAATTCAAGTATCCTTCCAATTAGTGTACGAATAATTTTTTTTATAAAATGAATGTCATAAACACTGAATCCTGACGGTCCTAACAACAAAAAGCGCAATCGCGTGTCAAGAGACAACACAACTTTACGGACGATTTCGAATTGCGGAAATGTTGGCAGCCCTGATTTTACGCGCCTTTCGAGACCTATCTTACCCTACGCTTTTTACGATGTATGCTCCCTACGTCCTCTCTAAGCGTACGGTATAAGTACATCCGTCATGTAACAGTATAAGCAGATTAAGATGCGAGTGCGTTTGCTTTCACTCGCTCGCTTTCTTGTTTTCCATCCCTCGCTCCCTCTTCCGACAGCAAAATGGCGCTACATTGATATAGAAGTAAGGAGCTAGATATGAGAGTTGATGTAGATAGTTTAAAATATTTGTAAGTAGTAAGGATAAGATAATATGAAGTTTGTAGATGTTCTGGTAAGAAACGGAAGTCATTTAAACCCTTAGAGGACACATTATGAATAAAGAGAGATAAACGTTTATTTTTCAGCCTACTGCTTCTGAAAAATCGCGGCTTCTCTAGTGTATATGCATTTATTTGTTGATGTTATGTAACGTCACTTTTTAATAACAGGAAAACCTCCTAAATGTTTACTTTGCAATTTTCAAATAGTTACAAATAGTTTGAATAGCAAAAAAAATTAGTTCTTTCGAAAAATAAATGTTATTTTCAATTATATTAAATCTATCTCGCACAATGAATACACACAATTTATATAATTTCGTCTCAACTATCTACAACTGTCTGGTAAGTACCTTGCGTGACAACTGTGAACTAACGACTTTTTTTAAACGAGCGCAATGTTTTCGTAACGAGTCGTAGGTGAGGGCGCGGAAGGTGCCCTGACCGAAGACGAGTTACAAAAATATGGGGCGAGATTACAAAAAAAAATGCCGTCAGTTCACATGAGTCACGCACGATACTTTTCAGAACAAAATCCTAAATGACATGTTTTCATGCCTCCATACAGGGAGAAAAATGGAATTGAAAAATTGGGTCTTTAGTGCTGGTAGTCGAGGTATTCATTACTGAACTGGCGCTGTAAACAAAATTCGAGATTGTAATTAAGTTTTTGATTTAACCCTTAAAGTTATCCCTGGGGTCTTTTTGATCCCGCTTTTTTTAATCTTGATTTTCGTGAATTAAAAATTTGAAAATCAGACTTATAGCGCCATCTGTCGATAAAGAATGAGTACCAATTCCTTTGAGTACATTTACGTCAAGCCTAACTGCGTCAATCGTGATTGTATAGTGCTCTGAAGTGGACTGGTGCCGCCAGCGGATATCTTTGTGCTTCGAAAGTGATATTTTCTCCGAAAATTATTTGGTCATTTTTACTTATTTATTGTTATATAAAGTAAGTACATAGTTTTTTGAAGTATTTGAATTTATTTTAAGTAGTTTTTAAAATAATTTTTCTATTATTAAGATGCCTCATAATCTACAATCGTGTATACGGCAGCGTCTACTCTAGCAAGACATCGAAGACGAGGATGATCCAGTGCAAAGTGAATCAGAGGAAGAAATAGTTTCAAATGAGGAAGAAGAATCTTCAAACAAAAGCAATGATGACGATGAAGAAGAAGCTATGGAAGTCGATGAAGACGATGTGCCTTTGGCAAGACGTTTATCCAAGGGGTGATCTCGTGGTAGACCAAAGTCAATCTTATACGGAAAAGATAAATTTGCTTGGCATACGAGTGCTCCAACTCGTCTATCAGGTAATTATCTATCAGAAATACTGAATATTCTACGCAAATATTCTGGAAAATAACGTCTTTTTTTCTCGAGACATCGATCATGCACACGCGCGGAAACAATATACCGTCAGTCTTCTCGTGCTCCTTTACACTGTCCCCCATTTCTGTCCCGCTTCACTATTAGAAAAATCTGCATTAAATTTAATACAAATGTATATGAAGTCATTTCCATACACGGTAGTTGAAATTTAATATACACTAAAATATGAATACCTGTACAGTTTATATTAAATTTAATATATAGGTCGGTATAGCAGCGTGCTTGAAAACTCAAAGTGCTTTTATTTCTTCAAATTTTAACAAATATTCGCGATTGAAGTGATAATCTAAAATTCGTCGAATGAATTCCTTTTTATGATCAAAGTGCAACGTACATGTGTAACTCCTTCCAAAATTTGCCCTGAATGGTAGAAATTTAATGTGAGTACAGTTGATTTTAGGTTAGGTCTATAATTCATTTGCGTAATTGAACTTTTCGACTTTAAATCCAATTTTGCTTTTGGTTAACTGGTAGAAGATATCCTGTTTCATTATTGAAAATCGAAAATTACTGCTACTTTGCAAACAGTGTGGTTCTTTCCATCAGGTGATCGCACCTTATATGCATAAAATTGGGGACCACCTGAGACAAATTTTTCTATAAAACTACCGCAACCATAAACTTCAAGTTCATCTGTTGAAGCACCTAATAGGCAACCTGTATCTGAATAATACTCATCTGGCTCATTAGTGCTGGCGAAAATTACGGAATCCGTGTCAAAATGAAGAACACGATGATCTAGTTGCTTCAAGTAAGTAAATAACTTCAAACATGCCTGAGCTGTCGTTTAAGCTGCTGTAACCACATTCGTAATAGGCGATGGCGTTACAGCTTCACTTCTCTACAACCATGAGGCATAAATACTATTATCGACTACAGGCAAGAGACTGTTGAGAATTTCGTCAGGACGCTGAACAATTTCCAGCAATTCTTGCTGACTATGAATGATCTCAGTCTTCAGCATATTTTCTCGTGGGTCAAATTTCCTCCAAAATGAATTTAGACAAAGTTTAGCTAACGAGCGCAACCTCCGATTCTTTTTAAAGTTTTCCGGATCTAGGGCTATACCTTCAGACTCTAGTTTATTTTGAATAAATGCTTTTTCCGATGCCTCATCAGTGCCATAGGCAGGGTATCCGCTGGCTTCATGTTTGAGTTTAAAAAACCTGTTCATGTGTTCTACAAAGAGACCACCCATTTTTATGACCTTGTCATATTGGGTAATTTCATACTGCCAAATTTCAAAAATAGAGGTAATTTTATAACCCTCTCGAATTGCTACATTTAGTTCGTCGGAAACCCATATTCCTTCTATTTCTCTCTCACTTGTACTATTTACATGATGGCAATCTTGTTCTAGTTGTAATTTACAACAAGTATTGTACATATGAAACATGAGTTTACCGTACATACGGACGGGTAAAACAGGTAAATATTTGGCAGTAGGAGGCAATATCCTGCATTTGACTAATCCCTCGACATTGCATCTCGAGGATTCAATGCCTCAGCCATCAAGAGTGGGTGGCCTTTTAAAAAATCACGTAAATCATCATTTTGAACTTTTTCTATATCAAAGGAGCACTCCCACTTTTCGATTACCTCATACCCCAATGAGCGAAGTCGATCAGTTTGAGCTTTTGTTCGTTCAAAATTATCATTGAGCGATTCTGAATTTTTAACCGAATGTGATTTTTTATCCCGACTCAATTTGAAGCAATCAGGACACCCATGCCAGTAGCAAGCATGGAATTGGCATACTGCTTTCCTATCGACTTCTTTATTTTCATAATAGCCATAGACTAGAAACCCCTCTGGTAATCTAAATTCTCGTGTCCTGCCTACATGTTTAATCTCAATGTCCTTTTCGCGTTCTAGGACTAATAACCATCCGATGGCTTTTCTCGATTGTTTATCAGCCCGCCTATAACCAACATTTGGTATAACACCTATTTGATCAGCTTCCAGATCATTTTTTCTAAACACTTTTGAGCAAGCCGATGCAATCGTTATACTCTCAATAAACGGATCTACGTTGGCTACTTTGAGAAGTAACGCTCTGAAACCCCAACATGCCCTACGAAGAATATCCACATCATTCATGCAATATGATTTCAATTCTTCTTTGAAATTGAAATTGTATTCTGACCTGACACATTCTTCGTGTCACTTGAAAAACGACTCCCGAGCCTCACGAAACATTGTATCCGGTGAAAAATATATTGCATCCAGAATTTTTCCAATGTAATCCAGATTCTCAGGAGTATTGAATAAATGGCTAAATGTACCCTTTTTCATATAATTAGATGTTCGTAGTGTCGACCAGGGTAGTAGTTAATAAAATGGTGTGAGTTTTGCTGACTACTGGTCAAAGATTTTTATTAGATTGAGAGTTCCCTCAAATCATAATTTCAACGTTTGACGTTTCGAATACACTTCGGTAGTCCTTTTCAGAACGAAAATGGTGGTGATCATAACCTATAAAATTACAGTACAATTGTTTGAGATTCAATGAATATGAAGTTAAACCGGTTTACAATTAGTTGAGTAAAATAAAAATAATGAAGATTAATTACATTAAATGTTAGACATACCTGTGAATTAAATGTGTTGTTGTTGTTTTGTTAAAATTGGAGTGAATTATGTTGACATGTTAAAATTTTCTTGTAGTTTAAAAGTTAAAAAAGTTTGTTATTCTATAAAAAGTTATGAATGATAATCCAACTTCGTATTAAGTCCAACTTCGCTTATAGGCTCGACACAGTATTATAATAAATTAATATAAATGAAAACATTTTGAACTTCGTTCGTTCTGTGCCATACCATAGGCGAAGTGCGAAGGTAAACGTACAGAGTGAGACGCATACATAATGCAGCAGGGTTGGTATGTTGATTGTAATGTCAATGGTATAAGAATATACGGGCTTATAATGATAAGATACGAAGATTTACATTATTAGCGATTCGTCGATAATATGAGACTATTGTAGATACCGCTGATACCGTCAAGATCGGATTTTAAATTTACATTGTTGTTATTTTTGACGATGTAAAACATTTCCATAAATATTCTTTTATAGTATGAAGATTCTTTAGTTAAAATAGTATAGTTATCAAAATCAAAGTTATGCTTATGTTCTATAGCATGTTTAGATAAACCGGTTTTTTTGATAAGATTTTCACAACCTCTCTTATGTTCTTTCATTCTCGTTATTATGTATCTTCTAGATTGTCCAATATATCAGTTGTTACAGTCTTTACAATTAACTTTGTATACAGTATCAGTACTCTTATCAATAGGCGTTAAATCCTTCTGATTACTGAAATATTTTAACGCATCTTTAATGGGTTTAAAAACTGGCTTGAAGTTGTATTTTTTAAGAAATTTGGTATAGAATTTTAAAGTTATAGTGGACAATATGGTAGGACTATGATTTGTTCCAGATTGAAGTCATTGTTTTAGCTATAATAATTAGTGTTATTATTGTAGTCGTGTAGTCGAAACGTCAAACGTTAAAATTATGATTTGAGGGAACTCTCAATCTAATAAAAATCTTTGACCAGTAGTCAGCAAAACTCACACCATTTTATTACGTACCCTTTTTCGCCTCTTCTAAGCGAAAAGCTTTAGGTAATTGACTTACTAGCATGTCAAGGTAATTCAAACTGTCAATAAAACGGGTTTGATTTACCTTCATCAAAAGGATACTAGTCCCATTTAAAATTATTTATGGTGGATTTCTCAACCCTTTCTCTTTAATCAGATGGCTCAAAATAAATTGAGCTAAATGATTAATTAATTTCGGAAAGCAACCACAAAATTTGAATACTGAGTGAATACTTTTTCCCTTGCTGTATGAATCAGTATGTAAATGATTCCTCAAACATGAGGCCCCATAGAAGGACCTAAGGCATGATTCACATTTAATTTCCTTTTTGGCATCCCCAAATAGAATATTACTTTCTTCTTTACAGAGTGGTGAATTGTGACAGGCGTTAAATTTTTTAGAACACAAATTACTTTCTGAATTTTTGTAAGCCTTGTTACATGGTGAACAACAGTTTCTACTACCCCCCCCCCCCCCTATCAAGGATAAAATTGGAGAAAAATGGCATTTTGTGGCACCCTCATACATCAAGTAAATATTTCGTTCAATTACTTCCCTTTACTCAAAATTTCTGAACTGCCGTCATAAAAAGCTTTCGCCTTTCCTAGCCCAAAGCTATCAAAATGGTACACTGTTATCGCTATATGAGTTTTTGCTAAAAATTGTTGATATTTAACCAATTCTGGAATACCACATCCATTTTTTGGTATGATAAAACCGGCGTCTAGCGTTAGCCTATTAGCGACAGTGCGCTGATTCACTGCACCTCGCTCGCGATTTATGACTACAAAGTGATATTTACAACATCATTTGGAGAAAAGACCATTCTTTTCGACAATATACCTGGACCTGTTGTAGAATGTGAAAATAGTGAAAATCCTTGTCAAGTGAAGAGACAAAAAGTGTATGTACCTGCTTTTGCAATGAAAAAAACCACGTTCATTGGTTTGAAGGATGTTCTTTCATGTGCAGACGATTATGTTAGTTGGCTAAAAGCCTTGTTTGGTATTGATAAGTGTAAAAATGTAATAAAATAGTTTTCGTTTGACATTTTTCATCGTACAAAAAATATGTATTTTTAGTCGTATGTAAACATGTGTCTGCTCATTATCCTTCCCTTACTGAATATATAGAAGCTTTAAGATAGTTAGTTATTTTTTGAAAGCATAACTCATGCGCCCCGCAGGTGGGCTGAATATTGGAGCAAAGCGCTGCGCACAAAATGCGCAATGGGAATGTGCTCCCGAAGGGGAATATATTTTTTTTTTATTTGAAGTTTTCATTAGAATGCAATGTTATAAAAAATCAAAGTTGTAAAAGTTTATTTTGTGGTTATCGGAAACGTCATTTAGAGCACGTCTCGGATTCGTATCGTTCTGTTTCATGTCGTGTCGAAAATATATAGAAAAATGCCGTATCGTGTCGGTATCGTATCGAAACTCCGAGAGTGAATGACCAGATGGAATTTTTCTCATTAATATTAGATGAGAGAGCAGGCTTGGGTGAGCGGCCGGTCGCACTTGTCGGAAAAACTTGCTCTTGGAGCTGCGAGGAGCATAACCCTCTGGGACCCAGCTTAGAAAGGAAAAAAGAGCATTTCGGGTAAGAAGGAGTAAATTGAATTGCAATAATTTGCATACAAATATCGTGGATATTCAAAAGTTTTGAATAATTAATTAATCCCATTTTTCAAATAGGCTTTCTCATTCCTTTTATCATAAAAACTTCGCGCGTCCCATTTCAATCTCATTTAATGTGATGAATATTTCAGTTCCTAACATTTTGCTATCACACTATATAATTTGTAAACTTTTGAACTTTTTTGAAGTAATGAGTAAAATATAATTTTGGACAAAAATTTAGAATATCTCAATTCACAAATTGCATGGGCACTTATCCAGAAAATTAGGATTTCAATATAAGAAATTTGTGAGTATAATTCGTAAGCGACACATATGAACTTTTGTATATGACATCCGTTTACTTGATCCCCCTGGCGTTAAATTTCTTTCTAAATTTTCTGAATAACAAAATTTCTTTTTCAATTTCTGAATAATAAATTACACAATTTTTTAACAAACTATCAAATTGCTATGTATCTCTAAAAAAGGAAATACCCATTTAATTTAACAAGTAGTTTTATTTAAAATGTTAATTTATTACGGAGGTAATGCCGAGGAGGGAAAAGGGGATTTGGAATGCCGAAGAGGTAGAACACAGTGAAGCCAGGTAAGGAAGAATATTGTACTTTACTACCACTTGCAAGGGACGTCGTAGTCCTCCGGTGCGTGGCGAGGAACCGGTGAGACGTTGGAGTCGTGGTTAGACTGAGCGGTCCAGTGACGAATCAATGGCCTCAACGAGGGCTGTTATTGAGTGATTGGAGGTTCCCCACGTGAAAATTTCCCCGGAAACTGACCGGGAATTTTCTGGAAGTTTACTCTAAATCAAACGCGCAGAGCACCCGACAATGGGTCGGCAAACAGTGCCGACCATCCTAGAGTTCGGGGTGCTGGAAATAATTTAGATGGAAACACGAAGATGAACCGGCAAAACGCCCACATTGAGTGGACGGATCAACTTAAGAATGACGTGCTAGACTGCTACGATGCCAGCATTATCCCTGTTCGCGGAGGCTTTATGGCGCGTATGCACACTCTGTGGTGCCAGAAACACCCAGAGCTTCAGCATGTTTCGCATTAGTCTTTGCGAAATCAAGCCGACTGCCACCGGAAAAATGGATATGTACGCGGAGCGCTTCCCCAACCACAGCTTGATCAAGCTGCAGAAGAAGATGAAGAAGCGACATTAAGACCAACGGCAGAAAGCAGGCACTTTCTGAAAGATGATTGCAATTTCAGTACAAGGAGGAACATTTACATGCAAGTTCCTCTTAAGCCCCAAGATCTAGCTGAAATGGATACCTCCCTTCGTGGAGATATCTCGCAAGAGTCCGACCTCCGGACCATCAATTGCTCAGTTTATGGTTCTGCGAAAACTTCGGCTGATTCAAATCGAAGGCTAAAACCGACGATGGATCAAAAGACCAAAAGACGCTTGCATCAACTGAACATGAAAATTGGATGGGCAAGAAAGAATGCGTCCCGTGTTTAATGTGTGATTGACTACATAACATCTGGTAGACCGTTTACGGAAAGGGTTCGAAAGTTCGCCCAAGAACTAAGGATCTTGAATCACACACTAAACAAGTCAAAGCTGCTGACAATCAAACAGCATATTGTTGACAAAATACGGCTGTTATCTGACGCAAGAAGGATAATACAGAAGAGGGAGAGATGGATCAGGGAGAATCAACAGTTTCTCGCTGACCCATCGCGCCTCTTCAGCTATCTCCCTGTTTCTGTAAAAAATGCAGCCAAGCCCAAGGAGGTTGAGGCTTTTTGGAGATACACCAGAGACTCACTATTTGAACGAACGAGCGAACGCGTTATGTGAATTTCTAGAATTTCTGGTCCCCACAGTTTCTCAGGGGGCAGGGTGAGAGACGGTTGCGACTCCGCCTATAAAGGGACGCATTCAAAACAACTTAGTCAAGTAGATTGCGCAATATCATGGAAACGGTTCAGGCGGCCCTGCCTGTTTACGTTCCGCTGAACGCGCTACATGAACAAGGCTATTTTCAGGCAACCCCCGAGATTGTTCATCTATCGAGTCTCTGGTGTAGGTATAGAAAATCCCGGTAACACTGGAGGTGAAAGAAGATACTGACAGTATCATCCGCTTCAAAGAGTTTTGCGACAACCTTATAAAATCTGAAGAGGAATGTCCATCAGTCACTGCCGAAGAGGTGAAAAAAGCACTTAGAGGCAAGGAGAACTTTTCCGCTGCTGGACCAGATTGTATCAAGAACTTTTGGTGGAAGAAGTTTACTTTTATGCACCAACATTTGGCCCGCATATTCACCTCATATTTAGAGTCGGAGACGCCCATTCCGCAGTGGCTGGTGTTAGGACGCACTATTCTCCTGCCGAAAAAAGGCAACAGGATTGTGAGACGAATTGAGCCTGTTTGGCGAGAGATGTACGAACAAAGTGGTTTGAAAAAAGGTGTGGCAGGCTGTCGAGAGAACCTGCTAATTGACAGGTGTGTCTGTAAAAACGCTGCAGTCCATCAGCGCGTCCTGACAATGGCCTGGATTGACTACCGGAAAGCTTTCGATTCAACCTCTCATAGACTTATCATCTGTCTGTTGGAAAGCTTGAAGGTACATTCACACATAGTGAGATGCATAGAGAGATTGATGCCTCTTTGGAAAACTAGATTCACTATCTCATCTAGAAATTATCGTCTGATAACGAACAACGCCACCTTCCAGAGGGGTGTCTTTCAAGGTGATACCATGAGCCCTTTGCTTTTTTGCATCACACTTCTGCCTCTATCTCTCGCACTACGAAATTCTCCTGGATACCTCTGTGGCGACACTAATCAGCGCGAGCATAAGGTCACTCATGTATTTTATATGGATGATCTGAAAATCTATGCCTCTGGTAGAAGCAAACTTCGATCTGCTATAAATATCGTCAAGAACTACACAGAAGAGATTGGAATGGACCCTGAGCTTAGTTCCGCGATTATACATTTCAGGCCGTCAAGGCGGACGCGGACTTCTGAATCTCCAGTGTCTTCATAACCGAATTGTTCTATGTACAGCTTACATAGTTGCTAATGGCAGAGATGTGCTCCTAAAAATGGTCAGGAATCACGAGATGATTGGCGAAGGAGCGTCCCTTTACAAAGCCGCTGAGCAAGCGGCTGAGACCCTTGGCTTGAATTTTAACATCAGAATTGAGGAAAGTGCATTACTCCATCTAGATGCTTCACGCCTAAAAGCCAAAGTAAAGAAAGCAGAGGTTGGAAAATTTCACCAAGAGCTACTCGACAAGCACATGCACGGAAACTTTTACGGAAATGTAGAAACGTAGACCTTGTCGCAGGAGCAAACTTTTGCTTTCGTCAATTCATCAGGGCTCAATTCAGGTACAGACAGTTTTATTTTTGGATGCGAGGACGGTATCATTACCACCTCAGCATACCGCGCCCGCATTTTATGTCAAGAAGTTCCCAGTGATAGATGCAGAGCGTGTGATGCACACGCTGAGTACCTAGAACACATACTATCTGGGTGTCTGACCGATGCCGGAACGACGTACATCTATAGACATAATGCGGCCCTTAGAGTACTTTATCAACATCTTTTTCGCTCTTACGGTGTTGGTCGCGAATCTGCCCTGCCGAACGCTCCAAGGGATATAGAGTCAATTGTCCGAAACGAGAAGTGACAATTTTTCTGGAACTACGATTTTCGGGCAGTAGTCTCCGTTGCTCACTCGAGACCTGACATTGTTCTCGAAGACTTTGAGAAACGAATTATGTTCGTGATCGAATTCTCGGCTCCGTCCGAATGCAACATCACTGCAAAGGAGAAAGAAGAGGAGGAGAGATATCAAGACCTTAAGAGAGAGCTGCAACGACTGTGCCCAAAGTATTCGGTGCGAGTAATTGTCCTTGTCATAGGTGCTCCCGGAGGTGCGAAACTATCACTGGTCCGTAACCTTAAAGCCATACCCGCGTGCCAAAAATATGCCAAGGCACTAGCGAGATGGATGCAGAAAGCTCTCATCCTTGTTTCGCTTCGTGTCCTCAAGACACACGAGGATTTCGCCGGCCTGTCGTTGTGATTTCGTCGTGTCCTGTGACCATCCATCTCAGAGTTGTAAGACGTGGCCATAGGTGTGATTTACCGCGGTTCTACTGGGGACTATTGACATTTTTCAGATGGCGGTTGCTCTTAGTGGGACCCTGCGGTGGTTGTTTAACTATTTTTTTAAATTATATATATATATATATATATAAAGAAAGAGATGTAGAAAGACCGTATAAGGGAGTTGCGACGGTTATACCTGGAATATTCTGTTAAGCTAATCGTCTTGATCATCGGCGCTCTTGGGGGTGCCACGGTTTTACTGGTTAATAGCCTAAAAAGCTTACCTGCATCTTAACAAAATTCTTAGACACTTGCGGGGAAAATGCAGAAGGAGGTCGTTCTTGGGTCGTTCCATGGCCTGAGGGTGCACGAGACTTTTGCCGGATCATCTTACTGAATTCGTCGCAGACTGGGACCACCTATCTCACGGTCGTGAGACGTGGTTACAGCTGAAATTTTACCGCGATTTCGCTGAAAGCGGGTGCAATTTTTCAGATTAGCACTCGCTGCTCGCGAAATCCTGCGGTTGTCCTTATGACAAACTTTTAACTATACGTATATGTGGTGCAAGAAAAACCCAAATATTTTGCGTTTTTCGCATAAACGTCTGCGATACCGTGCCGAGGAACTCCGGAAAAGGGTAATATAAGCAGAGCGTCTACTCAACCGCAGCTAGAACAAGCCGGCAACAGAGAAAGAAAGGCGACACTGAGACCAACCGCGAGCAAGAATCCGAAAGAGGAAGAGCGATGCTTCAGAACCCGGAAAACATCAACATTCAGGTTTCTCTTAGCCCAAAAATCTGGCTGAACTGGATGACGAGCTTCGTGGAACTTTTCCCGGAGAATCTGACCTCTGTGCTATCAGCTATAGCGTGTATAACGCAGGAAGAGCTTTGGCGGATGCAAACCATAAAAGAAAACCAACGGTTGACTTTCACTGCAAATGTTCGACAGTTCGCGCGCGAACAGCGGATCTGTTATTGCACACTCAACAAGTCAAAGCTACTGACCATCAGGCAGCATAATGTTGACAGAATACGAGTATTATCCAACGCTAGGAGAAGTCTAGGGCGGAGAGAGAGGTGGGTCAGAGAAAATCAACAGTTTTTTTCCGACCGATCTCGACTCTTGCAAGAACGTCCAGATACTGTCGTCCACCCGCCTACAGCAAAGGAGGTCGAGGCATTTGGAGAGAAGTCTACGAAGTCTAGCATCCACTGAAAGAAAACTCAAAGAATATAAATCGCTTTAAGGAGCTGTGCAGTGCCCTCATAACACCTGAGGAGAAATGCCCACCTATTACTACCGAGGAGGTGAAAAACTTATTAAAAGGCATAAAGAACTATTCCGCTCCGGGAACAGATGTATCCAAACCTTCTGGCGGAAGAAGTTTCCTTCTATCCACCAGCATTTTGCCCGGATTTTTACCTCATACTGGTCTGAACAAACTGCATAAGATCCTCACAGCTTTCCTGAATGATAGGATTTTCGGACAATTGGACATGCGTAGCTAGAGATGTACGAACAACGCAGCTCAAAGAAAGGCGTGGCTGGATGCCATGAGAACCTGCTCATCGATAGGCGTGTGTGTAAAGACGCAGCATCCTATCAGCGTTACGTATCAATAGCGTGGATTGATTACTGGAAAGCTTTCAATTCAACCTCCCATAGACTTATCATCTTTCTGCTAGAAAGCTTAAAGGTCCTTCCACACATCGTGAGGTGTCTCACATTATTGCCACTATCTCTCGCACTCCGCCATTCCGAAAGGTACCTCTGCAGCAAACCTGGACAGAAGCGCTATGAGACACTTCGGCGCTGGAGAAACCCATGCAAACCTGGGCGTGCCACAGAGCCGCATTCAGGATGCGACATCCATAGAAGATCGATATTGGGTCCCGAAAGGTTATGCACATTGCACATGAACAAAAGCATGCACCTTAAGTGTTCTGTTCCGCGACTTTACATATCACGCCGTCAGAGTGGTCGCGAAATATTGAATCTTAAATAACTTCTCAACAGGATAATTCTGGGTACAGTACATATAGTCGTAAATGGACAAGCTTCTCTTCTTAAAATGGTCCGGAAAAATGAAGAACTGGGCAAAGGAGCGTTTATGTACAAAGTAGCGGAGGAGGCTGCTGAAACACTCGGCCTGGACTTCACTATCAGGGGTGAGCAAAATGCATCAAATCTTATCCATCTTGAGTACGTACTCCTGAAGGCTCGGATTAAGAAAGCACAGGAGAAAACCTTACGTGAAGAGCTTCTCGACAAGAGGATGCAAGGCATCTTCCACAGAAATATGAAGGATCAGTCGATGTCGTATGAGCTAACGTTTGCTTTCCTTAAATCACCCGAATTGAAGTCGGGCACGGAGGGTTTCACTCTGGCATGTCAACATGTTGTCATTTCCATTCTAGCATACCGTCACCACATTTTGAGCCAAGACATTCCCGATGATTGCTGCTGAGCGGGTAATGCACACCCTGAGCATCTAATACACATACTAACTAGTTGTACAACTCATGCGGGAACGATCTACATCCAAAGGCACGATGCGCCACTAAGAGTTCTTCATTACTAGCTCTGTTACTCTTACGGCATTAGCTCCAATACCGCTTCGCTAAACGCTCCGAGGGGAATAGAGCCAATTTTTGAAAATGAGAAGTGCCGCACGTACTGGAACTACACATTCTCGACAATATTATGTATTACTTTCTGCTATAACTACCAATAAGTTTTCCTTTCTTCAAATAAACATTGAGGCATTTCTCTAACCCCAACTCCACTCCAATCTCTTGAGTGTACTCTTTGACAATGTCTGGAGCTACATGTAGTCTTGATTTTCAACATAGATCTTAAGATCATTCATGTAAAGTACACGAGTTACCTTATGCATTCGATTTCCAGGTTGATGCATTCATTCGATTTCCAGGTTGAAGCTTTCCAACAGACAGATGATAAGTCTAAGGAAGGTTGAATTGAAATCTTTCCCGTAATCAATCCAGGCTATCGATAGGTAACGCTCATAGGATGCTATGTCCTTACTGACACATCTATCGATGAGCAGGTTCTCCCGATATCCTGCTACTCTTTTTTTAGAGACGCGTTGTTCGCACATCTCTTGCCACACGGGTCCAATTGTCTGAACAATCTTATCATTTAGGATAGCTGTGAAGATCTTATGCAGTGTGTTCAGACAAGTTCTTGGTCTGTGATTCTTAGTGTCAGCTAAGTTGTCCGTCTTCGGCAGGAGCACTGTGCCCCTTCAACCAACCACTCCGGAATAGGCTCTCCCGACTTTAGATATGAGGTAAAAATGCGGGCCAGGTTCTGGTAGGTTAAAGGAAACTTCTTCCACCAGGAGGTCTTGATACAATCTGGTCCCGGAGCGGAATACTCCTTTATGTCTCTTAATTCGTTTTTCACCTTCTCGATAGTGATAGGTGGGCATTCCTCCTCAGGTGATATGAGGGCACTGAACAGCTCCTTGAAGCTATTTATATCCTTTGAGTTTTCTTTCAGTGCATGTTGGACTTCGTAGACTTCTCTCCAAATTGCCTCGACCTCCTCCGGTGGAGGTTCTTGGAAGAGTCGAGATGGGTCGGACAAAAACTGTTGATTTTCTCTGGCCCACCTCTCTCTCCGCTCTAGACTTTTTGTAGCGTTGGATAGTACACCTATTCTGTCAACAATCTGTTGCCTCATGGTCAGTAGCCTTGACTTTTTGAGTGTGTGATACTACAATTGATTGTCCTGAGGTCGGATTATTCGGAAAATTCTCCACAAAACTCGTCATCCAGTTCTGCCAGGTCTTTGAGCTTTAGAGAAACCTGAATGTTGATGTTTCTCCGGGTCGTGAAGCATCACTCTTCCTTTATTGGATGCCTGCTCGCGGTTGGTCTCAGTGACGCCTCTCCTTCTCTGTTGCCGGTTTATTCTGGCTGCGGTTAAGTAGGCGCTTCGCTTATATAACCCCTTTTCCGGAGTTCTTCAGCACAGTTTCTCAGACGTTTATAAGAGAAATGCGAGAGCTCGGGGTGTTTCGCACATCACAGACTATGCAGTCGTACCATGTAAGCTTTCCTTTCAGTGTCCGATGCATTGACTCTGTCTTGATTGGCCACGCAACTCTAGGATAGTCAGTATTTTTCTCCGACCTATTGTCGGGTGCTCTGCGCGTTCGACCGTTTTGAACCGCATCTACAACATTTTTGTGTTTCGGTGGTTTCATTGTTGTTCCCACGAGCAGCTAGGGAAAGGGTTCGTCCATCCTTGTAGAGCCCCAAGTGCAAGGATGAGGCTCATACACTGAGAGGTCGCCCGGTATTGCAGAGTATATATATATATATATATATATATTACATTCGGTTTCGGTTTCGATTCCCTTGGAATAGAATCGAAGGGCTTATGACAAAGCCACCGAACGCGTCCTCGGGTTGCGGATAGAGGGTATCCGTACCAAGGGTTTCTGCTGAATATGGGTACAATAATTAATAAGCAGTCGCGGACAATTGTCCAGGGATGGTCCCGAAGGAATAACCCCTAAGCGATGGTGTGCGAACCGTGCCGAAAGCTGCATGGCACCTGGGTGAGGTGTCTTTAACGGTGACCCTGGGATATCGGGCGATGTCTCAGAGTAATAGACTTATCCTTGCACGCGGGGCTCTACAAGGATGGACGAACCCTTTCCCTAGCTGCTCGTGGGAACAACAATGAAACCAAAAAACTACCAAAATGTTGTAGATGCGGTTCAAAACGATCGAACGCGCAGAGCACCCGACAATGGATCGGCAAACAATGCCGATCATCCTAGAGTTCGGGGTGCTGAAAATAATTTAGATGGAAACACAACGACGAACCGGCGAAACGCCCACATTGAGTGGACGGATCAACTTAAGAATGATGTGTTAGACTGCTACGATGCCAGTATTATTCCTGTTCGTGGAGGCTTTATGGCGCGTATGCATACTCTGTGGTGCCAGAAACACCCAGAGCTTCAACACGTTTCGCATCAGTCTTTGCGAAATCAAGCCGACTACCTCCGCAAAAATGGATATGTACGCGGAGCGCTTCCTCAACCGCTGCTTGAACAAGCTGCAGACGAAGATGAAACGACATTAAGACCAACCGCAGAAAGTAGGCACCTTCTTGAAGATGATGGCAATTTCAGTACAAGGAGGAACATCAACATGCAAGTTCCTCTTAAGCCCCAAGATCTGGCTGAAATGGATGCCTCCCTTTGTGGAGATATCTCGCAAGAGTCCGACCACTGGACCATCAATTGCTCAGTTTATGGTGCTGCGAGAGCTTTGGCTGATTCAAATCGAAGGCTCAAACCGACGATGGATCAAAAGACAAGAAGACGCTTGCATCAACTGAACAAGAAAGTTGGATGGGCAAGACAGAATGCGTCCCGTGTTCAATGTGTGATTGACTACATAACATCTGGTAGACCGTTCACGGAAAGGGTTCGAAAGTTCGCCCAAGAACTAAGGACCTTGAATCACACACTAAACAAGTCAAAGCTGCTGACAATCAAGCAGCATATTGTTGACAAAATAAGGCTGTTATCTGACGCAAGGAGGAGGATACAGAAGAGGGAGAGATGGATCAGAGAGAATCAGCAGTTTCTCGCTGACCCATCGCGCCTCTTCAGTGATCCCCCTGTTTTTGTAAAAAATCCACCCAAGCCCAAGGAGGTAGAGACTTTTTGGAGAGAGGTGTACAAGATCCCGAAAACACTAGAGTTGAAGGAAGATACTGACAACATCATCCGCTTCAAGGAGTTTTGCGACAGCCTCTAAAATCTGAGGAGGAGTGCCCATCAGTCACTGCCGAAGAGGTGAAAAAAGCACTTAGAGGCACGAAGAACTTTTCCGGTGCTGGACCAGATTGTATCAAGAACTTTTGGTGGAAGAAGTTTACTTCTACACACCAACATTTGGCCCGCATATTCACCTCATATTTAAAGTCGGAGATGCCCATTCCGCAGTGGCTAGTGTTAGGACGCACTATACTCCTACCGAAAAAAGGCGACTTGTCCAAACCAGAGAATTACAGGCCAATAACTTGTTTGAACACACTGTATAAGATTTTTACAGCTGTCCTAAACAACAGGATTGTTCGACGAATTGAGCCTGTATGGCGAGAGATGTACGAACAACGTGGCTCGAAAAAAGGTGTAGCAGGCTGTCGAGAGAACCTGCTGATTGACAGGTGTGTCTGTAAAGACGCTACAGTCCATCAGCGCGTCCTGTCGATGGCCTGGATTGACTACCGGAAAGCTTTTGATTCAACCTCTCATAGACTTATCATCTGTCTGTTGGAAAGCTTGAAGGTACATCCACACATAGTGAGATGCATAGAGAGATTGATGCCTCTTTGGAAAACTAGATTTACCATCTCATCTAGAAATTATCGTCTGACGACGAACAACGTCACCTTCCAGAGGGGCGTCTTTCAAGGGGATAGTATGAGCCCTTTGCTTTTTTGCATCACACTTTTGCCTCTATCTCTTGCACTACGAAATTCTCCTGGATACCTCTGTGGCGACACTAATCAGCGTGAGCATAAGGTCACTCATGTATTCTATATGGATGACCTGAAGATCTATTCCGCTGGTAAAAGCAAACTTCAAACTGCTTTGAATATCGTCAAGAACTACACAGGAGAGATTGGGATGGACTTTGGTTTGGACAAGTGTGCCAAAATTCATTTGAAGAAAGGAAAGATTACTGGTGTTCCCAAGGACCCTGAGCTTGTGGATATAAGTGTTATTAGACATCTTAACACTGGAGAGACCTATACATACCTGGGCGTGCCTCAAAGCCGCATTCAGGACGTAACATCAGTGAAGGAGTCTCTCCGAAGCAGATACAAGCATCTTCTTCGACAGATTTGGTCTTCCAATCTGTCGGCGTTGAACAAGGTATCTGCGACTAACATGCTTGCCGTCCCGGTTCTACTCTACTCCTTTGGGGTGGTTCAATGGACGAAGAACGAGCTTAAGGCCCTTGATGTCACCACGCGTAAGATCATGCATATGCATAAAAGCTTGCATATCAATTCGTCAGTTCCGCGATTATACATTTCACGCCAGCAAGGCGGACGCGGACTTCTGAATCTCCAGTGTCTTCATAACCGAATTGTTTTGAGTACAGCTTACATCGTTGCGAATGGCAGAGATCCTCTCCTAAAGATGGCCAGAAACCACGAGATGATTGGCGAAGGGGCGTTCCTTTACAAAGCCGCGGAGCAAGCTGCTGAGACCCTTGGCCTGAATTTTAACATCAGAAATGAGGAAAGTGCATTACTCCATCTAGATGCTTCACGTCTAAAAGCCGAAGTAAAGAAAGCAGAGGTTGGAAAATTTCACCAAGAGCTACTCGACAAGCAAATGCACGGAAACTTTCAAAGAAATGTAGAAAAACAGTCCTTGTCGAAGGAGCAAACTTTTGCTTTCCTCAAATCATCAGGGCTCAATTCAGGTACAGAGGGGTTTATTTTCGCATGCCAGGACGGTGTAATCTCCTCCTTAGCATACCGCGCCCGCATTTTATGTCAAGAAGTTCCCAGTGATAGGTGCAGAGCGTGTCATGCACACGCTGAGTACCTAGAACATATGCTATCGGGGTGTCCGACCCACGCAGGAACAACGTATATCTATAGACATAATGCGGCCCTAAGAGTACTTTATTACCACCTTTGTCGCTCTTACGGTGTTGGTCGCGACCCTGCCCTGCCGAACGCTCCAAGGGATATAGAGTCAATTGTCCGAAACGAGAAGTGCCAGATTTTCTGGAACTACGATTTTCGGGCAGCAGTCTCCGTTGCGCACTCGAGGCCTGACATTGTTCTCCAAGACTTCGAGAAACGAACTATATTCGTGATCGAATTCTCGGCTCCATCCGAATACAACATCACTGCAAAGGAGAAAGAAAAAGAGGAGAGATATCAAGACCTTAAAACAGAGCTGCGTCGACTGTACCCAAAATATTCGGTACGAGTAATTGTTCTTGTGATAGGTGCTCTCGGAGGTGTGAAATTATCGCTGGTTCGTAACCTTAAAGCCATACCCGCGTGCCAAAAATATGCCAAGGCTCTTGCGAGATGGATGCAGAAAGCTGTCATCCTTGGGTCGCTTCGTGTCCTCAAGACACACGAGGGTTTCGCCGGCCTGTCGTTGTGATTTCGTCGTGCCCTGTGACCACCCATCTCACGGATGTGAGACGCGGCCATAGGTGTATTTTACCGCGGTTCTACTGGGGGCCATTGACATTTTTTCCAGATGGCAGTTGCTCTTAGTGGTACCCTGCGGTGGTTGTTTAACTTTTTTTTAATTATATATATATATATATAGTTAAAAGTTTGTCATAAGGACAACCGCAGGATTTCGCCGGGAGCGGGTGCTAATCTAAAAAATTGCATCCGCTCCCAGTGAAATCGCGCCAAAAATTTCAGCTGTAACCACGTCTCACGACCGTGAGATGGGTGGTTACAGTCTGCGCGAACTCAATACGATGATCCGGCGAAAGTCTCGTGCACCCTGAGGACACGGAGCGACCCAAGGACGACCGCCTTCTGCATTCTCCCTGCAAGTGTCTCAGCATTTTGTTGACACGCAGGGATGCTTTTCAGGCTATTAACAAGTGAAACCTTGGCACCTCCAAGAGCGCCAATGATCAGGACAATTAGCTTAACAGAATATTCCGGGTATAACCGTCGCAACTCCCTCATAAGGTCTTTATACCTTTCTTTCTTTTCTTTCTCCTTCGCTGTGACGTTTTTGTCCGCTGGTGCCGAAAATTCGATAACGAACATGGTTCGTTTCTCGAAGTCAAGAAGAACCATGTCAGGCCTCGAGTGCGCAACAGAAACAATTGTCGAGAATATGAAGTTCCAATATATGCGGCACTTCTCATTTTCGACAATTGACTCTATTTCTCTAGGGGCGTTCAGCGGAGAGGTATTTGGGCTAATGCCGTAAGAGTGACAGAGATGGTAATAAAGCACTCT
This sequence comes from Andricus quercusramuli, assembly GCA_932178445.1. Taxonomy (NCBI): domain Eukaryota; kingdom Metazoa; phylum Arthropoda; class Insecta; order Hymenoptera; family Cynipidae; genus Andricus; species Andricus quercusramuli. The sequence continues at coordinate 87,744 of CAKNXH010060967.1, forward strand.
CAGTGCCGCATTGTGACTTTGGATGTAGGTTGTTCCCGCATGAGCTGGACAACTAGATAGTATGTGTCCCAGATGCTCGGGGTGTTCATGACACGTTCTGCAGCTATCATCGGGAATATCTTGGCTCAAAATGTGGCGACGGTATGCTAGAGTGGAAATGACACCATCTTGACATGCCAAAATGAAGCCCTCTGTGCCCGACTTCAATCCGGGTGATCTAAGGAAAGCAAACGTCAGCTCATACGACATCGACTGATCTTCCACATTTTTGTGGAAGATGCCGTGAATCTTCTTGTCGAGGAGCTCTTCGCGGAAGTTTTTGCTCCTGTGCTTTCTTAATCCGGGCCTTCAGGAGTGAGTGTTCAAGATGGATAAGATTTGATGCATTTCGCTCACCCCTGATATTGAAGTCAAGGCCGAGTGTTTCAGCAGCCTCTTCTGCTGCTTTTGGTCTTATGATCAACCGTTGGTTTTGTTTCACGGCTTGCATCTGCCAAAGTTCTCGCTGCATTGTACATACCACAACTGATAGTCCAGAGGTCGGATTCTTCGGAAAAATCTCCACGAAGTTCATCATCCAATTCAGTCAGATCTTTGGGCTTGAGAGAAACCTGAATGTTGATGTTTCTCCGGGTCCTGAAGCATCGTTCTTCCGCTATTGGATGCCTGTTCGCGGTTGGTCTCAGTGTCGCCTCTCTTTCTCTGTTGTTGGCTTGTTCTGGATGCGGTTGAGTAGGCACTCCGCTTCTATAACCTCTTTTCCGGAGGTTCTCGGCATGGTTTCGCAGACGTTGCTGGGAAAAGTCTGAGAGCTCTGGGTGTTTCTCGCACCACAGAGCATGCAGTCGTGCCATGTAACCTTCTCGTTCAGGGACCATGCTGGCATCGTAGCACTCCAGCAGGCCGTCATTGAGTTGATCCGTCCACTTAAGAGTAACAAGATTCCGCCGGTCAATCACATTGACTCTGTCTTGATTGGCTCCCCCAACTGTAGGGTAGTCGGCATTGTTGTCCGACCCATTGTCGGGAGCCCTGCGCGTTCGATTGTTTTGAACCGCACTTACTACAATTATGTTTGGTGTTGTCATTGTTGTTCCCACGAGCAGCTAGGGAAAGGGTTCGTCCATCCTTGTAGAGCCCGGCATGCAAGGATAAGGCTGTATACTCTGAGAGTCGCCCATTTCCCAGAATCACCATTAGAGACACCTCACCCAGGTGACATTCAGCTTTCGGCACGGTTCTCATGCCTTCGCTTGGGGGTTATTCCTTCGGGACCATCCCTGGACAATTGTCCGCGACTGCTTATTAATTATTGTAACCATATTCAGCAGAAACCCTTGGTACAAGGACCCTCTATCCGCAGCCCGAGGACGCGTTCGGTGGCTTTGTCATAAGCCCTTCGGTTCTATTCCAAAGGAATCGAAACCGAACCGAAATATAACCGAAATATATATATGATTAAAAATAGAGTTAAACAACCACCGCAGGGTCCTACTGAGAGGAACTGCCATCTAAAAAATGTTAATAGCACCCACTAGATACGCGGTAAATCACACCTATGGCCACGTCTCACAACTGTGAGATGGGTGGTCACTGGGCACGAAGAAATCACAACGACAGACCAGCAAAATCCTTGTGTGTCTTGAGGACATGAAGCAACCCAAGGATGACAGCTTTCTGCATCCATCACGCAAGTGCCTTGGCTTATTTTTGGCACGCCAGTATGGCCTTAAGGTTACGAACCAGTGATAGTTTCGCACCTGCGAGAGCACCTATCACAAGGACAATCAGTCGCACCGAATATTTTGGGTACAGTCGTTGCAGCTCTCTTTTAAGGTCTTGATAACTCTCCTCTTTTTCTTTCTCCTTTGCAGTGATGTTGTATTCGGACGGAGCTGAGAATTCGACCACGAATATAGTTCGTTTCTCAAAGTCTTGGAGAACAATGTCAGGCCTTGACTGCGCAACGGAGACTCCTGCTCGATAATAGTGGTTCCAGAAAATTTGGCACTCCTCGTTTCGGACAATTGACTCTATATCCCTTGAAGCTTTCGTCAATTATGTATGTAGATATACGTCGTTACTGCGTGGGTCGGACACTCCGAAAGTGTGCCAATGACGCATCGATTTAATGGTGCTAATTGTCAACTTTGCGAGTTCCACGTGCAGGCACTTCTCCGTAGTCATGGACTTCTTGATATAGTCGATGGAACTCAAAATAAACCGGAGAAGCAGCCCCACAAGTGGATCAGAAGGGATGTAAGAGCTATGGCCACCCTTATATCTAACCTGGAACCTTACCAAGCACAACTCACCATGCATGCGAAATCCTCAAAAGAGATTTGGGATTCTTTCGCGGCTAGTCGCGGAAAAAAGAGCGAGGTTAGCGTTATGAAACTAAACGAGGAATACTTCGCCCTCAAAATGAAAGAGACCGATACCGTTACCGCACATGTCTTTAAGGTTATACAGCTTGCATCTGAAATAGATGATCAAGGAGAAAAGTTATCAGAAAACATCAAAATGGTTCGCATCGTAAGCAGTTAGACGCCGCGTTTCCAAAACTTCAAAACGGTCAGGTACAACATGAAAGATGGTCGTGACCTCAACAGTTTACTGGCAAGGTTAAAACTTGAGGAAGATCAGCTTAATAAAAATGATGAAGATGACACTTTCGCGGGTGCCTATAGTGCAAAAATGCTCAAACATCATCGTCCTTCACAGAAAAAAACTGACAACTAGTTTCGGATATGAAAGTTGCGAATGATGCAGAAATCTGGTTGGCTGATTCTGGTGCTTTAAAACACATGACTTCGAAAAGAGAGTGGTTCTATGATTTTGTTGCGATTGAGGACAAATGGGTGCTTGATCGCAACTACCTGTTCACGGAATGGGAACAGTGTTCGTAGAGGCATGTATACAGAATCAGTGGGAGATTCGAAAGATGGAAAATGTTTTATGGGTTCCTGATCTGGAACAAAACTTATTCTCTACGGGAAACGCTACATCTATAGGATATACTTAAGTCTCAAGTGGGGAACAATGCAAATTCATTGACGAAAAAAATAACAAGATAGTCTCAATAGGAATCAGGGATCAAGTTCAGCAATATGTACTAATTTTCCGGCCATACGTTTCTGAAAGGGCTAGCGCCGCGAGAATTCTTACTTTTAAAAGTTGGCACGAAAGACTGGGACACATAAATTCAGCAAGTATTAACACAATGGTTCTAAATGAAGTAGTTGATGGTATAAAGATTACTGTCTATACAGAATTTTTCTGCGAGCCGTGCAAACCAGGCAAAGCCTATCGTATACCTCATCATCTCCAACAATCGAGAAATTTACAGCCTTGCGAAGTAATCCATTCTGATGTAAGTGGACCAATGTCAACAACGGCAAGTTGAGGTTTCATATTCTTGGTAACATTCGAAGAAGATGCCAAAGGTTTTCGATACGTGTCCTTGATTACGCACAAATTTGAAGTTTTTCTCAAGTTGAAGGAATTCCTCTATTAGCAGAAAACACTTCAGGACAACGAGTGAAATTTTTCTGTTTAGACAATGGGACTGAATACATAAACAATGAAGATAAAACACTCCCTAAGACCATGGAATAACTCACAAACTTTCTGTCCCGTATACTCCTGAACAAAATGGCAGAGCTGAACGAGAAAACCGAAATATTATAGTCTCTAGGGCGGGAGAAGCAGTATTTACAGCCGTATATATACCTAATAGAACTTCCACAAGTAAAAACCTAAATAAGACTCCGTTCGAGCAATGGTTTGGAAAGAAACCCACACTAGGTCACATGCATGCTTTTGGAACAGTAGCTTATGTCCATTCCCCGAAAGAGAAACGAATTAAATGTCAGCCAAAAAGTAAAAAGATGTACCAAGTGGGGTATGAACCAACATCAAAAAATGTCCGCCTATATAACTTAGAAACTGGCAAAATTGTTAGCTGTGATATTTATTTTGATGAAAGAAACAAACCTAACCTGATTCATGATCCATTGATCAGCGCTCTCTGCGAGTCACAAAATGCTGAAGCTTGGAAAAGAGCAATAGAAGGAGAATTACGTTCTTTAGAAGAAAACAAAACATGGGATTTGATGCCTTCGCCAGAAGGTCGTTCAGCTGTGAAATGCAAATGGTTGTTCAAAATGCAATCTACACCTGGAAGTGATAAAGTTCGAGTGAAAGTGCGACTTGTTGCAAAAGGGTATTCACAAATTGAAGGTATATACTACAAGGAAACATTCGCCCCAGTAGTGCGATACGATTCGATACGCACCGTATTGGCACTGGCAGCAATCGATGATATGGAAATGGATCAATTCGACATTAAAACTGTCTTCCTAAATGGCGTCTTGGAAGAAGTATGCATGCAACTTACGGAAGGTCTGGAGGGCAAGCATGAGAATATTTATTGTCGATTGAATAAGAGCTTGAACTGATAGAAGCAATCGTCAAGTGTGTCGAATACGAAATTTAAAAATTGCCTGAAGGAACTTCATCTTCTTCGAAGCAAAGCTGACCCTTGTTTTTTCCAATAAAGTGCATAGTGAAATGTCTATTTAATAGTCTACATAGATGATGGATTAATAATATCGACATCCATAGAAATCCAAGAAAAGGTTCTTAAGCACTTTGCAGAAAATTTCTAAGTTACTGAAGGTGACGGTGATTACTATGTTGGCATCCAGAAATCACCAGAAATCGTGCAAAACGAGAGATACACCTTAGCAATTCGTTATATCTGCTTTCACATATAATAAACGATGTTGAACTTGATCTTGTATTTGCAATTTTACTTATTTCCATAACACAGTTTAAAAAAATCTCTAAAGTGTTAAGTTGTGAAATGAAATTTCTCTTATGATAGGATTAATATATGAAGAGAAGCTCGAATTTTCAATAGAACTAGCAAAAATCAACCGATTGTGCTAAATTTCATTATGAACATAAATCTCCCATTTTCACATTTTCGCAGGTTCTTGAAGCGCATGATATTCTCAGTATCTTCCTTCGAATCCAGTATTAAAGTTTTGTAGATCTCTCTCGAAAACTCTCTAACTCGTCGGTTTTAGGTGGAGTATTTATAGAAGCAGGGAGATCGCTGGAGAGGCGCGATGGGTCAGCAAGAAACTGTTGATTCTCTCTGACCGACCCCTCCCTCTTCTGTATTCTTCTCCTTACGTCAGGTAACACCCGTATTTTGACGACAATGTGCTGCTTAATTGTCAGCATCTTTGACTTGTTCAGTGTGTGATGGTAGATCCTTAGTTCTTGGGCAAACTATTAGAACCTTTCCATAAACAGCCTACCAGATGTTGTTTAGTCAAGCACACACTGGATGCGAGACGCATTCTCTCTTGCCCACTCAATCTTCCTGTGCAGTTGATGCCATAGTCTTTTTTTTTAATTTCTGAAATATTTGATATTTTTGTGAAATAGTTTTAAATTATCTGAAATTCTTCAAAATCCTTTGAAGTTTTTGTGAAATCTTTCTAAAATATTTGTTTTTATGACATTTCTTGGAATCTATAACATATTTTGAAATCTTTGAAATATTCGAAATATTTGAACCCTTGCAAAGGCTTTGAATACTTTTTGTAGCTTTTTACAATATTTCACATTTTTCATAAGTAGAATATAAAAATTATTTTCATGAAAAAGAATTCGTCGCTAAACTTGAAGTGCCTCTTATAAATTGAGAAGAAGTTTGAAATTCAAGGCCGATATCAAACGAAGTGGAATAATTGGAACAGCTTTTTCAGAGATATGTACTTTATATCAATTACTATTAAATTTAAGGAGAAAAGACATTTTAGATTAATACATCAACCGCTGTGGAAATTGTTATGGTATCATTGAAAATGGGACTGTTTTGCTTGTTGGAGGGGGGAAAAGCTTAATATTTTCAATTAATAGATGTAATTAGGACAGAACACTTTGCTATTTCTTCCTCTCGTCTTCACCTACGTTCATTCTCATGAAATATAATAAATGCCAATATTTCAAAGAAACAGGATTTCAAGATTAAACTAGCTGTGAATTCGATCTCGAGTGTTTCCACTTTGTTTGTATTTATAATTATATGGTGCTCATTTCACGAGCACTTTGCTTCCCGATAGCAAATGTATTTGCTTCCTCATAGAGGAAGCATTAGTTATTTTTTTCAATAATAGGCAAGCCGAAGTCTTCATTTTGCTCAATTTAAAAATAGAAATTTACCAAAAATGAAAAATTACAGAATAATACAAAAATGTTTTAAATAACAAGACAAATAAGACAAATCAAATCTTGGGTTCGAAATAATAATTTTCTGAGCTGGAAAAGGGAAAGGAAAAGTTCTGTCGCACCCTATCCCTTTCCCAGCTTTACGATTTCTTCACAAAACTTGTCATAATATTGCTCTATTTGAAAATTTATGATCAAAAAGTCTTTTCTATTCATGCATCAACTTTAAATTATGTCGATGAAAAAAGTTTTTCTGTTTGAACCTGATGATTCAGATATTATAAATGAGCAAAAATTCCCTAATCTTCAATAAAGTGTATTATTATTATTATAGATCAATCAATAATAATATATAAATTACCATAACTTCCCTACTCTTCAATAAAATGTATTAATATTATAGGTCAATCGATTCGTCCCGAACCAAGGCATCTTTTATATTCTTGCGTCAACTTTGAATTATGCGAATGAAAAAATTTTTGCTATAAAAAACCGATTTTTAAAATATTATTGAGTGCTAGAAAAAAAATGCATTAAATATTTTTTGAAATCCTTCGGTCAGTTTCAAGATATTAGTGAAGAAAATAAGCTCTCCAAATTTCATCAATTTATCTGCAACCGTTTTCTAGTTATCGTGTTCACAAAAAAGCGTGACATCCACACATCCACACATCCATACATCCACACATCCATACATCCACACATCCACACACACACACACATCCGGACAATTGCTTAGAACATTGTATGAGACATTTTCAAATTAGGGAGGGTTCAATTAAATGAATTTAAAAAATTTGAAAAATTTCACCATTACAAAGTTTCCTCTATGAGGAAGCAAAAAGAAGAAATTCCGTGTTTTAAACGGTCAACTTTGTGATAAAAACTCCGTAGAAAACGGGAAGGCGAACACTCGAGTTTCAGTCTACCAGTCTTCGTCTAAAAAAGCAGTTGTACTTTTCACTCTCCAAAAATAGAATATGAATTTCCCACTTACTCGGTCAATATTTGTGCGTCTATTTTTAAATTATGTTTAGTACACGTGCAATTTAATTTATTTCCATAAAAAAGAATTAGACGCGATACTATAAGTTTCTCTCATAAATTGAGAAGAATTTATTATAATTTTTTTTTAATTCTCCGGAAATGTATGGACATCCATAAAATTCATGAAATGTTCGGAGGTTTATAGAAATTTTCGGGAAGTTTATGAAGGTTTCTTGAAATTCACGTAAGACTATGGAAAGTTATGTTATTCATGGAAATTTCTAAAAATGTTTGGAAATAGTGAGATATATAAAATTATGGGTATTTATGAAATCTTATGGAAAATTATGCAAACTTGTGAAAAGGATCCTATGAAATTCATAAAAACATATCAAATGTGGCCACATTTTTGGGAAATTTTGAAAGATATCAGTATATTGCGCACCAGGGCAGCGAGCTACTCTTTTTATGGCCGAGCGTGAGTTTTTGCAAACACGCGAGTTTCATGTGATGAGAGTATGGTTTTCGAGTTTTCTCATGATATTACGTCTCAGGTTTGACGTTAGTTTAAAGAGACAAGTACGGCGCAGAACAGTGCACGTGGGTCAAAGTGACGAAGGCGCATGCACGCGCGTTTCGCATGGACAAGAAAGTGCATTTTATCGGCCTAGGTCGGTAAAGCAACCCGCTACCAACAATGACCTACATTGCTGCTCCGAACCACGTCCAAAAAAAGAGGAAATCATACTCGTCTTACATGAACACATTTCCCCTTCTATTAGCGATCTGCTGAAGGCTGGGGCCCTTTTCAGTATACAACACAAACCAACTATGACTCTCTCGGTTCTAAATCTATCCCTGCACTCCTCCCTAATGACCGTCGTTTGTTGGGATTGATGTTATAAGTAGACTCTCCACCTTACGACGAGTAGCCAATGTATTTGTACATGATTGAGACTCGCGAAATACATTTCTCGCATTAAGTTGGTAGTTGGGCCTACACCTTAGACAATTAATAACAAAAACAAGAAAGTAGCTTCGGAATGCACAGTGGGCCAGGAGGCTACTTATTTTGGCCAAAAACCAACTTGAAAATTGTCTTAAAAGAAAGTTATTTTCACACTCAGAAATAGTTGAAGAACACAAAGGTGAAATATTTTGTTGATTAAGTAATTCGTGTTTGACTGACGTTAATGTGAAGTTAAAAAACGTACTAAAATTATTGATAAGAATATATTTTTAATTATTCATATACCCAGCAATTTATGTTTAATTTTTGAAAATTTCTTGTTATTTATTTATTTTGTAGACACGTGGGAATCAAAAATTAGACGGATAAGTTTAAAAAGTTAAGAATAAATTGTAATATTTAACTTTTTATTATCACACTTTAAACATTTGTAGTAAACCGCCCACTTCCAATTCACTATTCCTCTAGATTCCACCTCCTACAGAGTAAAATAAGGTATTAATGTGTTGTGCGTA
>CAKNXH010060967.1:111048-132753 GCA_932178445.1 Andricus quercusramuli
AGACGTGGTTACAGCTGAAATTTTACCGCGATTTCGCTGGGAGCTGGCGCAATTTTTTAGATTAGCACCCGCTCCCGGCGAAATCCTGCGGTTGTCGTTATGACAAACTTTTAACTATATATATAGTCATGTTAAAGACGTTTTGTGAGTTTTGAAGCTGTTAGGTTTCTTGCCCAATTCCGATGAAAGTTCGAAGAATATTTGTTAATGGAATTTTATCTGTGAAAAATGATCACTCTCCTTTGCTCCGCTAGGAATGGAACCACAGATCTACCGATTGCCCGTCGGCTGCCCTTACTACTAAGCTGCTGGAGAGACCGAATGAAGAATCTTTTTTCACAGAAATGCCAAACGGCAAGGCTTTCTGCAACATCAGTCATAAGATTTACGAAATTTGTATTATCATCGGGGATGGTGAATGATCGATTAGATGAAGATACGAATCACATAACGTGATAATGGGAATCCGCACTATCGATCTAAGATACCCCTCAAGTTCAGAATTTCGAAATTTTATCACAGAAAACCTTGCCATTGAGGATGGTAGCCGGGATTACTATTGATTATCTACTTTTTGAATCCTGTGCGATCAGGCTTACATTTTAAATTTAGGTATTTTGAGGAATTTTATGGGTCGTTAACGCTTTAGTAAAGTTGACTTGATTAATACCTAGTATTGTGAAGCAACATTTAGTAGCCAGCAGGGACTCAGGAGTATTAGAAGAACATAAAGCAGATGGCGCTTCATTGTATATCTTTTATGCGTTTAAGGTACCTGACGTAATTATTTTATTGAATAAATTAGGATTGTTAGCCACTCCTGATTCATTCAATGAAATTACGTTTGTTGTTGATGAACTGTATGGATTTGAACAATGAGGGCTATTTACTTTCAAGAGGAGAGGGGGTGGCCTTAGGTGACTTTTGAAAATTTCCAGTCTCAATTCCCACAGGTCGCTGCCAAAGTTTGAATTTTATGATAGCGATTGTCATTCTTAATAATTTTTCCCAGTGAACGTTTTGTCTCGGATGACTATTATTCTCAATATTGAATAATTTTTGGCTGGAGTCGTGGGGGGTCTGATTAGGCGGTTTAGAACGGGAGCAGTCATATTCTAGCTCTTCCATTTACTTACCTGGTACCTATTATGATGCATTGACATGGAACAAGTATGGGGAATCCAGCTCGGCTACCATACTTCTTAGACTTATCTGGTACGCAGATACCGCGGTGCCCCGTAACGATAATTTTGGGTTGCCACGCTTCACGAGGTCCACCGTATCACATATGCATGCTTACATATATTTCACATTTGCATTTTCAAGTTTCTGGGGTCAAATAACATCGAAATATGTCAGAAAAGTAGATTTGGAAATGTAGGTTATTACAAACCTCACTCTACGAGGAAGCAATTCTAAAAATAATTCTTTTTTGTGATTAAAAAAATGTAGACTTATACAAACATTCCCCAGAGTATTTTGTTTAATTTTAATTTCTATTCGATTTCATGTTTTTCATTCTTTCTTCTATCTAATTTAATTTCATTTAATTGCAAAAATGTGAATGTCGGTTAGATGTGAATCGAGTTAGTTCTCCTTAACCCATTAACGACGAAGAACTCCGATTTTTGTATTCATTTTCAAACCTCCTTATTATAATTAAGAAGTGCGAATTTTTGAACAAAAATGGTCTTCCCTACCATTTTCGGGTATGCTCTTTCAGAATCTGAGCTCAAAATTCAAATATCTCCTCCAAAAAATTAAATATGGTATCGGTGCACAAAAATCGTGTAGTATGACAGTATACTTTTGGGTTTCATCATAAAAGTCGTTATAATTTTCAAAATGGTGATTGTACACTTGAAAATTTTGAAAAAATATAGGTATGTGGACGCTTCACTCAGATTCCAACAAATATTGGTGAAAGTAGCTGCACGTAGGTTTTTATGGTCGCTGAATCCGAATCTAGTGTCAGATTTTCGAAATTCAAAATGGCGGATCCAATATGGCGTCCAAAATTTTGTAAAATGTTTGGAACTGGATGAAATTGTCCCTACATAGGTTTTTGGAGTCGCTGAATCCGAATCTAGCGTCAGATTTTCGAAATTCAATATGGTGGATCCAATATGGCGAACAAAATTTTAAAATGTTCGGAACTGGATGAAATTGTCCATACATAGGTTTTTGGGGTCGCTGAATCCGAATCTACTGTCAGATTTTCGAAATTCAAGATGGCTGATATAATATGGCGGCCAAAATTTGCAAAAATATTTAGAACTGGATGAAATTGTCCATGCGTAGGTTTTTGGGGTCACTGACGCCATTTTGAAATCGCCATCCGGAATTTCGAAAATCTGACACTATATTCGGATTCAGTGACTCCAAAAACCTACGTACGGACAATTTCAACCAGTTCCAAATATTTTTACAAATTTTGGCCGCCATATTGTATCAGCCGTCTTGAATTTCGATAATCTGACACTACATTCGGATTCAGCGACCCCAAAAACCTATGTATAGACAATTTCATCCAGTTCCAAACATTTTGACATTTTGTTGGCCATATTGGATCCACCATCTTGAATTCCGGATATCTGACGCTAGATTCGGATTCAGCGACCCCAAAAACCTATGTAGGGACAATTTCATCCAGTTCCAAACATTTTTAAAAAATTTGGCCGCCATATTGCATCCGCCATTTTGAATTTCTAAAATTTGACACTAGATTCGGATTCAGCGACCCTAAAAACCTATGTGCAGCTACTTTCACCAATATTTGTTGGAATCTGAGTGAAGCGTCCACATACCTATATTTTTTCAAAATTTTCAAGTGAAAAATCACAATTTTGAAAATTATATCGACTTTTATGATGAAAACCAAAAGTATACTGTCAAACTACACGATTTTTCTACACCGATGGTAGAAGAAAGTGTGGAGTTTCCTCGCGATTTCAATGTGAAAAAAAATCTTGAAAAAAAAATTTTCTCAAAATTTTCATATTTTTTGACATAAAAGCCGCCATATTTAATCTCTGGAGGAGATATTTAAATTTTGAGCTCAGATTCTGGAAGAGCATACCCGAGAATAGCAGGGAAGACCATTTTTGTTCAAAAATTTCCACTTCTTAATTATAATAAGGAGGCTTGAAAATGAATAAAAAAAATTGGAGTTCTTCGTCGTTAATGGGTTGAAATAAAGTGTCTATTATTATGTGCAATTACTTTTTATTTTTATATATAATTACTTATGGGTTGAAGTATTATCTTTCCATGAAAAACGCAGAAGTTGATAAGTTCAAGAGATTTTCCCATTTATTTATGGGACTCAATATATGCTCACATTATTAAAATAAATGTTTTCAACTTTTTCAAAATATTTCTCTTGTCCACAGGGCTCTCTCGTCAAATCAAAGCCAATTAATTCATCAACAAATGAAAAACTGATTGAAATCAACTATGGTATAGTCAAAGATCGTGTGAAGATAGAGATGGTTGACCAAGGGTCAGCTATCAATTTGATCACTGACTTCGAAAGTATCCATCCTCACTCTATAGAAGACAATGTAAAGGATAATAGAACGAAAGAGCAACAAACAATTTTTTCTGAGAATGGTGTATTTAAACCTCACGCATTGCTTTCTTGGTTTTTGAAACCTTCAATTCAACGAGTACAAGCTTCACCGCAATCATTACTTCAAGGGAAACTAGGGCAGTTAAAGCAAACTTTACGGAATTTTGGACTAACAACAATGATAAATGAAACAGCCAAGCAGTTAGACGCTGCCAGTGGACTATTGCATATTATCAGCCCATATGATTCTGATTTTTACACTAGTCGATTAGAACAAGCTGGATTTTTTGGGGGCAATGGTTGGTTTGCAAATAAAGGAGGTATTCTCGGAGGACCAGGAGCTCTTCTTTCAACAGGAAGCCTCCTGACCGATTATAAAACAGCATATAGAAAGTAATTCATGGTGGTAGGGGTGCAATAATTTTTAAAAGATTTATCTGAAGATTTTATTACCCTTTGGGACTCAAATATAGTCCTAGCAAAATGGCTTCTTCTTATTTTGTTTTCCTACTGTTCGTAAATTGAGAATGAAAAAGCGTATTATTAGAGTATCCGTGAAAAAACGTCTTCCACCTATTTTGGGAGCTTACTACGTAGTATTGCAGCTTTGAACTGCACATTACATTATATGTGGAGTTATCTTGCTTTTTCGTAAGTATTTTGTCTTCTCTTGGCGACAAGAGACAACCAACTAGTGTTATGTAGTTTGTGGAGATAATATTTTCCTGTAAAGAAGTTTTTGAAAAAAGTAAAGAGAATTTTTCTGTGCATCCTATTTTTAAGTAAAGTAATAGATTCAGAACTATGAACGTTGAAATTCAAGAGCACGACTCATTTTCCACGCGTATTTTACGGCGAACGCGGGGGCCGACGCATAGTGGGGCAAAATCGTATTTTTGTGGACAAATAAAGCTACAGGAACAATTCTTAACTGATTTTAATTAACAATTTTATATCGATGCTGTATTGAATTTATAAAAATTTTGTTCTATTCGATTTTTGAAAAAGGTTTTGAATTTTTTTTTATTTAACTAAGATGGGTAAAAATGCTTTCTAGAAATTTTCACTAACATTGGCGAGCAATTCTGAAAATGTTGTCAAAGTAGGCGCCTTGCACTCACAAGAAAGTATTTCGTAGCCTATTAAGACGTAAATAAGTCGTTTAAACCTACCTCTGCCATACTTTCCCCCCGCTACTCCTCTATATTCCCTTACTTCACCTCCCCACATTTCATCCTTCGCTTCCATTACCTGCTGCAACTTCCTCCTCATCTACTTCACTCTGTCCTCGCTTCCCCCGCACATTTCCCATCACTTCTCCTAGTTACGCTTCTTTCACTTACCTGAGTTCCTTGAGTAGTGATGAGTTGTGAGTTGTGAGGTAGAAATTCCCCTCACTTACCCTTCATAAAAAATGTACAACAAACTGAAGGACGGACATCCGACCGAAATTATAAGGTTTTCTGTCCGAGGTTACGAAGCCCTAAAAAAGTCAGATATTTTATTGCAATACACTTTTATTGCAACATATATAAAAGCAATGTTTAACTAAGACTGATTGATGAAAATCAAGGATCAAGAAACAAAATATGTTTTTTCAATTCTCTACGACTCTTCCAGACTTACAGTTTTGCATTTACACAATAACGCAAAGTTTCGATAGTGGATCACACTGAAAAAAACGTATACCTAAACCAGCGATATTTTTCTTTGATCTAGCTACAAATATTGCTAGAAACGAGTCAAATTTATCAAGCAGCGATTTGCAGCAGAATGTATTATAAGTAGTATTATTAATGAATCACATAAATAAATCGTCAAAACAAAGATATTATATACACTGGAACCTGTGACTAGAAACCTTGGATTTACGATATTCCTAGAATTGATGGTCCCGCTGTTTCGTGGAGAGATACGTGCCGCGGGGTCGAGAGAGGCCTGTTCAGCCATGTGTAACCACCAGCGGCGTAGCGACAGAGGGGGTAGAACTAGTTGTTAAACCTTTATAATTATTTTAAACTTCGATTGAGAATCATCTCATCTCTCCGTATATCTCACTAACTAAAAATTTGTATTTGACGTTTCGATTTTCATTGGCATCTGAAACTCATGACGTCACATAGCTAATTTAAAGATATGAAAATCCTTCAATCGCGGTTACGGTTGTTTGAAAAACAAAAGTTACTTCATTCAAATATATTTTAGTTTTATATAATAGTTCATTTTCCAGTAGTTTTTTGTTTGAACTGAAAACTTTTTTTGTTCGTTACACAAAGGGCCACATATGGAATTTACGGTTCAAAAACGTCTACAGCCTTTAGTTTTCATGAGGTTGTACACTTTTTTTTTAAATCAAAGAGAATCAAAGTTTACAGAGATCTATCTAGTCTGAATTTTTAATTTCGGTTTGTTTACATTTATTTATTTAAGGAATAGTGTGGAATAAGGGGGAAATTTGAGCATTTCATTCTTTTTTTTCTCAAGGATCAAGTGCAAAGTATTGAGAAACGTCTTTAATTTATGTATAGGTACTCCCAGAATACAAACAAAATGCGTTATGATCAACTTAATTGTGATAAACAATTTATTCAAAGAAACACTTCAGTGTATCAATTCGTTGTAGAAAAATATTACTCTGTACTAAAATCATTGGGTTTTATTATTGAAATGATATTTGATTACGAAAAATGTACATAGATTGGAAACTTACAAAACATTTTTCAAAGTTATGAACAATTTTTAACTTTAATTAAGGACATGCCCAGGAAAACAGACGTAGCAGAGAAGTGCATATCGGGATAATAGAATTAGGTAAACAGATGATTTTTCAATAAAAAAATCTTATTTTTCAGTTTTTTAATCAATCTGCTCAATGTTGTACGTTACGACAAAATCTTATTGCGCGATTCAGTTCTACGAAAAAATTACATAAATTCCGCACAATCGAACCACTTGGGTGGTTTTTTCTGAGTCACTTGTTTTCGTCATTTCTGACACTCTGGAATTCTGTTCCTTCAATTCCGCAGCAGTATCTTTATTATCGAGCATGCATTATTTAATTTTATATCAACATTTTTGCCCGTGATGTGTGCACCGCGTGCTAGCTTCTTTACATCGCTGACGGCCTGCATGATTCCGAGTACTAAATAATATAAGGTTAATAATATATCGAAATTTTTGATGGGGTTGGGCCAGGGTACTTGGAAAAGATAGAAAAAGTGTTCGAAAAATTATTTTAAATTTTCAACGCCGATAACAAACAATGTAATTATGAAGTATAAAAAAATCATTCTTCTGGATAGTTCCAGACTTCTTGGTTATTTTCATGAATAGTACTGACGTTTAAGTGGGCCAAAAATCAATTTTTAACAATGGGTGCTAAGTTTACGCTCCACCCACCCAATTATGAAAAAGTAGAGAATTTTGTAGTTGTCTGAGTAGAATAAGCATATTTCAGAAGTTCGTGACGCTTATCAAAAATAGTTCCAGCGAATTTCACCACAAGAAATTTGCACAAAAAATTGATCAAAAAGTAGTGTAAGAGTTTTTAATAGATACTAAAACTCTTATAATACTTTTTGGTCAGTTTAAAATTCAAAAAAGCTAGTATATGAGTTTTTAATGGATTTTGAAAACTGATAAACTATCTTACATACGTCGTCTAAATAATAATATCTCAGACCTACCAGTACCAGTTTTTTGGAAAAATGTTTATATTTTGTTTAATAGGGTGGCCCAAAAAGTCACATTTGAGAAATTTCGACGGGCATGTTGACCAAAACATTCTCGCAGGCAAATAAATGTATTTTTTTTCTATCAAACTGTTCAAATTGTTCGATAAAATATTTTAACCACATAATCTCAAGAGCATAATGCACAAAAACAAAGTTTTTTTTCTCGAAAAATTGTCTTGTTTTGCTTTTTTTTCAATTAAACGAAAATGTGCTTCATTTCTGCGCCTGGAAACGAGCAACCCGCCACCGGGAAAGTACCCCCATTGAACATAAAAACAGGCGCTCTGCAAATTCATACAGAATTTACGATAATTCACCGTGACGGTTCTCGAGTATGCTGAACCCAGGGGGTCGCTCGTAAATCAACCGCCCTTTCGATTGGTGCATCCCGACACGATTCGAGGCGCTTGAACGAAATTGATAATTATTGAAATATGCATAAATTGAATTTTTATATGCTGCATTAGGTTCATAACATAATTACGAGACGATCAAAAAAAGATAGAAAAAAATCGATCCACCCATTCAATTTCTGTTGTGAGTTTTGGTAATTTTGCATTTTATTCTCGATTTTATTTAAGATTACTTTCAATATTGAGAATCTTGGCAGATTTACCTAGCACTTTTTTCCCATTTTTTTGCAATTATATCGTTTTCAAATTTTATCAGCTAATAAAAATTTCATCCATCTATGTTTTGGGCAATTTTAAAGATTGTGACAGTATTCATTGTCGGCGGTCGATTTACTTTGGTCTTTAGCGAAAGACAAATGCAGATTCCAGGAGTTCAGATAATTGCACATCGGAGTACTTAATTAATTGATTTCTCAATTTACGATTAATCAATTCCTCATCGCTTCCTCATAGAGGGGGTTAGGAATGACCTAAATTTCCGAATATACTTTTTTCACATATTTAGATATAATTCGTCCCTTTAGAAAGATGTCCGCGTGTGTGTGTGTGTAACTTTTTTCTGTTAACCACATCTGGAAAAGGAAAAGAGCTATAATCATAAAATTGTGATGGAGTGTAGCTCGGATTGATATTCAGGCGTGATAGGTACTTTGTACCGTCATTCGAAGATATCTTGAATTATTTTGTTAAAAAAACATTTCTTTTTAAACTCGTTTTTTTTTGTTCAAAATTAATTTTGTACACTGAAAATGTACTTAAAATTTTTTTTTTGAATATTCAACTCTTTTCATATCCAAGATAATAACATAGATAAAAAATGAAATATTTTTCTCATATTAAATTAAAATTGAAGGTTATTCTACCTTTATCGTTTAAACTTTCATGAAAATTTGTCTTATTCTGGTAGAAAATTAATATTCTTGCTTGAAATTCAAACTTTTTTCGTTGAAAATGCAACTATCTTTAGTTACCAATTAAATTATTTGTCTGTAAATAGGTGTCTTTTGTTAAAAATTTCTCTGTTATGGTAGAAAATTAATTTTCTGTGTTGAAAATTCGACGTTTTCGTTAAGAATTCATCTTTGTAGGTTAAAAGTTTAACTATTTCGTTAAAAGTTAAAAATTTCACTATTTCATTGAAAATTCGTTTTCTTGTTGTTGTAAATTCATCTCTTTTATATTAGACAGTTTATTTTATTTCTTAAAAATTCAATTACTTGGTTGGAATCTAAAGAAACATTAATAAAAAATCATCTTATTTGCTGAAAATTGAATTATTTTGTCGAAAAAACTTTATTTTTCTATGAAAATTTATTTTTTTAATTGAAAATTCAACTATTCCCTTTTAGGTTGAAAATTGATAGTTTTTAGTCGAAAGTTCAACTATCAAATTTTTCATTAAAAAATTGACCTTCTTTTATTTACAATTTAACCTTTTGGTTGAACGTAGAACTACTTTGTTGAAAACGAATTTTATTTCTTGAAAATTGAACTATTCTGTCAAAAATGATTTTTTTGCATACATTTCTTTTGGCTGGAAATTTGACTATTCCAGTTTTGGTTGAAAATTCATATTTTTTCAGTAAATGTATCTTTTTTGGTAGAAATTACAAATCTTCCTAATTGAAAATTGAACTACTTGATTGAAAATTAAACTTCTCTTCCTTTTTTTTCTATGAAAATTGATTTGTTTAACTCAAAATTGAACTATTCCATTTTTGTATTGAAATTTATCGTCTTTAGTTGAAAATTCAACTATTCGGTTGAAAATCTATGTTATTATTTGTTTTAAAATTGGCTCATTCTGTTGAAAATTTGTCATTTTCTGGTAGAAAATTAATTTCCTTTGTTGAAATGTCGTTTTGGTAAATAATTCAACTTTGTAGGTTGAAAGTTAAACTATTTGGTTAAAAATTCAAATATTTTGTTGAATTTTTTTTCAATTCAACTACTTGGTTGAAAATTTAACTATTTTATGGAAAGTTCCAAAGAAAATTCGTTTTTTGTTGTTTTTGAAATACGAACTATTCAATTTTTCGTTGAGAATTCGTCTTGTTGTCGAACATTCCGATTTTCGTGATGAAAATTCAACTATTTTGGGTGAAAGTTTTGGTTGCAAATTCATCTGTTTTGTTGAACATTTGCCTATTTCGACAGAAAATTTGTCCTTTTCGATTTAAAATTCACCGTTTTGTTAAGAATTAAACTGTCTTCCAAAAAATTCAATTATTTCGTTGGCAATGCAACTGTTTTTAGTTGAAGTTTAATCTTTTCTGTTTAAAATTCGATTATTTAGTTTGTTTGTTTGTTTATTCATGCAAATGCCCGTGGTTTTACCATGAGTGGGCAACCAAGAAATACACATAGTTACATACATTTTGACTTTAGGGCTTTAAATATAGTGGTATTGTTTCGATGTTGTCGTGTGTTTATTGACATTAAAAAGCTCGCGTGAAAGATATAAAATATAAGAAATGTACACTATATAATAATCAAAATACAGTAAGTGAGTAGCTGATGATAAAGTATTGACCGGTATTCGTCATGTACAAGATGTAAAGATAAAACGATGGAAATACATCAAAATTAAGGATTTGAAGATACAAATATTTTGCAATATCTGTCATGTACTCATGCTGTAAAGCGTGAATCTAAAATATATCGAAGTAGTTTGTCCATGAATGTCTTTACGGTAATGTGTAGGATATCAATTAAGCTTCCAGCTTTTAGATGCATTAAGTTTAGATGATTGCTCATTACATAAATAGGCAAATTGAAACCTATGGAAGAATTTGGTAACGGTATGTAGAATGATACATCTCGTCTGGCTGATTGTCTAGGCACTTTGAATTGGAGACAGCCCAATAAGAATGGTGAGTCTATCTGATTTCTAATAAGCTTGAATAAGAAGTAACAACAGGCATATACTCGACGTTCGTCCAGTGTTAGATAGTTACATTTTTTGCACATTTCTTGATAGTCTGAGCCTCGTGTCGGATATACGTCTTCATTCTTAAAAATAAGATATTTCACAAATCTTTTTTGGATTGTCTCCAATTCATCCCCATACTTTTGAAACATCGGGTTCCAAACTTGCGCAGCATATTTAAGTCGCGATCGTACAAAGGTATTAAACAGGGTTGTTAGAGTATTGGGATTTTTAAAATTCTTGCAAGATCTGATTACAAATCCTAAGGCTTTGGCTGCTGCGGCAGCAATGAAACGAGTATGCTCGATAAAAGATAAACGATCGTCAAATAAGATGCCTAGATCACGCAGTGTATTTACCATTGGTATCGCTGTTTCCCCAATTTTATACTCAAAACGTATGAGTGACTCCCTTCTGTGAAAAGACATTATATTGCACTTCTTAGCATTGATTGTTAAACGGTTTTCTTCACACCATTTGACTATGATGTCTAAATCTTTGTGAAGAATTTCAACATCTTTTAAATTTATTATTATCCTAAAAATGTTAATGTCGTCGGCGAAGATCAGAATTAACGATTTAATGTTTTCTGTTACATCGTTAATGTACACAATGAAAATTGGAGACCCTAAGGTTGACCCTTGAGGTACTCCAGATGAAGGTGTATAAGAATCTGATGCAGTTCCACCATGCTGAACTCTATGTTCCCTATTATCTAAATAGTTTGACAATAGGATTGCTAAGTTTGTTGGCAAGTATGTCGCAGCTAGTTTTCTTTTGGTGATCTCATGGTCTATTTTGTCAAAGACCTTTGATAAGTCTGCGGAAATGACATCTACTTGATTCTCTCTTTGTATAGCCGAATTAATGAATTCTGTGAAGCAAGTTAAATTAGTTATGCATGATCGCTTGGGCATGACGCCATGTTGAAATTCTGGAATAATTGGAGATATATACCTTTGGACATCTTCCTTCACAGTAATTTCAAAGACCTTCGCAAAGTTTGATATGATAGATATTGGTCGATAATGAGTTAAATCAGACTTATCACCTGCTTTATATACCGGTACAACTTTGGCTGATTTCCACCTCGAGGGAAATTTACCTGTTATTAGTGCTAGATTATAAATTTTTTGCAAAGGTTCAGCTAGAGCAATTGCGCAGTCCTTAATAAGAAAACTAGGTATTCCATCAACTCCCGACGTCATCTTCGCTTTAAAGTTTGAAGCTGCTTTCTTTACTTGCTCGGTTGTTAAGAGGTAAGGTTCTGATAGGCAGTTATTATGGAATGTATTCAATAAACACTCGGTCTCGCGATTATTCATTTGATTTTTTGTATTATATACACTGGCGAAATACTTCGCAAAAGCATTAATTATATTGATTTTATCTTTATTTATCTCTCCTTCACTGACAATTTCGTCTGGAAATGAGTAATTCCCTCCCGTTTTATTGACAGAACTCCAGAAAGTGTCAGGGTCTTTGTTAATATTGTTTTCGATATTTTCTAAATACGTCTGATAATCTGATTTAATGTTGAGTTTCAATACTTGTTCGAGTACTGTTATTTGTTCTTTTATGAATTCCGAATGATTATCCCGGTATCTTCGCAAAAATTTCTTTTTTAATTCTACATTTCTTTTTACTGGTACTGAATACCATGGTGGGTAGGTGTTTATACTACGACATGAATCTGAAAATCGCGGTACAAATCGATCAAGAGCTTGCTCTATTTTGGCACAAAACAGGTTACAAGCCTCCTCAGCATTAGTTTGCTCATTGGGGATAGACCAATCCATATTCACTAGGTAAACATATAAGCCGGGTACGTCACATTTTTTGAAATTTCTTCTCATAATGTTATTGATACCTATGGATGGGCAGGTATAATTTGATATATTGTTATTTGGTTTTAACTACGATTTTATACATATAGCAGGATGGTAGCCATCTTCTGACACTAAAGCCGTTGGTGCATGGATCACCTCGCTCGCCATATTTGAAAACACCAAATCCAAATATCTACCTGTAACGTTTTCTGTATGGTTATATTGTTTCACATCGAACATGGCTTGAAATCCCTTAAGCATCATCGATTTGAAATCATATTTCCCCCACTTCTGATAGCTTAAGTAATTTGGGATATTGAAATCCCCAAGAATAATGAGATTCGCGTTATTCAAATTTTGTATATCCTGTAAAGAGTTAAAAAATAATTTAATATGCTGGGTCGTTGAAAATTCATCTTTGTAGGTTGCAATAAACTCAACAGTTTGGTTACGAAATCAACTTATTTGTTGACAGTTTCATTATGTCATTGCAAATAAACCTAAATTACCTAAATTATAAACAGCAACAAATATTGAATTTCAAAAGTTTCATTAAATTGTTTTTCGAAGCTGAAAAAGAGATGAACTTTAAATATTTTCTATCGTAGCGTCGTGATGTTTCGCCGTGATAAAATAAACATTGCCCAAAAAAAACTTTTTCTTCTATAAAATCAGATTTTCGGGGCGTAAGAGAAATTTCGCATGACACTTTTTCAGTTCCACTAGACCTACGATTTCTACTATGTTCCGTTAAAGTATTATTTCTTAACTGTAAAAATGTACCTGGATAAATGTATATTTCTGTCCTGGTAAACCTGGAAAAGTCCTGGAATTTTTGTTTGAAGTAACGCTAGACACCCTGATTTAATAAATGAACTATTTTGTTGCAAATACGTATATTCGGCTGACTCAAACTACTTTTTTCTTTGAGATTAACATATTTTTTGTTTAAAATATGAACTATTACATGTTTCCCTCAGAAGTCATCAGCTCTTTGAGTTAAAAATCAAACTATAGTTTCAACTGTCATACTTTTTATGCTTTTTCTCTATACTTTGTACTTGTAACTCAGTACGATAAGTTAAACGTGAAAAATCAATTTTTTGCAGAAAATTAAAAAATCCTTCTAGATTAAAATGCAACAATTAATTTCAAAATGTAAATATTGTGTTGAAATATCAACTCTTTAGGTTAAAACGTCAACCACATTCGTCTTCTTTATCTTGAAAATTCATCTATTTTGGCATGAAATTCAAATATTTTGACGAAAGTCAACTTCTTTGCTGATAATACAAACATTTTAGTGAAATTCCATCTTTGTCGTTTGAGAATTGAACTAGTTAGTTGAAAATGAAATTGCTTTTCGATAAAGTTCAATATTTTTTATTAGAAGTTCGACAACTTTTTTCAAAATGTGTCTTTGCACGTGGAAAATGTAATCATTTACTTAAAAAGACCACTACCTTATTTTAATTAATTATTACTATTTATTTTTAAAGACAAAAGAATCAGGAAAGTCGAAAAAGTTAAAGAATACAACATAAAAATGCATGTAAGATGTCATCATCATACAAATAAGAAAGAACCTACAGAACTTTGTGTCTCTTTTGCTTTGTAACAGTGACCGAGTGCGGAGCGAATTTACAGACGAAAAGAATCACTTGCCCTCACGTATGCTTTGCCTTGTCAAATAGCTCGGACTATGACCGGAAATCTGAGCGAAATAAGAATGATAATTAATTATAATAAATAAGAATAAAATAAGATTTCGCCAAGAATTTGGATAGATTTAAAAGAGGTCTGATAGGTTTCAAACATTGCACCTAGCTTTCCATTATTTGCCGAACATATCAAACATTTCACAAACATTTCACAATTTTCGTGAAGATTTCATATACACTTCCAACATTGTACCTTCGTTTCCATTATTTTGCAAACATTTTGATTATTTCCTACAGATTTTAACTATTTCGCGAAGATTTCAAATACATTAAAAAGATTTCACAAAGACTTCCATGATTTCATTACTTTCACAAATATTGCCAAAAGTACTTTACAAATACTTGAAAATTTCGCAAACATTTTGCAAGATTTTGGATAAATTTTAAATATTTTACATCGATTCCAGTTGTTTCACATAAATTTCAGATAGATTGCAGAGCGCACAAACATTTCACTCATCTCACAAAGATTTTTAATACTTTGCAAAGATTTGACATACGTTTCACATTGTTTTTTCGAATATGCTACATATAATTCTTTGGTAAAATACGTTTGTCTTTCGTTTTCTTCCGCTGTAGAAAATACATAATCTCGGAAAGTCTTCCTATTTTCCCCGATTTTCCGAAACACGTGTTTTCCGATCGTTTTACGAGAAAGGTAGAATAACTTTCAATTTTAATTTAATATGAAAAAAGACTTCATTTTTTATCTATGTTATTATTATCTTGGATATGAGAAAAGCTGAATATTAAAAAAAAAATTTAAAGTACATTTTCAGTGTACAAAATTAATTTTTAACAAAAAAAATGAGTTTAAAAAGAAATGTTTTTTTAACAAAATAATTCAAGATATCTTCTAATGACAGCACAAAGTACCTATCACGCCTGAATATCAATCCGAGCTACACTCCATCACAATTTTATGATTATAGCTCTTTTCCTTTTCCAGATGTGGTTAACAGAAAAAAGTTACACACACACACGCGCGCGCGCGTGGACATCTTTTCAAAGAAACGAATTATATCTAAATATGTCCAAAAAGTATATTCAAAAATTTAGGTCATTCCAAACCCCCTCTATGAGGAAGCGATAATGAATTGATTATTCGTAAATTGAGAAATCAATTAATCAAGTACTCCGATGTGCAATTATCTGAACTCCTGGAATCTGCATTTGTCTTTCGCTGAAGACCAAAGTAAATCGACCGCCGACAATGAATGCTGTCACAATCTTTAAAATTGCGCAAAACATGAATGGATGAAATTTTTATTAGCTGATAAAATTTGAAAATGATATAATTGCAAAAAATGCGAGAAAAGTGCTAGGTAAATCGGCCAATATTCTCAATATTTAAGGTAATCTTAAATAAAATCGAGAATAAAATGCAAAATTACCAAAACTCACAACAGAAATTGAATGGGTTGACCGATTTTTTTCTATCTTTTTTTGATCGTCTCGTAATTACGTAATGAACCTAATGCAGCATATAAAAATTCAATTTATGCATATTTTAATAATTATCAATTTCGTTCAAACGCCTCGAATCGTGTCAGGATGCAACAATCGAAAGGGCGGTTGATTTACGAGCGACCCCCTGGGTTCAGCATGCTCGAGACCCGTCACGGTGAATTATCGTAAATTCTAAATGCATTTGCAGAGCGCCTGTTTTAGGTTCAACGGGGGTACTTTCCCGGTGGCGGATGGCTCGTTTCCAGGCACAGAAATGAAGCACATTTTCGATTAATTGAAAAAAAAAGAAAAACAAGACCATTTTTCGAAAAAAAAACTTTCTTTTTGTGCATTATGCTCTTGAGATTATGTGGTTAAAATATTTCATCGAAAAATTCATCCGTTTAGCGGGATTCATGTCAAAACGAATACATGGGCTAAAAATAAGGCTTGAGAAAGCGCCTCAAAGTTTCTCTACATGCAGAAAAAATAAATGAAATATTTACTCATCAAGAAATGTAAAGTGTTTCTTGTAACCGTAACAGTAAAAACTGCTCTTAATGAAGGGGTGGATATGTCAAAAGCACTAAGCATTTCGTAAATGTCACAGTGAAATTAGGGTGAATTTAACGGCAATCCTTTAGTAAAATAAACCTCCATTCCCTGGTATGAAATACGGTAAGATATGTAAAATCCACTGAACCGAGGTTACAATAGTGGTGCAGTGAACATTACGGAAGGATCGGTACATGCTACCGTTCCGAATAGCTTCTTTAGCTCGCCCTCAGTCGTAATAACGCAACCTTTCCGCGCGGACCACCGGATGAATTCATGACGCCATCGGCAATGGATGGATTGCATATTGCATAACCTAGAAAACATTTCTTGTTGACCATTTCTGTGACAGTCGTCACATTACTCCATATTCTCACTCAGCAATGAAGAGGTTTTATAGTAAATAACACAATTTTGGATGGCAAATCTTATTCACAGGTGCGTACAGTTGAGAGTTTATTGGGGCAAGACGTTTTTGCGTTCCGCGACTGTTCTAGCTGACTTGTTTGGATATATGAGGTAAATGCGAGAACTTTTGTCATGTGCCGCGATGGCATGAACGCGTATTCAAAAGTCGTTACCGAGGTCACCACCTTAGTTACAAATGCATTTCGGAATTATTTCACAGATCACAACTAGTGTAATAGTGTAGTGGTTAAGGTGATCGACTTGCGTCCTTAGGTTTATGCGTTCAAATCCCCCCGTTGCGTGCGAAATTTTAATTGTCTCATAAGTGTTGTAACTTACGAATACCGATTAATTATAAGTATATCCGAAAATATATCTCAGAATCAACCGTTTGTTTATTTATTAGTTATTTTTCAGCTATTTTTTTTACAGTTTATAGAACCGTCCAAAATAAGTCTGCACCGTTAACATAAGTTAGATCTGTTTATATTATCCGTCAACGTGACATGATAATTCGTAATTGCAGCATCGAGGAATAACACAGAATAGCGACTGAATCGGTAAAATCTACTGATCCGCAGGTCAAGAGCACTTGAGAATCGGTACTGATAACCATCAGTGATAGTCATATTCAGTTGCCTATAGTTGTCAAATTTACTGAACTGACGTTTTGTCCATATACGTACTTGGAAGATCAGTAGATTTAACTTGGTTTTCAGTAAAATACAAGGTTCTTTTTTCTGCATTTATTTAGAGTAGAAAAGTCCTAACACCAGCTACAGGCTCAATCCAGTGAGCAGCTATGGACTTATTGAATTATTATTACTCTGCCATATAACTCATTGCCAGTGACGTACCTTCGGACGGTATCAAATACGGTGCACAATGAGCGGCCCAACTGAGCGGAAACTTTTTTTGCAGGCGTGACAAGTTGTGCACCTGCAATCCCTCCAGTCGGTGCCATTTTGTGCCATTTTTGATATGCATAAAACTTTTGCATAATATTCCTGAGATATAAAAATGCGATAAATGCAATACTCACTTATAAGTGAACAAGCATATGAAAGGTCAAATAAATTGACATATAATTTCTTGACCAAAATCGAAGAATTGAAAATAGGAAACATTTTACATGTTAAACTCCATGAGACGCTCAGTAATAGCTGTGTTTTCGCCGCGTGCTCGTGGACCCTATAGAGGAGTCAACTAAGGTTTATACCTGTCAACCCTGACTCCATCCACCGATTTTGATGAAACCTTTTGCATTATGTTGCGAAATATGTCTATTACAAAGTTAAACAAAAAATCTTGTACGCTAATTTGAAAATCCATTTTTTTTGTTTAAATTTTCCAAAATCGATTAAAAACTTGAATAACTTGAATAAATTAAGTCCTAGAGCAACGAAAACACCATGTATATATATATATATATATTGGGGTTGCCGTTTATGAATTTGAGGGGGGAAAAATTCAAAATGGCGGACCGAACATTTTTAACATTTATAAACTAAAAAAAATAGTAATGATAAATTAATAATATTGAGCATGCATATTCTTTAAGGTATAAGAAGTTAATAAAAAAAAATTTTGACCCAGCGTAAAGGGTGAAAACACCCTTAAATCGTAGAAACCACCCCCAAAAAATGTTTTTTTGGGATTATTTTGAAAATGGTGCATCGGTAAGAAACGAATTTTTGTAGACAACTTATGCATGAAATATGCATAAGAAATAATGATATTCACGTTTCCTTTTTCGGCCATAGTTTCCGAGATATTCACCCTGGGAGTAGGGGGTGAGTTGTACCGCGCAGGTCGTACGCTTCTTTCGTAGCTCATATCTCGAAATGGGGTCGTTTATGTACAAAAGTGCACGTCACTCAAATTATGCAGAATTTTTCGCTCTATCTTTCAAGTTCATTGCATTTTTATCGAAAAACCATCTCATTTGGAGATATGAGCTACGGCAGGAGCGTGAAATCCGCGCTGTTAAGCTCACCCCCTACTCTCACCCCCTACTCTCGGAAAGTATGGCTGACAAAGAAAAAGTGAATACCATAGTTTTTTATGTACATTTTATTTACAAGTTACCTGCGAAATTTCCTTTCAGCCCGATGCACCCTTTTCGAAATAATCATGGAAAACCATTTCGGGCGGGGTGCTTCATTCAGAAGAAAGCGCTTAAAAATGTCATAATTAATTAAAATTGTTATATAATTGAGTAGGTAATGATTACAAAGGTAAATTATGATAACAAAAAAAGTAGAATTTACCGCTTTCCTCTCTGAAAATATGTATATATACGAAATAATTTATAATTATTGGCTTTAATAACTAAATAACAATTACCGAACAAGATTTTTTGTTTAACTTTTTAATATATATATTTGGCAGCACAATGCAAAAGGTTTCATTAAAATCGGTGGAAAGGGCACGGGTTGATAGATTTCTTATTTTAACGGCTAACGTGACTCCTCTAATAGGCTTTGCGGCGCCGCTTGCGCGACTGTCCGTCAAAACTTTCGGGAAAAATTTATTTAACACTTGCCTTGACATAATAATACGCATTTTTTTTATAAAAATGTTTTGCTCATTTCCTTGGTTGCCCATATTACACAAGAAAGTAGAATTTACCGCCTTCCTCTCTGGAAATATATGCATATACAAAATAATTCATAATTATTGGCTTAAATAACTAAATAACAATTAGCGTACAAGATTTTTTGTTTAACTTTTTAATAGGCATATATTTGGCAACACAACGCAAAAGGTTTCATCAAAATCAGTGGATGAAGCCCGGGTTGATAGCTTTTTGATTTTTAACGTCTAAAGTGACTCCTCTACTAGGCAAACAAGAGGGGTCAGATACCCCGCATCGAGCCGACTTATCTGGAATGGATGACCCTTTAATTGTTATGAGATCAAGGACGGTTACAAAAACCAAAATCATGAAAGCATAGAATAATTTAATTTTAATAAGCAGAATCAGAAAACATAAAAAAATGTAGCATTTTTAGCAGTTAAGTAGACTTGGAGCCTACAATATTCAACCGATTCGTCTAGAAATGTGTTAAATTATTGACATGTATGGAAATTACATACATGAAATACAGGCTGAAACGATAACAACTTTTTCTTTAATCTGAATATTTGAAGGTAAGTTTTTTGAAGGGATTATATTTAATTGAATCTCGGATACTTATAAACCATCAGAAAAAGGTGAAATTAATATTTGAAAAAGGATTAAAAAATTCTTTTATAACAAAAAGTAAAAAAAACCTACTTCATGGATTCAATCAATTCAATGTTGCCAATGAATAAGTTTTCATCAAAATATAACAAATACCAATGACAGTGTGGTAGATTGATTTTTCAATGAGAATTGTTAATAACAATGACAAATTTTCTTTGATTGCAGTCTATCGTGTATAAGTTTCATTATTTAGATGACAAGAAATGATTCTGCAAAAAAGTAAACTTCTTTATCCACACAAAATATGAATAACTGAATTTCCTTATAAAACTGTTTCAACATCAGCAGATAACACGAGTCGTAGGACGGCCTCTGATTGGCCGAGAGGCGTGGCCTGAATAGTAATGCGTAAGAAACTAGGGTAGTACGTAATAATTGTTTACTAATACAATTAATTAATTATGGTGTTAAAGTTTTTTGTCTACTGGTCGTTTCAATATTTTCATGAAATATTGACAATAAAATTGTGAAATAAATTCTCTCCAGCTCCGGTGAGATTTGAACACCACGTCATTCATATTTCCGGCCTGATGTCTTGAACAACAAGCTACGGAGGATCGAGATAATTTTCTTCACAATCCTCGCAAGTAGAATGTCGATGTGATTTCTTATTCTTGCAAGATTATAGCGCTTAAACAGATAGGTTCAAATTAAGTTTTTGATGTTAATTTTCTTGACCAGGGCAATACGTAATAATTGTTTGCTATTACTATTAATTATTTCTGATGTTAGAGTTTTTTTCCCACTGGTGGTTTCAATATTTTCATAAAATATTGATACTTGAATTGTGAAAAAAATGCTTTCTAGCTCCGGTGGGATTCGAAAACCACGTCATTCAGATTTCCGGCCTGATGCTCTTGACCGCTAAGCTACGGAGAATCGAGATAATTTTCTTCACAATCCTTACAAGTAGAATTTCGATGTCACTACTTATGCTTGCGAGATTATAGCACTTAAACAGATAGACTTAAATTAAATTTTTGATGTTAATTTTCTTGACCAGGGCAATACGTAATAATTTTTCATTTTGCTATTAATTAATAATGATGTTAATTTTTTTTGTCTACTGGTCGTGTCAATATTTTCATAGAATATTTATACTTGAATTGTGAAAAAAATGCTCTCTAGCTCCGGTGGTATTCGAAAACCACGTCATTCAGATTTCCGGCCTGATGCTCTTGACCACTAAGCTACGGAGAATCGAGATAATTTTCTTCACAATCCTCACAAGTAGAATGTCGATGTCATTCCTTATACTTGCAAGATTATAGCACATAAAAAAAAAAGTTTTAAATTAAATTTTTGATGGTAATTTTCTTGACCAGGGTAATACGTAATAATTGTTTACTATTACTATTAATTAATTACGATGTTAAAGTTTTTTGTCTACTGGTCGTTTCGATATTTTCATGAAATATTGATACTTAAATTGTGAAAAAAAATTCTCTCGAGCTCCGGTGGGATTCGAAAAACACGTCATTCAGATTTCCGACCTGATGCCCTTGACCAATAAGCTACGGAGAATCGAGATAATTTTCTCCACAATCCTTTCAAGTAGAATTTCGATGTCATTCCTTATGCTTGCAAGATTATAGCACTTGAACCGATAGTTTTAAATTAAATTTTTGATGGTAATTTTCTTGACCAGGGTAATACGTAATAATTGTTTACTATTTCTATGAATTGATTACGATGTTGAAGTTTTTTGTCTACTGGTCGTTTCAATATTTTCATAAAATATTGATACATAAATTGTGAAAAAAATTCTCTCTAGCTCCGGTGGGATTCTAACACCATTTCATTCAGATTTCCGGTCTGATGCTCGTAACCACTCAGCTTCGGGGGG